>CM053597.1:160463412-160479958 GCA_028646575.1 Pseudocheirus occidentalis | reverse complement strand
TCCCCCCCTTCTCTCTCTCTCTTTAGGGCTAGACTTCTCCTTCGGTAGGCCTCCATGTGACTCACTGTATCACAGCTGTGAGCTGGGCCAAAGTTCAAAGCAGATCACATAGGTGTTTTAATGGTCAGGGAAGATCTTCCTATTCCATTAACATTAGAGTTTCTGGGACACTTTGAAAATTATGTAAGTCCAGACTGAATTTAACTAGATAGAAGGGCAGTGTGGAGTAACGGATAAAGAGCCAGCCCCAGATTCACAAAGATCAGGATTGGAGTCCTATCTTTTACACATACTAGCTGTGTGAAACTGGACAATTCATTAAACTTAGCAGTATCCCAGATAACTCTGTAAGACTCAGAGTGGTGGGGCGGCTAGGTGGCACAGTAAAGTAAATAGAGCACCGGCTGTGGAATCAGGAGTACCTGAGTTCATATCCAATCCCAGACACTTAACAAGTTATTTAACCCCAATTATCCTGCCTTCTCCCCTCTGAAAAAAAAAAAGGCCTCAGAGTGGCAAAAAAAGGTGCAAAGCTCAGTTGGTAGAGGAAAATTCTTTGCCAAGAAACTCCCTACACTGATAAAATCATAGTTTCAGACCAAATAAAATAAAGAAAACCTAATAAATGTTGTTCTGTAACCCACTCCAGAGAGAGAAGTGAAAGAGTGAGTAGTTGGAATGAAAGTTTTGCTTTTTCCTTATAACAGATTTAAAGAGGATAGTAAACTTAGTCATTAGAGGAAATTTTCCATTTTGACTCAATTCAAGTCAGTGTTAACCCTTTGCTGGAAGCTGTGAGTAGCCAGTACTATAATAATACAAACTTAAACTCATATTTTTATAGTGCTTTGAGGTTTACAGAGTGCTTTCATCCCTATTCTATGAGGTCTGTACAGATGAGGGAACTGTTTCTGACAGAGGAAGTAAATTATCACTAGATGTCCAGACAGTGAATCGAAGTACCAGAATTTGAGTTCAAGCCCTCATGACTCCAGAATGTTTTTTTCATACTTCCACTGCTAATTTATTTTATGGAACACTTACATATTGATGTCTATACCTTTTGAAAATCTTCAACATGTGAGTTATTGTTATTAAGAACTTTACAACAGTCTTATGAGGTCAGAAGTATTAATACTATGCTGTATACTATAGAGTGGAGGGAGGAACTTGCCTAGGGGAACTTTGTAGGGAAGCCTAACAGAAAAAAGATTTAAGATGTTGATGCTCCCTGAATTAGTGATAAGTACCCTGTTAAATCTTACCTCCTGATATTCTATACTATATACTGTGTTATAGACCAAGAAATGGGAGTACAGAGGACTAAAGTGATTTGCTTGTGGGCATAGTTTGATTCCAAGTGAATCAATTGCTTCAGGTTGCCTCTTTTCGTGGTGGAGGCCGATTACTGACATAAAACAGGATAACATTAAATTAGTTAAGAGTTTTAGAAGTTTTCTGAACTATTTTATCTGTGTGTGTGAGACATCTCTTATTTCCCTAAGCTGATGGAACAGTTGACAGTGGTCAGGGGTCCTCAGTCTTCACAGAATCTCGAGTGAGCAGCCAGCAGACTGTCTCATATGGGTCTCAGCATGAGCAGGCACTTTCAACAGGCACGATCCCAAGCTATACAGCTTCTGTTGTTCAAGCACAGTCTCAGCCCCATGGTGTATATCCTTCCTCCACAGTGGTAAGTAAAAGCATAAGAAACTATGTAATTATATTTACAGTAGAAAAGTGAGCCATGATATACATAAGCTGTCATGTACCCTAAAGAAAATAAAGCTTTTTGGTGCAAAATATCATTGTAGTAATGAGTAAACAGATTATTTAATCAGTTTAAACCCTCCAATTATAGTAATAATACTTGAGTGAATATATGATCAGGCTCTAATCACAGTAATATAGTACTTTTGCTGATAAAGAGCAGTTGAATCAAAATTGTTTTAAGAATCAGGAGCTGTGAAAGCAGTTGATTTGAAAAAAATAAGAGCTTTTTTCAGAAGTGTTATTTGTTAAGCATTTTTTTGTTAGATTTCTTATTGTGGAAGCCACAGGTAAGTGACTTATAGAATGCTGCATGTGAGCACTCCAGAATGAACAGATCCCATGTTTGTTTGCATTTCCATTTTATTTAGTGCTTGTTTAGTTTATCATAAATTGCTGTGCATATTCCTTCCTTGGAAAGTCTGTTGGGCACAAATTCCTTCCCTACTGTATATTTGCCTTTTTTTTTTCCCTTTTATTTGTTATCCTTTTTACTACTTGTTCATTTTCAGAATGGGGGCTATTTTGTAAAATTCTGTATGTACATACATGTGTGTATATCTTCTAGGCATATTATTATCCCTGGGGTCACTATCTCTTTTAGCCCCTTCCTTCTAATGTAGAGACCATTTTGAGATATATTTTAAGATAATGGCACATTTCATGAGTCTGTGAGGTCCTTAGATTTTTCTTTGGATCTTAGCAGTTATATGTTATTATACAAAAAAAATTTTACTATTAATGGTATAATCCTATCATTTGCCTTAAAAGAGGCGTTGGTTACATCACTCCTTTATTTATGTCTGTAAGCAAATAGCCAGTCTGTCCAATTTTTTTCAAAATGCTATTAATATTCAAGTTTGTGGTATTCTTGACCTTCATTAAATGTGTTTTTCATTAAGTTGTAGAAAGTTCTTTCATTTGCTCTAACTTCTATCCCAAAGTGTGCAGGGTAGAAGGAATATGGCTTGTATCTTAATCTTTTCAAACAGTTTTGACTTGATTGACTTCCAGGTTTTATGGCCACACTAACATTAGAGAAAATACTAATGTTCTGGTTATAAACAGTTTGCTTTTAAACTTGGGGAGGAAAAGAAAAGTAAATTGGTTAGAAGAGCTGTAGAAAAGTTGTTTGAAAATTGTTCTTATGCCTTTGAAGATAATTCTAGTTTCCACAGGGTGCATTCCACATTTTTTGTCCTAACTTTTTGCATGTTAAATTTTAATTTTACCATCTTGTAGAATGTAAGCTCCTTGAGGGCAGGAACTGTTTAATTTTTGTCTTTGTATCCCAAGTATTTATCACAGTGCTCTGCACTTGGAAGACATTTAAGTATTTATTAAAGTGTTTTATTATTTATTGAAAAATATAAGGGGAAATTTTTTGGCTTTAAGTCTGTAGTCTACATAGAAAAAATTAATTTGAAGGAAAATCACATGGCTATTTTCATATTTCCAGTTTTGTTCTAATAAATTTTTCTTAGTAACTAAATTTCTAATGTACCAGTTTCATTTGCCACAGGGTTGTGAAACATTTGAGAGTTGAGTTTAGAAGAACTAATCACTTATGATCTTTAACTATTGATTCATAGACATAACTGTGATAGTTGTGATTATTAGGTACGAATCTCTTTGCTTTCTAACAGTTTATAGTAATAAGTAAGAATTTGACATCTCTGAAGTGTTTGTTTAAAAAAAAAGAACTTCACTGCCTCTTAACTACTTTAAGATTTGTATAGTACATTTTCTTCTAAGGAACTTAAGTTATTGATTCTTACCCCTTAACCTGTGAAGTGTGGAAAAGACAAACATTTCTCTTTGAAGATGAACATTAGCCATTTTGTTAAACCAGTAAAACATTGTTTGTATTTATTTGTGTGTTATTTCTTAAATCTAAAATTTTCCTAGTATGAGATAGCTTTCTTTCTCTCCCAGCATGCATACATACAATAAAAATATTTCTAAGTCCGAGGCTTCCTGATAAACATAAGCTTCTCCCAGTGTGTGCAGCATCATTGCAGATTGATCCCTATGGAATATGCAGTGCAGGTATTTTTTTCTTATGTGTTCTTGAAGCAAACCTGCAGATTCCTCACATGCATACATATACTATGCTCCTTATCTTTACTCCCTTCTTCTGTCAATTAAAATCATTCCTACGCATTCACAAGCAATAGGATAGTAGAGTCAGAATATCCTAGACGGTAATTGAGTATTCACCTAATAGCACATGAGGCAACTTACTTTATGAACCTTCCTGGATGGAAAGGGAGCAGCAATGAGTTGTCACCCCAGTGATTTATTGTCAAGTGAATTTACCAAGCCTGCTTCATGAGTAGTCCTCGAACCAGTATTGACTTGAATAGGAATTGTTACCTTCTCGTTCCAACTATGCCCCATTTCTGTTACACATTTGGTTGTTGGTTTTTTTCCTCCAGCGTATTGTATTTATCCTCATTTTTTGTTTTCTGTTTAGCCTCATCGTGATCGTAGCATGTTGGTTTGTGTTCCCCATCTTTCTGCTGTTCCCTTTATGTCCCGCATCTCTCCCAGTGTTCCTTCTACCCCACCACCAGTGCTGTCTGCACCACTTTCTCCTTCCTACCCTCGGACTACCCCTGAAGAAACATTTGCTGAAAAACTTTCTAAGGCATTGGAAGATATCCTGCCTATGCACTCTGCCTCTCCACGCAAGCACCGGCGCTCCAGCCTGCCCTCCTTCTTTGTCAGTCCTGAATGTTTACTATACTTCCTGGAAAAATGAAGATAAGTCCCTATTAAATACATCCAGGCGTTTAGAATTTTATTTGTATTTCTGGAGTTTCTGTTGCTTTTATAGTAAGTTTATTTCTGGGGTCATAATTTAGTTGCAAAGAAACTCTGAAGACTTAGTAATGTGATTAGTGGTAGAGATCATATGGGAACCCTATTTATCTTCCATCCTCAGCTGAAAGGGAAGAACAGATGTAGTCAACATTACAGATTTTAGATCTGCCAGAAAGGCTCACTTATCCAAAACTATTAGTACATTCCACCAATTTCAGACCCACTACAGTGACTAAAATTACCAGTATTGGGGTCCCTCCTTCAGAATTAAGTCCTCTATTAAAATACAAAGGCTTTACCTGAGAGAGATAACACTGACCTCCTCCTAACCATTAATATTGCCATATATTAGTTGATCTATTTAGCTTTTTAACAAAATCTAATGTTCTCCGTAAGGGAGTAGGAGTCAGAACCAGTTCATTCTTGTTGACGGATGGACAGGGAAGATTAGAAAGGAAAAATGTAGAGCAATAGGTTATCTTCCATTTTCCTTTGTTCCCACAATGTACACATCTCATCATTTTTACACAGTCAAATTAGCAGAACTGGCAATTCTATTAAAAACTGTCTACTTATGGTTGGCTTGTTTGAAATTAAATATAGTCCAAATTCATAATTTTGCAACAGATTTCAGGTTACTCAGATAATGCCCAAGTTTTGGATTTTCTTCCTGTATGATTCTAGAAGAAAGCCATCTTTAAAAACTGGCTACTGTCTAGTATTTGACTGAAGTGGTAGAATTAATTTGCTGTATTTCAGCAAAACAAAAAGGCACACACTACTGTTTCCTTATAGAAATATTCCTCTTTGGCTTGAAGAGGAATCAGTTTTGGATCACCATGAAATTGACCTCTAGAATACATGACATATGAGGCTCCCTTCCACCTCAATGAAGGTGCTTTTAGAGGGAGAGAATGAAGTAAATGTTCTGATTACAGGCACCTAAAGATTTTTCATGAAGATCTATGTTAAAAAGAGTATGATTATATTAGCCTCATGATCCCTTTTTTAGAGTCTGCTCCTTACTTTAAGTTCTCTCATTTCTAAAAGATCATGTAGGAATCTAGACTTATGCCCTCCAGGAGCTAACATTGTAGAGGCTTAGTCCAATGGAAGAACATAGGGTGGCTTTTTTTTAAGTAGCATATGAAAATGAGTTGCCTTAGCTTGCAGTTTGTTTTGATCATTATGTTTGAGTTTTGTCAAATATGATTTTGGGATCAGTGACTTTAGAGTTAAATATATCTGACCCAACCCCCTCATTTTATAACCTAGAGAAGAGATGCAACTGTCCTCAGGTCGCACGGGAAGTCTTTTATTGGAATTCTGATTCTCTGACTCCAGATTCAATATTCTTTCCTCTACAATTGATCAGATCACTCATTTTACATTTCAGAGCTGAAATGTAAATGTAATTACATGTAATAAGAATTGTTACTTCTTATTACAAGTGCTATTCACATAGTCTGTTATTCCTTAAACTAAATTTGGATATGCCTATGAATGGGTACCAAATACTATGGTCACAAAATTCATGCATGATTTTGTCCTTGTCTAAGGTTTTAAAAGTATACTCTGGTGTTTAGACATTAGTACTCTGTTTCACTACAGTTCTACTGACCTTACCTTACACCAGTTTGGGCAGTCTAATGAAAGGTATTCCTAGTCCAATTAGGCATGTTAGAGTTTTGCCCCATTTAATGAATGTTAAAATATTAGCTCCTTGAGAGTAGGTGGTCCCTTTTTTTATCTATATCCCCAACTCTTAGTGTAGTACTTTGCATATAAACACTCAGAATGCCTTTTCATTTATTCATATATAATATAGGCACTAGACATAGGAAAACCAGTTCATAAGATGTTACACTATTATTTTCAAGGAATAGCGCCATACCCTCAAAGTTTCCTTTACAACCAGCATAGACTCCCTTCCCTGCAATTCACTTAAGTGTATATTCCATTGTTTCATAAGATAACATTGAAGCTTGTAAGGTAGGATAGGTTAACAATAGAAAATTTGAATTGTGGGAAGATTAAATACAGTAACTAGAATTGAAGCACACTTTCCTTATTAGCCTTTAGAGTAACTTTCATTTCTTCTCCATTGGGAGGATTCTTGTACCATTAATTATTATTTTTTTTTTTTTGGAGGGCAGTTGGGATTAAGTGACTTGCCCAAGGTCACACGGCTAGGTTTTTGTGTTAAGTGTCTGAGGCTGGATTTGAACTCAGGTACTCCTGACTCCAGGGCCGGTGCTCTATTCACTGCACCACCTAGCCGCCCTGCACCACCTAGCCGCCCTCGTACCATTAATTATTAAAGCTTACAGAATGCCAGTGAATAGTAAACAAAATGATAGTTTATAAATACAACTCTATAACTGTGATCCTATAATTTCCACAGTTGATGTTGTTTGTTTTTTTTCATTCTCTGTTCACAAGGAAAAGGCAGTTGTAATTGGAAAAGCAGTATCTTACTAAAGCAAAGACTCCCATTTGTCCATTTTGCCCTGGATGTATTTAATAGATATTTAGACCATTTCTATAACTTTCAAAAACATGTTATATTTGTCTCGCTAATCTTAATATGGAGCAGCCATCTCATAAGGTTATACAGAACTGCTCTTGAGCAAGCTATACATGTTTAATGTAATTTCATGTCTAAATGTGTGAATTACTTGTCTTATTCATGTTGATACAGCCTCACTCCATGGTGCATCCGTGTGGGGGGACCCCAACATTCTCAGAACCACAGATATTTTTCCCAACCATTCATGAGCGTCCCGTCTCTTTTTCACCTCCTCCTACCTGCCCACCAAAGGTGGCCATTTCTCAGCGTCGCAAGAGCACCTCCTTCCTCGAATCCCAAACCCACCACTGCCAACCCCTGCTGAGGACTCTTGGCCAAAACCTTCACCCTTCCAGTAGTAGCCCAACTAATCGGACAACAGAGGCAGTGGTCATGTTGGGTACTACAGCCACTAGGGTTACTGGAGAGCCACATGAGGTACAAGTTCATCCTGTGTTTGAACCAAGTCAAATTTATAGTGACTGTAGACCTGGACTAGTACCTCCAGAAGAAACACACTATTTGATGCCTCAGGAAATGGTATATCTAGCAGGTTTACATTATCAGCCTCAAGGAGTAGAACACTATGATGGCATAGCATACAGTTCTTCAGTACTGTCAAATCCTACAAAGCAGATTCCTGAACAGAAGCTAATACAAAGTGTTCCTTCCTCAAGCTCTGTCTTTGAATTTCCAACTGGTCAAGCTTTCTTGGTAGGGCACCTTCAGAGCCTGAGACTGGATTCTGGAATAGGTCCGGCTTCTCCCCTGTCAAATGTCTCTGCTCCTATCAGTGTAGATGCTACATGTTTGAAGTTTCACCCAATTTTTGTTCCACATTCTGCACCTGCTGTGTTAACTCATAGCAATGAGGGCAGAACTGGCTGTGTATTTGAATTTCATGTTCACACACCAAGCTCCTCTTCAGGAGAAGGAAGTGATGTTTTATCTCAGCGTGTTTACCAGAGTCTTCAGGGAACCATTGACTTTACTCAGGAAGGGCCACCTCTTCAACCAATTGGATTGCATGGTCGCCTGCAGCCTGTGACTGAAGAACAGTGTAATTACCGTGGTCCAGAATTGACTGTTCCCACCATGGAGCCCAGCAGACAGAATTGGCCTGTTGGAAGCCCAGAGTACTCCAGTGATTCATCACAATTGACATCTTCTGATACAGGAGATTTCCAGTCACCTCCCCCTACAGGGGGAACAGCTGCACCTTTTGGCTCTGACTTCTCATTGCCATATATTCATCTTCCTCAGACAGTATTACAAGAGTCCCCACTTTTCCTCTGCTTTCCCCAGGGTACCACAGCTCAACAAGCCTTATCAGCTTCATTCTCTTCAGGAGGATCTACACTCTATCCTCAGGTTATAGGACAAACTGTTGCAGAATTTTTTCTTTAATATTGTTTTTACTAACACATTAAGTCCCATTATTATTCTTAAAGTTTCTTTTATTCAAAGATGTTGAATCCTGGATCTGAGAAAACTTGCACTTTGTTTTTCTATAGAATGTTAGCATTTGTAATTGAGTAGGCTATGAGATAACCTCACTCCACCCCCATCCCCCTATAAGAATGAAGCATGAAAACCTGCTAACTATATCTATAACATCACAGATCTTTGGAGATGGAAGCACATAAACTGAGCAATAGACTTAACATTTTTTTTCTAGTGATCCATTTGGCTAAGCCCATCATCTTATATCTATACCCACTAGAAACTCTTGTTTAAGAGTAGAAAAATACAAGCTGCTACAATTAAGAATTGAACTACACCCTGGAAGGATTGATTAAGTGTACCAATAGGCCTGTCTGATCATGAAATATTTCTTAACAGTACTCATGTAATGTGGAAGTAATGGAGAATTTTGTTTGTATCACAGAAAAAAAACCCCACTAATTATAGCTTTACACTTTATATAGACTTTAGAGGGACTTTTTTTTTCAAGGAGTACCAATTTTAATATATTATGTGTAACCAACAGCATTTTTTAAATGTACAACCAATTAATAAATGAACTTTTTTTTAAAAAAAACACCAACAAAACAAGTCAGCACAATACATCCAGAGTGATACCTCGAAATGAAGGGACATTATTAGCACTGGTACCTAAGCCAGTACTTGGTGGTGCCAGGTTACAAAGAATTTGCAAGCTATAAATAATACATGATTGTGCCCTGTTCAACTGTTAAAAAGGGCAAATGAGATTATATTTTCATGAGTTTCACAAAATTAAGGTATGATTTTATGTAATATTCTTCTATAGGTAGTCCAAAATGGGGGGAAACTGATTAGTATTGCACAGCCCATAGATCCCCTTGATAAAATATATTGCACCTTAGGACATTTGAAACATATCTTGGATTTCTTTTAAATGCTACCCTTTTAAAGAATCTGAACCATGATTCTTGATTTTCTTTAAGTTTCCCCATGTCTAATAATACAGAAATAGTTTCAGTATGAGTAATCAAGGAAACTTGGATAGCTATACAACTCAAGACATTATTAAAAGGCAAAAAAAGTTAAGAAAGTCTCGCTTTTATGACAACCCTATATGTGCCAGATGACTTGAGAGAGCTGATATAAAAACTAATGGTTTTTTTGTTTCATTATGATAATTCTTTCAGTAATCTTTAGGATTACAGTTTTGAAGGTAGAAGGTTAGTCAGGAAGGTTATAATACTTAGTCCTTGTATTGCAAAGAGTTGTAATGTCACAGTACTCAAGAGGAGCATCAAAAGAAAATTCAAATAGGACTGGCATTCTAAAAATAATGAATGCCATTACCTTTCCTTAGTCTCCTTTGTATAGTCATCCATTTATCTCTTGCCTACTCATTGAAACTTCTCGTCCTTATTTTAACTTGAGACTTTTAAAAGACTGAGACATTTCATATATTTATACCAGCTGATTACATTAATAAACTAATGACATCTTTGATTTAGTGACCTGTTTCCTAAATAGCAAAAAGAACCAGCTTAGTGATTTCACCTACTTTTTTTCCTTGACCCTATTTCTTAAATATAAAAGTACTTCTTGGTATTAATCTAGTCTTTCACTTTTCTTGCTTTTAAAAAAAACTGTGCCCAACATTTTTTCATAGGAATTCTATTTAATATTTCTATTACCATTATTTGATAGCAGTATATAAGGTATAAATTAGAATCATAGAAAACACCAGTAAGTTAACTTTTCAGCCATAGACCAATTATATAGTGTCTATATATTTTAGAAGGTAATAGATCTTCTCTGTCTCCACACTTTCTTTACCCCCAAAAACTTACCCGGTATAATTCCTCCCAGAAGACTCTACACCTTGAGTAAACAATTAGAAATATTCCATTTTTCTTAGCTTAGATATTTGTTACTAAAACAAATTTTTTCTTAAGGTTTTTCTCATTTTAGTTTTTATCTACTTCTTTCCTCCAGACACAGGCACAGAGCCAGAGCCATCTGGCTTCAAGTAACTTAACTGGGATTCCATCTTCCCAAACAGCACAACATGCTCAGCAGGTATGAATGTCCTTTTATTATATAGGTTTATTTTGCAATTATGAATAAACAGCAAATGACATTATAGTTCTATACCAGTTTCTGAAAAAATTTAATAAGTTGTATTCCTTTTTTCAAGTGACAAATTTAGAGAGGAAAGTAATAATTACAATATCATTTTACTGTTACATAGCATAAAAGTAGTCAGACGTAACTCACAAAACAATTTAAGGCTAGTCTGTGAAACTCTGATTAATACAGTAGCTAAAGTTTAGCCCACAAAGCACCAAAAAGATGGAGTACCTGAGGCAGGACATGGCCTTGAAATTCATCAAATTGGAGGTCTTGGAGGGTCAGCAGACCCAAAAATGGCAGACTTGGGGTCGATAAGGCTCAGACTCAGGTCAAAACCATCCACTTTGGAATAGTTATAGGAAGAGCTTTTGGCAGTATTTTCAATACCTTTAAACAAGGACACTTACATGCTAGTTATATGCAGAATAATAATCCAGCACTGGATTTCCAGGAGCTGAAATCCATTAGACTAGCATTAGGAAATGAAGCCAGAGTCAAGGCTGGGACTATGACAGAACTTTGAAGAAATTAACTATTCCTCCTATAATAAATAATTCCTGGGGTTTTTTTTCTTTCTCAATTTATAGGACCCTTTGCAGCAATAACAATGAGAGTCAAAGAAGTTTGTCCTGTTGTATCATACATGAATTTTTAAAGAAATGTCATAAATGAACTATCATTCATTTTTAAATGCTAAATTTAACATGATTTCCAATCTTTTCAAATTTTTGTGTCTCCTCGTCTGTTATTTATATCTCAGTACTGTCACTGCATATGTTTCTTTATACTCCGACTCTGTCCTCATTTCCTTCTAATGATAATAGGAAATGATATAACTAAGGTCAATAACTATGTTAGAGTAAGCCTTCTGAGTGAGTGCTAAAGATTCTCTTTATGAGATCTCTCACTTTTAGGTTCAGGGCATTGTTCCAAAACTTGGATATATAGGCTGTTAATGTACTAAGATGAGTATAAGTTGTTAATGTTTAAAATAAATATCTATGATTAACAATTATTCACAATACTGATAATTGTTTACAGTAATCTAGTCTGGCTCCAGTACAACTAAATATTTTTCATTAACAACTCTGTAATCTACGTATATTTATGTTTCAGAAGACATAATTATAGTTCTCATATAATATATAGAGTCACACAGTTTGTGTAAGGTTTTTGCCTGTTTTGTTTTTATTTTTTGCCACAAGGTCTCTCAGGGTGGAAGTGAACAGCCTCTTATGGTCCCAGTTGCACTGCTGATAGAAGTAAGAGCTTTGACCTGCTCTGTTTCCAATCTGGGTCATTTCAGTCCTCTTTGGGCAAGCTGGTAGCCCCTGACTAACCCCTGGTGGCTCATTATGTTGGTACCAGACTTAGTGTGGACACCCAGTTGGCTTAGCCCACTACAGCTCACAATACCTGAGCACCAGCCTTGGCCTCCCCACAATCAAGAGTTTCCAGCATGTGCCACCATGCTGCACATATATTGAGCACACAATGTGCTCACACATTTTGAAGGGATCCCAGAGGCTATTTATATTTAGTACAACCTGTATTTGACCAAATTTACCCTCTTTACTATTGTCAAAAGTGGTCAGTCTAGCTTCTAAATGAAAATCTTCAGGGAGATGATAGCCCAATTTTTAGACAGTTTTGATTGTTGGGAAATCTGTCCTTAAATGAAGTCAAAATTTGCCTCTCTGAAACTTCTATCTGTTGTTCTACTAAAGAACAAATCTAAACTTTTAAAATACTTGAAGGCAGCTATCATATTCCATGTCTCCCACCAAATCTCCAAGCTAAGCCACCCAAATCCCTTTGACTAAATTTCACATGCCATGTTCTTCTTGTTCTTTGCCATCCTGGCTGATCATCTTCCTCTGAATAATTCTCCTATTTATCAGTGATCTTCCTGAAATATGATGCCCAGAAATAACCACAGTTCTCCCGGCAAAACTATCACCTTTCCCAGTGCAACCCAGAATAATATTAGGGTTTGTTTCTTTGTTTTACTTCCTTCTACACTATTGATTCATATTAAGTATGCAGTTCACTAAAATACCTAGAACTGTTTTCCAGAAATTTATCTAGCCATAACTTCCTCTTCCAGAAATGTGTCTAGCCATAATTTCCCCATTTTGTACTTGTAAATTTGATTTTTAAGAATTTAATGCTTTTTATTCATCCCTGTTAGATTACATCTGGATTGTCAAGATCTTTGTGTATATGTAGGTTTTTGTGACACTGTTCTGGTTTCTTTTTACTTGTCCAGTTGCTTCTTTTCAGTCTGCTTTGTAAGATCATTATTTCATGTCCTTTTCTTCTATGTTTGAGTGTATGCCAATACACCATTTAAGGTCCACTTCACTTCTCTTTTGACACATTCTTCTGATGACCCCATTTTCATATAAGTTCATTTATTTGTTTTCATTTATTTATTTGTCTTTTTTTTGAGGGATGAGGCAGGGCAATTGGAGTTAAGTGACTTGCCTGAGGTCACATAGCTAGTAAGTGTTAAGTGTAAAGCTGAATTTGAACTCAGGTCCTTCTGACTCCAGGGCCAGTGCTCTATTTACTGTGCCACCTAGCTGCCCTATTTATTTGTTTTTATGTAGAAGACTAGCAAATCTACAGTCATCTTTCCCAAGTTTCAGCCTCACATCCCCAACTGCCTACTGAATAATTCTGTCTGAATGGTCCCCAGGCATTTTAAGGTCAACCTTTCCATAAAGAAATTCATAATCACTCTTCCCTGACCTGTCCCTCTTCCAGATTTCCCTGTTTCAGTCTAGAAAACCACCATCCTTCCTATCACCCAGATTCAGAAACAGACCAAAATATAAAGTACCATCTTGCTAGAATCATCCAAGTGTTCTACCTCCTGGTGGTATGGGCAGTTTTATACATATATAAAAATGTTGTGTATGTGTCTTTGTATTTTATCGTGCGTTTATTAAGCACCTACTAAGTTTGGAGTATAAAATGACAATAAATAGCTCCTTTCTTTAAGGAACTTGTATTTTAATGGGGGAGGCAACATACTCATGTAGGTATGAACAGAACACATAAAAAACATAATACAGGGAAACCTGGAGAGAGGGGGTGAAGGGAATATTTGGACATGTTGAATTCTAAATGCTTTTGAAATATCCAGTTTAAAGCTTCTACTAGGCGATTGGTGATTTGGTACTCAGAATAGGGAGAGTAGGGCCAGAAATAACAGATTTATAAGTAACATAATATTTATAAATAACAGAAATGACAGATGAGTATCATCTACACAGAGATGGTCATGAAGCCCATGGGCGCTAATGATAGCATATGAGAGAGTATAATGAAAAAAGAAAAGAGCACTCAGGACAGGGCCTTGGAGTATAACCACACTTAAGGGACATGATTTGATCAATAATCCAGCACAGGTGCCTGAGAAGGAATGGTCAGACAGATAGGAGGGGAAAGAAGAGAGCAATGTCACAGAAACCCAAGGAGGAAAGAATACCTAGGAAGTGATATTATCAGAAGTAGAAAGATCAGGTTTGAGGAACGGCCTTAGATTAGTGCAGTTAAAAGATTATTGTTAACTTGGAAGAAAGAAGCTTCAATTGAGCAGTGAAGTTAGAGAAAACACATTGCAGAGAGGAGAGGTAGAGGCAGCAAGTTGTAGACAGCTTTTCAAGGAGCTTGGCTGAGGAAGGAAGGAAAGAACATGGGTAAGAAGGAAACAACATGGGTAGGAGAGAAAACAGATTTTTGTTCATTAAAGAAATTGACTTAAAGGGAAGCAGTACGAAGGACAGTAACTTAGAGGGATTATACGTTTTATTGAAGTTTTTGGGGGAGTGACTTTGTAGGCATCAGAGGAGGAACCAGTAGATAGAGAGAGATTAAAAGTTAAAGAGGGGATGGAAATAATAGTAGACAGTCTTGTGGAGAACACTGAAGGAGAAGGGATCCAAAGGTATGTATTAAATGATGTTGACCTTCACAAAGAGGCACTTCTTCATTAGGTGCTAGAGTGAAAAAAATGTAAAAAAGTGGAGAATGTCAAGAGGTTCTGAGATAAGGGGAAATGGAGAAGAAAGATCCCATAATGAATGACCTCTGTTTTCCCATTAAAATATGAAGTGAGGTACTGGTATGGAAAAAGTTTTGATCAGTTGCTGTGATAAATAAGGATAAAGTACCAATTGGGAAAAAATAAAAGAATTGCTTTGCTGCAGTGAGGATCTTGTTAAGATTAGGTAACATATATTTGTTGGGGGCTAAATTAGCCCAGTTTTGTGGCTTCTAGCTCTATTTAGCACTAAATGTTTAGGAGCAGAAAAGGTAGATGATGGGAATAATCCAGATTTAGGGTTTGGCAAGACATAAATAGCATTAAGATAAAGGAGCAAAGAAGGTTCCGCAGCTCCCACACACTCACCCTAAATACCCATAAAATATGACCCCAGACAAATTCTAGGACTCTCAAACTCACAAAAACACAGAAAACACATCTCTCGCTGAAGGGGCTCATCGCGGTAGGATGGGAGCCAAGGCTAGCCCAGCCTGAAACCAAAACGCAGCCAGGCCAGGGTGGCCGGGAGGAGCCTAGCCAAGCCACAGCCAGTCTACAAGAGAGAAGAATCTGCTGCAGCTCCAGCAAATTCCACATCTAGCAAGGCGTGAAAAACAAGGATTAGAGAAAGGCAGCTCAGCAGGAGGGGTTCATCCTGCAGGTGGGCAGGCCCAGAGCTGAGGACCTGCCAAGACCAAACCGAAAACCGAGGCCTCAGCCTCAGCATGAGTCTACCCTGCAGAACAGATCTACTGCACCTGAAGCCATCTTCACATCTGTTAAATCAGGAACGATAAGGATTAAGAAAGGTCAGTGAAAGTGAAGATTTCAAACTAATTTGGGGGACGAAAAGCAGTTCAGCCAATCTGCCTCTAGGGCAAGGAAGCAGTGGGGGAAGGGCAGGAACTGCTGTAACCAGCGGCTGCCCCCTCTGGGCTACTTCACAGCCCCTGGCCTGCAGACCCCGCAAGGGGGCTGAATCAATTGATCAGGGCCAAGTGCTCTTGCTTTGAGCTGGCTGGATCTGGATTGTGATCTTGGGTGGTGGTCCTGGGGTACGCTATCAGCAAGCAAAAGCGGGGGAGGAGGGGCTACAACACCCCCCTGATAGCTCCGGAAGCTGGGAAAACCCCAGCGATTTGGAACAGAGCTTTCCCCCTGGAAGCAGAGTTTCACAAAGCTAAAAAAAAAAAAAAAACCAACCAGTTGGCCAACATGAGGAAAAGGAAGCAAACTAAGAACAGCAATAAAACTCTAGAAACCTTTTTTGTGGACAAAAGGGATCAAAGCATGGAACGGGAGGAAGACAACACAGAACTCCCACAGCAAATGCTTCCAAAACACTTGAAGAATGCCTGGAAGCTATAGAGAAACTGAAAAAAGACTTTGAAAACCAAATAAGAGACGTGGAGGAAAAATTGGGAAGAGAAATGAGAATGATGCGAGAAAATCATGAAAAGAGAAACAACAACCTGACTGAAGAAAACAACACTTTAAAAAATAGATTAACTCAAATGGCAAAAGAGGCCCAGAAAGCCAATGAGGAGAAGAAGGCCTTAAAAAGGCGAATTTCCCAGATGGAAAAAGAATCTCAAAAGCATTCTGAAGAGAATAATTCCTTCAGAATTAAAGTGGAGCAAGTAGAAGCTAATGACTTTATGAAAAACCAAGATACTATTAACCAGTTACAAAGATATGAAAAAAAAATAGAAAGCAATGTGAAATATCTCCTTGAAAAAACCACTGACCTGGAA
>CM053597.1:160439719-160462912 GCA_028646575.1 Pseudocheirus occidentalis | reverse complement strand
TCAAGAAGAAATGGCATAAACTCTAGACTGGACATCATGCCAGTCAGGAGAGTGGGGGGCATGGGGATGAGAGGGGGGACGGAGGGGAGAGTCAGGTCTGGGGAGGGATGCTGGAAGCACACACTTCAGTAAAGGGACAGGGACAGGGTAGAGAATAGAACAAGGGGAGGAAGGATAGGAAGGAGGGACATATGATCACTGTCACCATATGTCCACAATGAAGATGTCCTGTATAATCACACATCCACAGCCTGTATTGAATTGATTGTGCTTCCAGTGGGGGTGGGTGACAAGGGAGGAATCGAAAGAATTAAGAATTTTAAGTTCTGCAATACCGGCAAGTAGGAATTAAGATATACAGGGGCAGGTGTACGGAGACCATCCCTGCCCTACCAGAAAGTTAGAGAGCAGATCAGGGGAGGGGCTTTACAGTGGGATTGCTGTTTTTGGGTTGGGGCAAGCGAAAGACGGGGAGAAAATTTGTAATTCAAAAATGTCATGAAAATGAATGATGTAAACAAGAAAACAAATTTTTCACATGTATTTAAACTAAAAAAAAAAAGATAAAGGAGCAAAGGAATTGATAGTACAGAGTTGAACTGGTTAACTAAAGGAAGGAGTTGCTAAGGGGAGGAGAATGTACTGGGATGATGCCTTGGGAAAATACAGAAGAATAGAAAGATTAAAGGTCACACATAAACTTATTATTTTTTGAGCAGAAAACTATTGGTCATATTTGCTTCACTTGCCAGTAATTCTTGCTTTTTAAAGAGAATTTAAGTTGTCTTTATGCATAAAACTGCTAAAGGCCTTATGGAGTACATTTCTTTGAAAATATGTGAGTAATGACCTGCAATAAAGCTCTTTCTTTCCCTTTTCTGCAATAGGGTGTACAACAAGCAGCCTCTTCTCAGCAGACGGGGCAGTATCTTCTTCCCCAGCCGGCAGCACCTGGTGTGGCCCCAACCGCACAGCCGGTAACTCAGCCTCAGCTCCCACAGGGTTTGCCGATGCCCCAAGTCTCAATTGGGAAGCAGGTAAATCATTACATTCTTATGAAAGCAGTTATCTGCACATAGCTGGGGCTTTTTAGAGTGTGTGTCTTCTTCCCTCATGATGAAATGCCAGCTAAAGAGAGTGTTTTCATCCCAAAGTAAAGTGGAATTTGCTTCCTTTGTGCCTTGTTCATGTGAATCAGAATATGCTGAAAGAGAGAGCAAAGGAGATGACATCTAGGCCTTTTAGAGCTGTCTGCCTAAGGCAGACATGACAGATGCTGGAGCCTCTGTGAGATGGTTTGGCAGTGTTTCTATTCATCTGGACCTAGAACTCGCTTGTCTAGTATTAGTCATTTTGTGTGTTGGCGGCTGAAATACCCACCGTTCTAGATTGTAAACTACATAGACATTTTCATATCTAGAAGCGGATCCATCCCTTCCTGATATTCCATTCCCAGGGCCATGGTCTGCATACTGTGTTTGTCCTTTGCTTGTTATCTTCTAAATTGCTTCTGTACATGCCTTCTCAAGGATCACACTAAAGAAGCTGGAGTTACTTTTGTTGCATATTTTTTGTTTTGTTTCAGATTTCATTAATGTTTGCTATGCTTTGTGACAATTCCTTTTACTGTATGTTGGCACAGTGGTTTGTCACCAGTTTGTTAACAGATACTGGGGGAAAAAAAGCAAGGCACTATCAGTATTAGACCAGAGATCCCAAAAGCAATGTGAACAAGTCAGTGACTTCTCACTAGAGAATGTTTTCCTCAAAAGAAGTTTTGATTTGGAACATATAAGCAATATTTTTAATGATCAGTCTGATTGAATTTACAAGTCTGGTCAATGTCAGCAAACTTTTTTGTGAAATAGTTCTATTTTTAGTGCCTAGCAAGAAAACAATAATGAAATTCCCTGAAAATATAACCATTTGGGATGATAGTCACTCTGCCAGCTATTTTTCTGACAACAATCCCTATCCTTTACTTTAGTGACATTGATACTAGGGTTTTAAAAGTTATTTTCTTCTTTTGGCTAATAAATCTTGCTTTTGGCTACTTTGCTTCCTTATCTATTTTTTCTTTACTTCCCCAGCTTCCTGTTTCCCAGCCAATATCGACCATCCAAGGCGAACCTCAGATACCAGTTGCAGCACCTTCCCTTCCACAGCCCTCAGTTACCCCATCTCTCTCTGGTGCTCACTTCCTTCCTGTGGGCCAGCCACTTCCAGCATCCTTACTCCCTCAATTCTCAGTCTCTCAGATTCCCATATCGACTCCACATGTCTCTGTGGCTCAGACAGGTTTCTCATCCCTGCCAAACTCTATGGCATCTGGCATTAACCAGCCTCTGCTCACCTTGGCCTCATCTGCTGCAGCGGCTGCTATCCCTGTGGGATCAACTGTGGTCCCTAGTCAGCTTCCCACCCTTCTGCAGCCTGTGACTCAGCTGCCAAGTCAGGCTCACCCACAGCTCCTTCAGCCAGCAATTCAGTCCATAGGAATACCAGCTAACCTTGGACACGCTGCTGAGGCTTCACTTCCCTCTGGAGAGTCTCTATACCAGGTATTGTGCTAGAGTAAGCAAAAATCCAGGGTCATATTTTCTAGAGCCAAGACCTGACCTCAGGTGGAGATCCACCTAGAGAAAAAGATGTTCATGAGCCCTTTAAAGAACTATAAAGCAGGATGGTACAAGGGTTTGACTGCAATAATCAACACCAGAAAATTTTAACTTTTTGTTGCATGCAGTGTAGCATGTCAGCAAAGATGATTGATTCCAATTGTTAAAATAGAAGTGTTCAATAGTACCAAACAACATAGCCATTTTCTGACCCATATTCTGGGAAGGAGAGTGGCCATCTTGGATGTTTCTATTAGTGTAATTTACCACAGCTATTTAAGAAAGCAAGGCAATAACTTAAGCATTCAACTTAGATTATTCAGTTGTGAGAAATGGATAAACTCTGAATTTGAGAATTCACTAGCCTCTGTTTCAGTATCAGGTTTCATAACCTGTAAGTGCGACAGCCAACATGATAATAAGAATAAAAGTCAACATTTAATCTTTAGTTTTATCTAGTCTAACAGCTAAAACTAAGTTTGTGTTGTTTTTCTTTGAAATAAAATATTGCCTGAGTAGATAAGGATCACCATAGCCTATTTCCAAATTTGGTAAGAAACTTCCCAGGGATAGAAGGGTAGTGAATCATTTAACTTCTGGAAGGTTAATCATGCAACCATAACAGCCTGAATGGTCTCCTATTTGAGATCATCAAAAGATATGCCAGTATTGCTTTTCTGCAGGGAATCTAAAGAGCTCTCCTTTCCCTTTCAAAAATCCATATTTGCCCAGACACCTAACATTACTCTCAAAAATGGTGTTTGGATGTAGTGAAAATAGAGCAAGGGATTGTGCTTAACTTCTCCCTGCTGTATGTGATTGTTTATGTCTGTTCCTGGTTTGCTTATTTGATGACCCAGCCTGCACTAACTCAGCTCCCTCATTTCTGTCGCAGGGCTTCCCACCTCGACTGCCACCTCAGTACCCAGGAGATGCAAACATTATTCCTTCCTCCACCGTGGCTTCTGTTTGCGTCCCTTCTACAGTTCTGTCCCCTCCCTTGCCCACGGAAGCATTGGCTCCACCAGGGTACCTTCCTGCAGTTGTGCAGCCTTATGTGGAACCAAATGTTTTAGTTCCAGTGGGTGGTCTAGGAGGACAGGTTCAAGTTCCCCATTCAGCAATGAGCTTAGCACAGCAGGCCCCCTCTGCTGCACCCTCCCAGCAAGCAGCTCTGGAGGTAAATCAAATTTCTGCATGCGTGTGTCGGAAGCATAAATCTGAGGGGATAAAACTTATAGGCCAGTGTAAATTTGGGTTCTCCTTCCTTGGAATTCATTTGGACACCATTACCAACTAACTCCTGAATGACTTTCTCTTACAGCAGAATGACATGCCAATGTGGGGGCCTTGTTGCCACTGGCTGTTCTGTTGGGAAGTGAGTGTGCCTCTGAGAGGCTTAGCCTTGTTAGCACTTCACTTCTGGCTAGTTCTGTAGATCTTATTCTTGTCTTCTCACCAACTCTCTTGCGTTGGTAGTCCTGAGAGTATCTCATCCTGCTGTGCTCCCAGCAGCCCCTTTGCCCTGCTGGGAGAGAGATATGAATCATCTTTGCACTTTGCTCTGCCTGCCCTGTTGCACATTCTTATGGTAAGATGCTGGCTGCATGGCAAGTTGTAGTGTCACACTGTCTAGTGGACGTGATGGCTGATGTCTCTGTGCATTCTATACCAGAGAACCACCAATAGAATTGTCCTTTGGAGTTGTAAGACAACTATCTAGATGCTGAATGTCGAAGACTTTCCTAATGAGGTAGTGCTTTTAGGGCTTAGGGGGAGGAATTAGAAGAATTCTTAAGGGTAGTTTAGTGGGTGATGAAAGAGAAATAAAATTTTGACTTGTGGTGCTCTAATCATTCTTTGTTTTCACAGAGTACTCAGGGCGTTTCCCAATCCAGTCCTCCAGAGCCCATGCCGTCAGCACAGCCACAGACCACCACATTGGTCTCCTCTGTAGACAGGTAAGAGCACAGCTAGAAATTCTTTTTTAAACTGTAGCTGGGAGGGACTCAGATCTATGAAGCTGTTTTTAATCTTGAAATTACATCATTGGTAAGACCTAAATATACAGACTAAGTTTTCATTCCTTTTTTAGTGCACATTCAGATGTTGCTTCGGGTATGAGTGATGGGAATGAGAATGTTCCATCATCCAGTGGCAGACATGAAGGGAGAACTACAAAACGTCATTATCGGAAGTCTGTACGGAGTCGTTCTCGTCATGAGAAGACCACTCGCCCCAAATTGAGAATTCTTAATGTAAGTATAAGCTTCTCAGACTTCATCTCATAATGAGTTAGAGCTAGAAGGAATTTTACAGATTATCTAATCCTTTTTTTATATTATACTTGAGGAAACTGAGGCCCAGAGATATTAATTGGCTTGCCCCAGGGTCATATATTTTTTTAATAGCAGAGGCCAAAGTAGAATCAAGTCTTCTGACTCCCAGTTCTTTTCACTACACCATGCTGCCTCTTGAGTTTTAGAGCAATAAATAGTTTAACTGCTTCCCCTCTTCTTCCTTGGTCTGTAGTCAAACTGAATTATCATACCACTACAGAAATCCTGTAGGGTAAATGTATCCCTTTCATATAGCTATACTTTTAATACTTCCAAAGTATTTCAAGAGTAGTACAATACCAGTGATCCTTTCTTAAACTTTTTCTTCTTTGGTTTCCCATCTCTAAAGAAAAGAATATTCAGTCAAGCAGTGAGATTATTTATATGAAAGATCGACCTAAAATTAAAGTGTATTTATGAGAAACTCATCACCAGGTTTAGTCACAGGAGGGATAATGAATTCTTCGGACATAGTAACGAGAAGAGGGGCAGCTAGATGAAGGGGACTGAGTGTTGGAAGTCAGAAAGACTTACCTTTGTGAGTTCAAATGAGATCTCCAGCACTTATTAGCTTTGTGACCCTGGGCAAGTCTCTTAACTCTATTTACCCTTAGTTCCTCATTTGTAACATGAGCTGGAGAAGCAAATGACAAAACCACTCCAGGATCTTTGTCAAAAAAAAAAAAACCCCAAATGGAGTCATGTACAGTCAGAGTCAGATGTGACTGAACAAAAAACCCATGTTAAGACGCAGAGGCTCTGTCATCTCCATCAGTGGGAAGAAAGAGCTCACATTGGTGAAATTAGAAACCTTTGAAGTATCAAAGAAAGCTTAAAATCCTTTGTTTTGTCCAAATAACTTTTCCTTCAACTACATTTCAAGAGGAAAATACTTCTTTTTCTTAACAGTGCATTCAGAAAATTAGCTCAGACATTAATTTTAAAAGAAGCTAGTGGCCTTATTGTTCATTCCTTCCAAACCATTCAGTGGAAGACTAGTGAATAGTTTGAGGACCAGTATAAAAGAACAGAACAGGTGTCTGCTCTTGCTTTGATGAATAATGGCAGCACTAGACTTCAGGTTTGAAATCAAGTGGTGATCTGTACTGTTTTCCCCCATCTTTCACTCCAATGTCGGAATAACATTCTGACTATATTTTTCTAGTTTTGATCACATATTATCCTTGTTCAAAAATTTAGGTGGCTGTCCATTTCCTCTAGTTTGGAATACAAATTATGTGACCAAATATGTAGGGTTCCTTCATATCTGCCCCTTTTCCAGTCTATGCAATATTACTTTGTATTCTTTGTTCTCACCAAATTGAACCTAGCAGCTATTCCCCTAAAAGCATTCTATTCTCTCTTCTGCTAACTACCTGTGTGATCTTAGGCAAAATGCCTCAGTTTCTGTGACTGAAATGTTGGGGTTGGAGTAGATTGCCGTTAAGACCTCAGGTTCTGATAACAAACTAGTACATCATCTCATGAGATAATTCTTGTTCTTTCAGGTGTCAAACAAAGGAGACAGAGTAGTGGAATGCCAGTTAGAGACTCATAACCGGAAAATGGTTACATTCAAATTTGACCTGGATGGTGACAATCCTGAGGAGATAGCATCAATTATGGTATAGTGACATCGATTGATGTTTGGATTCTTACCTTTTCATTTAAAACCTAATACAAACTCCCTTAAATGAAAAACCAAGTACCAGTGAAGTCAGTCATACGTGTTGTTCCTCAGATTTTTGTCTCTGCTTCAGGATCCTTACCATCAAGAATGGAATGAAAGGCCTTCCATTTTCATTATGTGCTTTTTGCGTTCTTTAAGACCTTAGTTTGAGCTTTTGCATTGTCTTATGTAGGCTTCTATATGGTTAGTTTACAAATACTATTAAAATGGATCAAGCACTAAGTTATTTGGAATAGGGGTGGAATTGTAATTTTTCCCTTCCTAGAGATAATTTGGAAGTTTTCTTTGTTGTAACCTGTTCCAGTGACTCAAAGGATTTTCACTTTTATACCTAATTTCTTTACCCTTCAATTCTCTTTTCAGTGGAAATGGAGAACAGCTCTTTACCAGAATGAGTACAGTGCTCACTTAGCTAACAGTTAACAACCTATAACCTGCCATTGTACCATTTTTGGACACTTTGTAGTGCAATTTCATGGCACAATGAATATAAAGACTATGTTTTTAAAAGCTAATTTTCATAGGTAATTAAGATTAATTAAAATTAAGAATCTAAACCTGTTTTTAAAATAAACATCAACCTTTTATATATTTGTATTGCTTTCTTAGTGGAAGCAAGCAGAAATATATTTTAGCAATGGTAGAACATGTGGTGAAGTCAAACGTTTATCTGCATATGACTATTTTATCAAACCAAAGCAAGTACAAGCTGCCCATACTTAAGGACTCTTGGTTTACTTTTCCATGAAGTTGAAAGTTTGATTTAAACTGCATGTGACTTTTCCCCCTAGAGATTGTAATTGGAATTCATACCTTGGTTAAATAACTTGTACTTGCTATCTTTTTGACCTCATGATAATGAGTCTTCTTCCTCTCATCTCTTTATACTTGTCTTAGAGTTGAGAATGATTACTTTCCAGAAATGGAAAGTTCTTAAATCCAGGAATTACAAATGAACATTTTTACAGAGGTTTGTTTGGTTAGATACACAAGAATCATTGGCCCCATTTTCCAGGAACATTTAGAAATTGTTTCTTTTATTAGGTGAACAACGATTTTATTCTAGCAACAGAGAGAGACTCATTTGTGGATCAGGTGCGAGAAATCATTGAAAAGGCTGATGAAATGCTCAGTGAGGATGTTAATGTGGAACCAGAAGGTGACCAAGGATCAGAGGGCTTACAAGCAAAGGATGACTATGGCTTTTCAGGATCCCAGGTAGGGTCAATATATGAGGGTTCTCAAAAGTCTAAATTCTTAGAATATTACAGGTACAGGTATTTGGTGTCTTTAACAACTAATCTTTGACAACCCAGGAACAATAATGTAAATCTAGGAATTGATCTTTTTGTTTTATACTTTAAAAAATTATTACTTATACAATCTCAACTGGACCTAGCAAGGCATTACTTTTATACCTCCCTAATACCACTCTACACAGCAACTCTCTTTTTTCTTTTTAAGTTTATTTACTTTTAGTTTACAACATTCAGTTCCACAATCCCTTGAGTCATAGAGGAATGCAATATGATACAGGTTCTACAGATACCTTTGCATAAAAGATTAGTCAAGTTGTAAAGAAGAATTATAACCAGTGGAGTGAACGAGAAAGAAGGAACAAAACACAAAGGGGAGAGAGCAGGTAGCCTGCTTCAATCTGCATTCAGACTCTGCAGTTCTTTTCTCTGGATGTGGATATCCCTTTCCATCATGAGTCTTTTGGTGTTGTCTTATAACCCTGTACTGCTGAGAGGAGCCCAGTCTATCAAAGTTAGTCATCATAGATATTTTGTGTCTGTAATGGTGTACAAAGTTTCTCCTGTTTCTCCTCGCTTCACTTGGCATCAGTTAATGTAAGTCTCTCCAGGTTATTATGACGTCCATCTGCTCCTCATTTCTTAGAGCACAATAGTATTCCATTACATTTATATTCTGCTATTGTTTAGCTATTCCTCAATTGATGAGCATCCCCTTGATTTCCAGTTCTTTGCCACTGCACAAAGTTGCTATAAATATTGTTGTACATATGGGTCCTCCTCTCACCTGTATGATCTCTTTGGGATATAGCCCTAGAAGTACACAGCAACTTCCACAGACCTTTTTGTACCTTCTGAAACTACCCCTGGCTCTCTTACCCTCCAAATCCCCAGTACTTTCAGTTGACAACCTTTCTTCATATTTCACTCAAAAAAAGAGGCCTTTCACAAAGAGCTCCTGCTTTTCCCCTCTTCCTCATCTCATATCTCTTAAGATGCTTTCCACAATTTTCTTCTTCTCCACTCCTGTCTCACATAAAGAGGAGGCTCTTTCCACGGCAAACTCCTTTACATGTACAAAGTGATCTCATTCTATTCTATCTTCATTAATAGATTGTTATCCCCATGAACCCCACACTCTTCACTCTCTTTCAACTGGCTGCTTCCCTACTGCCTATAAATATGCCCATGTCTCCCCTGTCCTCAAGAAACCTTCACTTGATCTGTCTATCCCATCTAGCTCTCATCCTGTATCTCTTCTCCATTTTCTGGCTAAACTCCTTGAAAAAGCCATCTACAGTTTGATGTCTCCACTTCCTTTCCTCTCACTCCCTTCTTAACTTTGTGCATTCTGGCTTCTGACATCATCAGTCTACCAAAACTGTTCTCTCCAAAGTTACCAATAATATCATGAGTCCTCATTCTTCTTAACTTCTGCAGCTTTTGGCACTGTTCATCACCCTCTTTTCCTGGACACTCTCTCTTCTCTCTAGGTTTTCATTACGCTGTTCTCTTCCTGTTCTGCTATTTATTTAACCACTCCTCAGTCTCCCTTGCTGGATCTTTATCCAGGTCATACCTCTATGGGATACCTAGGTCATACTTCTATGGGATACCTCTGTGGGGACACCCCCAAGGCTCTATCCTGGATCCTCTCCAACTCTATACCATTTCACTTGGTGATCTCATCAGCTCCCATGGATATAATTTTCATCTCTGTTCAGATGATTTTCAAATTTATGTGTCCAGCCCTAACCTTGCTTCTGACCGCCAGTCATCTCCAACTACTTGTTACAGTGTCTCAAACTGGGTTTCTCATTGATGGCATCTTAAACTCAACATGTCCAAAACGGAATTCGTTATCTTTTACCACAAATCTTCCCCTCTTCCTAACTTCCCTAATACTGTGGAAAGTACCTGCATCATCATCCAGGCTCACAATCAAGGTATCACCCCTGAACTCAATTCTCTCTCACTTGCCATATCCAGCAATTTGTTAAGACTTCTCATTTCCACAGAAATCCCCTTCTCTCCTCTGACACTGCCATCACCCTAGTGTAGGCCCTTATCATCTCACACTTGAACAGTAGGCTACTGCAGTGGTGAGTCAGTCTAGCTCAGGTCTCTCCCTATTCCAGTCTCCTCCTCCGCCATATAATTGGTTTTCCTAAAGCACAGATCTGAACCTCTCTCTTTCTCTCTTTCTTCCTCTCTCCGTCCCTCCCTCTCTCTCTCTCTCTCTCTTTCTCTCTCTCTCACTCACACTCTCTCTCTTTCTCACTCTCACACACACACACACACACACACACACACACACACACACATTCAGTCAGACTCTACTGCCACTTCTAAGATCTTTGTTTGTCTTTTAAGGTCCTCCATAAACTGGTCCCTTCCCACCTTTCCAGTCTTCTTCTTCCTTATACCCTGCCTTCCCATACCTTACTCTGCTACTAGATAGTGCCACTGGCCCCCTAGATGTTCCTCACATAAGACTCTCTTATCTCCGGACTCTGGGCATTTTTGCTGGCTGTCCGTTATGCCTGGGATTCTCTCCTTCCTCATGTCTATCCCCTAGTGTAAAGCCAAGCACGAGCAGCTCTCCAGAGGATTGCTGCTGTGAATAGCTCTAAGGTTCTGATCCCATAGGATAGTGGACTCTATTTATTCAGCAATAAACTAAGGCAAAACATTCACAAAAACCAAAGTACAGCATTTACAATGATGTAGCATAACAACTTATCACTAAAGTGGTCACATAGTTTTAAACAAAAGATATCATTCAGTAAGTCCTTAATCATTCTTAAACTAGCAGTCCTCCTTAAGGGATACAAAATACAAAGGTCTCCCACCCCCTAGGTCACACTAAATCATGGTCTTGTCAGCCATCACTAAGTACCCAAGGGAAGGTGTTTTCATTTTGGCTCAGGGCTGTTCCCAAATGTCATGGTTTCTTTTTTGTGGTCCACACTCTTGCCTGAATTCACTCAACTGTCACCTGGATTCACAGGCAGGCAGCTCTCATCTCCTCGTCCAGTTTCTGTTCCATATTGAAGCTCATGGTGTCCAGTCCACCTCAAATCCTTCACAGTTTCTGTTTCTGGGAAGAGAAAGAGCCAAAACAACATTCATGCACATTGCCAGCACCATCATCAATTCACCTAGCTTTCCTGGCTTTTTCAAATTCAACTAAAGTACCATCTTCAAGAAGCCTTTTCGGATCCCTTTTAATGCTAGTGACTTTCTTGCATTCATAATCTCCATTTTATCCTGTATATATCTTGTTTGTACACAATCTCCCCATGCAGTCTCCCCATTACAGTGTAATTTTTCTGAGAGCAAGGACTTTCCTTTTTACCTTTTTTCATATCCCTAGCACCTAGCACAGTGTCTCACACATAATCAGCCCTTAATAAATGCTAGTTGACTGACTTACTAGTTGGATATCATGTTAGTTGCAGTTTTCTGGATCAAATATACCAAGATACCCAGCTAAAACCCTAAATGGGTTTAATGAACACAAGTCACTGTGTAGGACTTGGGCACTGTGGTACACAAGTGACTGAATTTTTGTTTGTTGCAGAAATTGGAGGGAGAGTTCAAGCAACCAAATCCTGCATCTTCTATGCCTCAGAGAGCAGGTAAGCTTTCCTTTCAGCTTTCCACATTGTTTTGTTTTGGCATTTAACTTCTTAGAAAACAAATCTAGGTCAGCTACCTAGATGCTCACGCTGTGCCTCATAGTGAAATTATGAGCTTCTTTTGAGTCACAGCTGAAGCCAGATGAAGAATAATGTGCTGGGGTTTTTTCTTATTTAGGTGTTTCTTCCAGTTCCTTAACTCAAGTTGTACATTCAGCTGGACGGCGATTCATAGTGAGTCCTGTACCAGAGAGTCGATTACGAGAATCAGTATTTTTCACTGCTACATCCAATGAAATGTCAGACACAGGTGAGTTCCGAGGTGGAAAACTCGAAGAATAGCAGATAAACATGAGGCAAAATTAAAGTTGGAAGGTTAATGGTTACCTGGTAAGTATAGGAGGCTGAAATAGCACAAGAAAGAGTAACTTTGGTGATCATAGTACATATAGTAAATTGTGAGTAGATAGTTCTTCCATATGGTTATACATGGTTGTAACCTGAATTCCTCTATCCTTATTTAGGATTGAGTACCCAGGCCAGATGGCTTGTATACAAAATATGTACTATTTTAATATTTATCCCCTTAGCAGAGTGCTATTTTATTTTCATGTTGGTGAGCTTAATTGAGTTTTGGGCCATGTTGTTTTCCTAACCTTTTAAAAAAAATGAACTAACTGTATTTTTTGTGTTCTGTTTGTTTTCCTTTGCAGCTGTTGTTGCTCCATCCCATGGCCCTGTAATGAATCTGTCTCATTCTGCTTCATCCCTTAGTTTGCAGCAGGCATTCTCTGAACTCAGGCATGCTCAAATGGCAGAAGGACCCAGTACAGCTCCCCCAAACTTCAGCCATGCAGGACCAATCTTTCCAACTGTACCTCCCACCATGACTAGCATGGCTGTAGTCTTTCCTTCCATGGCAACAGCTGTGCCTTCAGTATCAGTCCCTGCAACAAGTAGCCCTTTTAATAGTGTTTCTGCACCAGTCATTCAATCTGTGGTCACCATGCCTAGTGAAAAGGTAATTGCTGGAGTTACCTCCAGTGCAGGTCTATTAACTTCAAATTCTTTCCCTGTATCACAAGTGTCAGGACCACCGCTAACTACCAGTGTGGTTTCCAGCATTACTATTCCTGCAGCTATGTCACTGTCTACAACTGACTCAATTCAGACCCCTCCAGTTGGGGTAGTTATGTCTAGTGCTGGCACTTTTCCTCCTGCAGCAGTATCAGTAGCTGCAGTTCCTGGAATAGGCAATGCTGTTCCTCCAGGTGCTGTCACTCCAGCTATAACTTCTCAGCCTACTCAGATTGCAGCAAGTATAGCTGTAGCAGCCACCCTGGCTTCTACATCTGCCACCACTCCATTCCCAAGCTTGCCTTCACAGCCACCTCTTCAGCTCAGTAGCAGCAGCTCTGCCCCTAGTCTAGCTGAAACAGTGGTGGTTAGTGCACTCCATCCCAAGCATGATGGCACACAATTATCAGAGAAGCCACCCCTTAGCAGTGTAGTGGGGCTATCCCTGCCCCTGTCTGTAGCTTCATCTTCCTCTGGAGCTGGGCTGTCTGATTCAACTAGTCAGCCCAGTGCAGTGCATCCTTTGCAAGTCCCATCTGCTGTTGCTTCTCCTCCTGTCCTTTCACAGGCAGCAGGGGTCATCTCCACCCCAGTATTGCCTCAGGTTCCTTTACCTGGTATCCTGCCCCTAGCACAACCTGTTACCAGTGTACCTGCTGTGCAGCAGACACTAATCCATAGTCAGCCTCAACCAGCTTCACTTCCCAACCAGCCCCACACCCACTGCCCAGAAATAGATACAGATACACAACCAAAAGCCCCTGGTATTGATGATATAAAGACTCTGGAAGAAAAACTACGGTCTCTCTTCAGTGAACACAGTTCTGTTGGAGCCCAGCATGCCCCTGTCTCACTGGAGACATCATTGGTAGTAGAGACCACAGTCATGCCAGGCGTCCCAACCACCGCTGTCGCACCAAGCAAACTCATGACTTCTACCACAAGTACTTGCTTACCACCAAGCAGTTTGCCTCTAGGAACAACTACTGGTTTGTCAGCTGTTACACCAGTGGTCACACCCGGGCAAGCTGCCACCCCAGTCAGCTGTGTTCCAGTCCCAGCCAGCACTGCAGCAGGGGTGAAACCTGGAACCCCCCCCTCCAAGCCACCTCTTACCAGGGTGCCGGTAAGGTTCTTAGGGGTTCATTTTATGTAGCTTCTTATTGCATTGAAATAATGGATTTCTCTCAAGGATAGAGTTAAAAAAAATTTTTATGCATAATAACCCTGTGTCCCAACAAAGTAGAAATACGGTCATGAAAACAGATTCAGAGGCTTATAAAAGTTCTGCTGTCAGACTGAACTCAGTTTATGTTTGGATTTCATTAAAAGCGTGTGTGTGTGTACGTGTATGTGTACATGTATTTCATTAGTGTGAAATTTATTAACTTCTAAGAACTGTATACCTTGAGATTTTCTAAGTATATAATAAATATATTGATGTTAGATACCACACATGCATTTGTCCCATTTAGTTCAGAAGAAAGTAACATTTACCCCTCCTCCCCCCCCAAGGGAATTCTCTGTCATCTACAGTATAGAGAAACAGCAGATCAATAGTCCGTGAAGCCAGTAATTAAAACAGTACATTTTTTTTTCCGCTGCTACAAAATCAAGATTTAAGATTTAGAGTTTCAAAATAATTGAATGTTGGTGATCAAATTAGTACAAGAATCAGAGCCCCAGTACTAATATCAAAATTACTAACTGTAATATACTTTCTGATTCTGCTTTGATGGGTTTTCCTCATTCTGGCATCTCCATTCTCATCTGACAGTTTTCATATAACCTGGCTGGATTTCTTCTAACTATATTGCTTGTTCCAGTCATCTTTTTAGTCTGATAGTGGCACAACATTTTTGTAAAAATGACAAACAGGCAGAGACTTGAGCAGAACTGAGAATATATTGTTCCTGATAGAAAAGAACTTATCTTCGCGTTGTCAAATTAGTTTTCCACTGGTGTAGGACCAACCAAGAATTTACCTGTCTTAAAAGTCCTCTTTAAGATCAGCTGAGTAGAGGTGGCTAGGTGGTGCAGTGAATAGAGTACCGGCCCTGTAGTCAGGAGGACCTGAGTTCAAATTTGGCTTCAGACACTTGACAGTTATTAGCCATGTGACTTTGGGCAAGTCTCTTAACCCTAATTGCCCTCCAAAAAGGAAAAGGAAAAAAAGATCGGCTGAGTAAAGTTGATAGGTGATCTCAGCGCTATTGGATTAGATCCTGGTCGTTTGTCCTCTTCCATAAGAGGAAACCTTCTACTGTATATTACTTTAATTTTTGGATTTTCCATAATACAAGTATTTATCAAAAGTTCTGCCTGCCTTTGTTCACAACTAGAACTAATGCCATGAAGTAATTTACTAGGGATATAATAACTACATTATTCCCCAGTGAATCTTTCCTCTGCTGAACAGTTTACAATAAATTGCAGTTTCTGGCAAGGCTCTGGTTATTTTTGTTTTGTTTCTATAACCTTGTGTCAGCTCATTTTAATTGTTATTCCTTAATATGCAGTAGTTGTAACCTCCTCTTCTATTCTTCTATTCATATCTGATGCATTAAAATTTCCATTCATTGTCCATAGGTGCTGCCAGTAGGTACTGAACTTCCATCTGGTAGCCCACCCAATGAACAGCTGCCACCATTTCCAGGACCTTCACTAACACAGGTGCTCCATGACTTGGCAGAATTCTGTTTCTCTTTGCTTTTGTCTTTCAAAACGCATGGTTAGATTCTTCATTGCATGGTATTAGCTTCTCCATTTTTCTTTCTCTCTTGACTCAGTAACCCCCTTCCACTGAAGGTTTTTGGAATAGAGCTTGATACTAGTGGTCCAGATCCCACCTAAACTGAGAAGGTTACAGTTCTTTTATTTGGCGTATTAGAGACAGACCCTAACTAAGAAGATGATTCTGAGATGCTTATTTCAATGTAGTTTTTTGAATCTGTTCTTAAAAACTATTTCTCACAGCCTTAAGTTTTACCAGAAAATTATCTCCCTCCACACAAAGGATATTCACCCTTTCAGAAGAAATTTTTGATAATTTCCAAAACACAGTTTCTTTGAATTTCTAGTGTTTATTCCCTAGAACAGGGATTGGCAAACTTAACAGACCAAATTTCTAAGTGTATAATAAGTACATTGATGTTAGATAACACACACACATTTGTCCCATTTGGGGAGAAGAAAGTAACATTTCCCACCACCACCCCCCCAGGGGAATTCTTCTCTGTCATCTACAGTATAGAAAAAGGGCAGATCACTAGTCTAAAGCCAGTTATTAAAGGAGCACTTTTTTTTTCCCCACTGCTACAAAAACAAGATTTCAGAGTTAGTGTTTTAAAGTAATTTAATGTTGGTGATTAAATTAGTACAAGAATCATGTGTAACTCACAATACATTCACCCCATAGTTAGGGTTTTATAAAACTGAAGGATAAAGTAAATGGAAATAGGTAAGATGTGATAAAGATAGGTAATTACAATTCTGTGTACATTTGATAAAGCTTTCTGGAGAGGGGAAGAGTATGAAATCCATCTTCCAGGGACAGAGAAAGGTGATGGTAGAACAGAAAAAAAAAAAACATGCATATAAGCCTCAGCCCCTCTCCTGTTCTTGTATGGTATGAAAACTATGAATGATTTTTATATACAGTAAACCTTTACTTTTTAAATGTAAAAACCATTCCTAGCTCCTAGAGTTTTCTGATCCCAGCTCCAGTACAGCAATGCTACAGAGCTTTCAGGGCTGGCATTTTAGGAAGAACCTGAAACTATTTGACGATATTATTAAAAGATGATTTGAATTCTAAAACATATTTAAGCTATTTTGGCATATAACCAGTAGGTCACATAGAAACTTCTACTTTGATATACCATCCTGTGATACAAAGGAAGTAATGGGGCAAAATTATGTGTATTTGTACAGTCAGGTATGACTTTTTGAAAAATATACCAACCTCACCTTTGGCAGTATTTCTGAATAAACAAATTCATAATTATTTAAATAAAATTAAATTAGTTTTTTACCTTTAATATGATGACATGCAAGCATTGTTTCATATATCAGTTATGTGTAGTTGAAGGTATTTTGAAATTAAAAAAATATGTTGCTCTAATTCTAAGTTTATGGTGAGTATACTTGTGAAATGTTGACCTGTAAAATAAAAGAAAATCTACCATTTCTAGCCATCACCAAATTTAATAAAAATGTGTTTCAAGTCTTAAAAGACTTAGTTGGAATCCAGGCATATTTACCAGATGAGGATAAAGGAGGGATAATTAGAACAAAAGCTGGGAACTCTTGGAGGGGGAAGAACAGAATAAGGCAGAAAGCTGAGGGTGATTAGGACCAGGGGTACAGGGTCTGAGAAATGCTGAGAAAGGACTTGAAGGTATAGAGCAGGGATTAGAGGACTAAGAGGGGGAAGAAAAAATGGTGAGAAAAAACAGGCATAAGAGATTTTCCCTCTGTTCCTTCTGTTCCTCTTTGTTTAGGGTTGGACAAGAATTAAGACTCAATATCAGTATTTGAAAGCTGGTAGAACGGAGCAGAAAAGTAAAGATCAGGAGTCCAAAGTATGACAGGTTTCTGTTATCCAAGGAAAAGAAGAGGAAAATTCCTAAGGAATTCTTTCAGCTTCCCCATTCAGTCATAAGTTGGGCATTTATCATTTGGATACTGCCTAGTCTATGATACATTCCTGGTTTCAGTTATGTTGAATTATTATATCCAGTCTTTTAGAAGCAGGTCCTCCGTTGATGACAGTGGTAGCAAAAAGGTCCCATTGTATAGTGCTTTCTCCTCACAACAACATTGTGAGTTGAGTAGCACAGATGTTATATTTACCTAAAATATGAGGAAACTGGCTCATAATTTTTGACCAAAGATTACATAGCTAGTAAAAGTAAAAACCAGGTTTGGAAGCCAGGTCTCATGTTTGCAATTCTATAGCTTTCCTATAAAAACTCATTTATTTTCTCACAGCAAAGGGAAAAAAAGAGGAGTTAAAACTTTCTTAAACCAAACATTGAAAAGCAAGTTGATGAAAGCAGGTTGGCAAATACAGCTTCTTGTTCATGAAGAAATAATGGTTGTTTCTCCCTTGATTCCATGATGATAATGATATTCTGAATAATGTGTTGTTAATATTCAGCCTTAAAAGATTGATGTGTCATAAGTAATTCCCTCAGAAGAGAAGGCCTGTAATAGACATATGTTCTCAGACATGATAATTGTGTAGGGTTTTTTGTTTTTTGTTTTGTTTTCACTTAAACTGTACTTACTGTTACAAGTGGGGAGTGATATTGGCCAATAACAGCCTTTTTTTTTTAAGTATCAAAAAATCATTTTTCAAAAATCACGTGTAACTGACAATACATTCACCCTGTAGTTAGGGTTTTTACAAAGGAGAAGGTAAGTGGAAATAGGTAAGATGTGGTAAAGATAGTAACTACAGTTCTCTGTACATTACATAAACCTTCCTAGAGAGGGGAAGAGTACGAAATCCGCCTTCTGGGGACAGAAGAAAGGAGGTGGTAGAACAAAAAAAGTCATGCATATAATCTGATTTATTGAAAAAGCGATAGAAATTTAGTGAATTTGGAAACAGCCTTACAATATAAAGATCAAATCTTTATTTTCATTTCCATAAATAAAGTTGCATTTCATTTCCAAAACCTGTATTAAATCTAGATTATAAAGTAGTTATGTCAGTCTTGCAGAATAAATAGGCCTTATAAATTAATTAGCTGTTGATTTTGCTAATGTGCTTAAGACATTCTTATTAGTGGGTATTTTTGCTTCAGTCTCAGCAACCTCTAGAAGATCTTGATGCTCAGTTAAGAAGAGCCCTTAGTCCAGAGACTGTCCCAGTCACATCTTCAGTTGCTGTAAGTTGAAAGAGCTCCAAAGTAGCCTGTCTCCTTTCCTCCCAGGATACTCTGCTCCCAGAAATATAATTCAAACAGGTAGAAATAGTCTTAAGATTTTGGCAGAGTGCAGCTACATATAATTGTGACACAAGGTCATTATGATGGGGCAAATGAATGGAAATCTATCATGTACTATTTATTCAGCGAGGCTGGATTTTCACCAGCTAATTCCAAAAGAAGAGTGTCGTGGTCCACTTGGGTACCAGCCACAAGTGTGAGTGAAGATGTGAGAATTAACCAGGCAGGTAGTTCATAGGAAAGAACTCCATTTAATGATTCCTTGAGCAAGGTTTTTATAGAGCAAAATGATACAAAAAGATGATAGGATTCAAGTTATCATTGTCTTAAGCCTTTTAGATACTGGAAGTAACAGAAGTCAATAAGGAATATGTTATCTAGGTGTAATCATTGTCCTGGAACCAACACAGAATGGATAATTTGATAAGGGACATGTCTTTTTAGGTACCTGAAGTCTGGGGGCAAAGACTTTGATGTCAGTGTCTCAAACAAAAGTCCTTTTAAGTGTCTCCCTGGGGGTTCTCCAGGGCACCAGCCTTTTCAAGCTGCAGTCACCTTGAGGGGTATTAGGACATACTATCAAGATCTTTATCTGAGCCCTGGATCAGGCCTCCTTGGCTCGCCACAGAAGAGCTCAGATTTGAGAGTAATTCTTAAGACCCATCTAGTTTTTCCGATTTATATTACTTAAACATCAGGGATATCAAGGTTTAATTCTACAGACAGACGGACAGGATAGATAGAGAGATAGAACATTTTAAATTGAAGTTTTAACTTCTGTTTGTATTTGGAGAAGATGAAAAGATCCTAAAGGAAAATACTTCTTTGAATGAATGCCTGAGGTACTTTCTGAAATAAAAGGTCTTAAAAGAGCTTTTAAGCTCACTACTTCTCCTAAAAGTTAAATTTAGATAAATTAGATAATTTAATAGGAAAGATATATTAGCTTTCTAGGTTATTTTAATGGCAAGATCAGGTTTTCTGGTGCATTTAGATCCTCTGTCATATATTGGATTTTTGTCTTCCTATAAAAGAAAAAAAAAAGGTACTGAGTACAGTTAATAGACTGAATCTACTGGATTAGAAGTTTTTAAAAGTCTTCTTGTCATTTGTAATGACAACTTAGATGTTCCTTGTGGTTATAACATGTCTTCTAAACTGGGATAAAAGTTGAACTGTATTTCAAAGTATTTGACTTTAGCAATCTATAACAAGAAATAATCAAAAAACCAAAATTTTTTTTTTTCCTTTAAATTTTGTCTCACAGCCCACATCAGTTGTGGCTCCAACATCAGTTGCCGGAGCACTGCCAGTGGTAGTGCCAACTCAGAAAGGTAAAGTATGGCACCTTGGGCACAGCACAAGTCCAAATTAGGCTTCTATATAGATCCTTGATCCTCCAGTGAGACTGGGAGAAGATTAGTAATACATTCCAGAAAAGGCTAATGCAATTGGGAATTGGGTTTAACAGTACAGAAGGATCAGAGTAACATTAATAACTATCTCCAACAAAATCATCACTGATTGGTCCCCAGAAATACCTTAAGCGTGTCCTATATATATTTCAGGTGCTACTGTGCTTGTTTACATAAGCACACCACTCTAGAAGGCCTTCTCCTAAAACTGCACTTAATCTTCTCCAAGTCCAAGAAGACATAAGGAGATGAACAAAATAAATAAATCTAGTACAGAAGAAAATTCTTGTTTCAGGAATCCCTACTTTTTGAGCACCTAACCTAAGAATACAGCATTGCAAAAGAAAATAAAATTCAACTGTTTAGATTCATCCTCTTAGATATGATTAAAAGGAGAAAAAGATAATTTAAACTTGTCATCTTTGTTTCTCTGCTTCTTTCAGCAGCTCAGACCATAGAGGATAATACCGTAACGCCCAACTCAGAGGCCAGTGTTCTTAAGATGGGCCGCTTTCAGGTAAGACATTCACTTTTCAGGAACTTAGTCTTTTGTCACATAAGTTGTATAAATGATATGATTGCCAGTTATAAACTTGAATAAACTGATAAAAAGGCTTCACTGGTATAGTCTTAATCTTTAAGAATCCAGAGTTAGCTCTATGCCAGTGACCAGGAATGTTCAATATCATGCAGAACCAGGACTAGAAACCAATGTAACCTCCTTAGCTTTTTCTTCACAATCTGGCTCTAGAATACCTCTCTAAATTTTTCACATTAATCTCCTTCATAGACTCAATATATTCCAGCCAAGCTGTTCCCCCAGTCTAGTATTGTCTCCTAACTTTGTACAGGCAATGTCTGTGCCTGGAATACACTCCCTCTTCACCTTTGCATCTGAAGGAGGCATCTTTGTCTTCCTTCAAGGCTCAATTCTCAGGTGAACTTCCTATGAGAAGCCTTTTCTCATCTGCTTGGTTATGGTCCCTTTTGCCTGAAATAATCTTGTACTTCCTCATCTGAACACATGTTGTATTCCTCCCTCTCAGCAACTCCTTCCCCCATTCAGTAGGGCTCCTTGAAGGCATTCCTAGTATCTAATACAGAATACTATACGGGTAGGTACTCAGTTATTAATGAATTTAGTTGAGTTCTTAAAAGGTCTTATAATCTTAGCTTAAAATTGCCCTGCTGCTTTGGGTATTTCTTCATGAAAAAGAAAGCACTTCACTTCAGATAGTAAGGGGAAGGATTAGGTTGGAAGTATGGAAGGAGATTTAACTTTTCCCAAAATGAAGGGGTTGCTTACATTGGCAGGGAAATGGAATTTCCTCCCCTGTAGAGCATAGCTTTGGTTTTGGGTTTATTTGGTTTTGTTTTTCTTTTTCAGTGTATCCTGAAGGTTAGTCTTGTATTTTTCTTAAACTTAACAGGTATCAGTTGCAGTAGATGATTCCTTGAAGGAGAGCAAAAGTAAGTCAGAAGAAGTAAAGTCTGTACATTTTGAATCAAGCACTTCAGAATCCTCAGTGTTGTCAAGTAGCAGCCCAGAGAACACTCTAGTGAAGCAGGAGCCTGGTGGAATAGCCACAGGTCTGTGTGGCACCTCCTTGGATATGGTTGATGGTGTTCCTTCTCAGAAAACTTCTGCTACACAGACAAAGCCAGAAGCCGAGCAGGCCACTACAGTTGGCCGTTTTCAGGTGACAACTACAACAGACAAGGTTGGCCGATTCTCTGTGTCAAGAACTGAAGACAAGGTCACTCCTGTAGTGGAGAGAGAGCCACCTGTGACACACCCTTTACTGGATTCTGAACAGGCTGTTCCTTCTGCTGTAGTACCAAAGAAAGAAATGCCTGAATTGTCAGAGCCAGGCCATCTGAATGGGCCATCTTGTGACCTGGAAGCTGCCTTCCTAAGTAGGAATATGGATGATGGTTCAGGCAGCCCACATTCTACTCACCATTTGGGCTCCAAAGGCAACCTTCCCATCCAGAGCCTCAGCCAGAGCCTTAGTAATTCATTCAACTCCTCTTACATGAGCAGCGACAATGAATCAGACATTGAGGATGAGGACTTGAAGTCAGAGCTACGTCGATTACGAGAAAAGTAAGACTTTGCTTCCCTTGTGCTTTCATATAGATATAGAATCAGAGGCTTAGAATTGGGAAGGACTTTAGTATAAATAAATATACTAAATAAATGTAAATAAACTAAATTAGTTTAGTATAAATAATCTAGTTTAAATTCTGGAACTCCAGTTCAGTGACTTGTCAAGGTCACATAATTACGAATTAGTAGGAAGACATTCAGGATTAAATTTTCAGATTACAAATCTACAGTGCTTTCTACTATCAGAAGAAAAGGATTTATGCATATGAGAGAAAAACAATTGTCAAAATGTATATAAAACATTTAAAAAGCAGAAAATTGGGGATTTTTCATTAAACCCTCTCTTGTTCACTCGTTTTCATAGGCATACTTTTTTGAGATTATAACAACTGTTACTTTGAGCATTTATTATATATCCTTGTTTTAGCTACCATCAGCCTGCCTTAGACACCGTAGAAGGGGCACAAAGGCATTTATTTAAGCACTTGCTATGTAACCAAGCACTGTGCTGAGTGTTTTACAAATATTTTCTTGTTTGATCCTCACAGTCATCCTAAGAGGTAGTTCCGAACAGTTGGGGAAAGTGAGGTGGACTGGATAAGTTAACTTATTTAGTGTCAGAACAGTAGTAAGTGTCTGAGACTGGATTTGAACTCAGGTCATCTGACCCCATTGACCTAGTGTTCTATCCTCTGCCTGTATAATAATAGTTAGCTTTTTATATAGTGCTTTACAAATATTATTTCATATGATCTTCACAACAACTTTAGGGAGATAGGTGCTGTTTTTATCCCCATGTTTCAGTTGAGGAAACTGAGGCAGGCAGAGGCTAATTAACAGAACCCCAGGATCACATACCTAGTAAGTACCTAAGGCAAGATTTCAGTTCAGGTCATCTTGACTCTAACTCAGATGCTTTATCAGACACTCTAAAATTACCCTCTGTGGGTGAGTGTCTATAACAAGGGCTCTGTAGGTAGTAATTAATTACCCATATTTGCCCCCTTTGGTCTCAGGAATCAGGAAAAACCACATTTCCTCTGGCTGGAGATTCTTTTTTTGTTTTTTTTTGTTGTTTTTTTTTTTTTTT
>CM053597.1:160413572-160439219 GCA_028646575.1 Pseudocheirus occidentalis | reverse complement strand
ATGTCCTGTATAATCACACATCCACAGCCTGTATTGAAGTGAGTGTCCTTCAAGTGGGGGTGGGTGACAAGGTAGGAATCAAAAGAATCTAGAATTTAAAGTTCTGTAATACCTGCAACTAGGAATTAAGATATACAGGGGCTGGGATAGGGAGACCCTTCCTGCCCTACCAGAAAATAAGAGAGCAGAGCAGGGGAGAGGCTTTACAGTGGGATTGCTGTTTTAGGGCTGGGGCAGGGGCAAGATGGGGAGAAAAATTGTAATTTAAAAATGTAATGAAAATGAATAATGTAAACAAGAAAACAAATAAAAAATACATTAAAAAAAAGTGAATATTCACCATCACAAAGAATGAGCATGGGCCCAAAAAAGGTTAGGGATGGCAGGAGCAGGGACACACACCACCAACAGGTGTGGAACACTGCATATAGATTCAGACTTTTTTGATTTACTGGTCAGTTTTGCTGATTCCCCTCTGCCTCATTCCTCTTAAAAAAAATTTTTTTTCTACATAGGATGTCCTTATGAGAATAGGAAGGAGACATTAGAAGTTTAGTGATACAAAAACAAAAGTTATGCGATATATAAATAAAAATATTCTTTCATAAAAGAAAAAGATAAAAATTTAAATTTAACTTTGTCATGTCTGGATTACTGTCACACTTAGGCTGATCAACACACAAATAATTTAACTGACTCACAAACAGACACTGGACCTTAGCCAGACCCCAAATGGTGATGAGTCAGTCATATGGCAGATATATTTGCCACTCCTCTGAGAAAAGTCTTCAGTTATTACAAGTGACTAAGCTAGATCTCCTCCTAAGCCTTAGGCAGAGTCCTACCCCCCTTCCCCTTTTTTTAAATGAAAGGAAACTGGATGTTTTGTTCTTTTCTGTTCTGGCACAGTGGCAGTAATAATTCAAGACCCGCAAATTTCAGTTTAAAGAGTCAAAAGGTTATTTTACCCATCAGAATTTAGTATTTAAGTGAAACCTAAAATGTTGTCAAACATTCAGTCTTGAACTTAACAAATAGAGCCCCTCTGTATATTTATTTTGGGGAGATGAAATCCACTTCTGCTTTATCTCCAAAGTATATTATATGGTTGGGGGCAGGGATAAAAAGGTGAGAGAAGGGGGAAAAGGGAACAGGGAGGTGGTATAATTTAGTCTATGGTATATCATAGTGGTATGTAAGTCAGAGCATAACAGAATTTTGTTATGTCAATTTGCATAACAATGGGCAGGAACAATAATTTACTAAATTACTCAATAATGAACCCAAAATATTGATGGGTAACTTGTCTTTGCTAGCAAGTGAAATGATGTGAAATAGTTTTGTGAGGCTTGGTATTATCATGATCCAAACATTTTTTTTATGTGTATTTTGTCTTTAATACAAATTCCTATGTCTCAAAGAAAATCACTTACCTTTCATCTTTGTTTTGGCGTATGCATCCTTCAATAATTTCCTTTACTTCAGGAATTGCTACTTTGTCAAAGCTGGCTGGCTTCACTCCCTGAAATACATACGAATATGAATAAAGTTAAATTAAGACTGTACTATAGAGAAATACAACCTAAATTCTCAAATATTATCAGTTTCTTTTTTCATGCAAATACACTTAGTTGGTTTTGCTCTTTCCTACAACCCTGTCTTGCCTTCTTTAGAAAAATCTACTTCAGAAGCCAATTATGGTACTGGAAGGAGAAAACACAAACTGTACCTTCTTGGACTTCTTCTGATATGCCTGCAGTGGTTAAGCCCTGCAGGGTCAGAGCTGGGCTGCTGCAACTCCAGCTCTTCCCTAGAAAACAATCATGGAAAATTAGACAGTAGGTTCACCCACCTCCATGTGGCTCTTGCCATTAGCGTTGAGGCACTATCCTCTCTACGTGACTATGGAAGAATTCAAGACTAGCTGTATTAACAATATTTTTTATGCTTTTATTAAGGAAGTAATTGGGAAGAAGAGAACAAAGATTTCATTGGTTGGAACAGCTTTTGTACAACCCTTGTTTACTAGTACATTAGTCACCAGAGAACTTAATTTTGAATAGCTAACCCATACATAGGCATGAAGTTACATGTTCAATTTTGCAAACACAGTAAGGGGATTCTATTACAATACTTAGTAACACATAGCAGGCTAAAGGATTTAGGTTCAAAATGATGACTGAAGATAAAAATCATTTAGTGTGGGTAAACTACAAACCTAAAAGGGGTACATTGTTTAGCCTGTTTTAAGAGAAAAACCATCTAGTTATTTGAATATAGTTATATAAGGATATGACAAATCAGTTGTGGCAATATGCAATCTCCATAAAAGTCTTTCAATAATGAATGTAAGAGTAACTAGGTGGTGCAGTCAATAAAATGCCAGGACTGGAGCAAGGAAGACTCGAGTTCAAATTCACTTTCAGACACTTACTAGCTGTGTGACCCTGGGCAAGTCACTTAACCCTATTTGCCTCAGTTTCCTCATCTGTAAAATGAGTTGGAGAAGGAAATGGAAAACCATTCCAGTATCTGCCAAGAAAAACCTAAACAGGGTTATAAAGAGTAAACGAGTAGGTAAGACTGAAATGACTAAAACAACAATGAATGTAGAATATAGACTCAGAGGAGGAAGGGACATCAGAAAGTCATTTGATCCAACCTGTACACGAACAAGAATTCTTTCAACAACATAAGACATACAGCAAAAGTACATCTAAACTATTTTTTTAAAAAGTTCTTTCTGATATTCAAAATTTTAATTGTTTTGAACCTGACAAATAAACATACAAAAAAGATTACAGGGGCAGCTAAGTGGTGCAGTGAATATAGCACTGTCCCTGGAGTCAGGAGGACACTTAACTATCTGTTTCACCTTGGGCAAGTCACTTAACCACAATTGCCCTATTTTCCCCCCTCCAAAAAAAAATATTGTATATGAAATCATAAATCTCCACCCTGAATAGCTTGTGTTTTTAAAACATATAATAAATTCTACATGCTTGTTACAAAACTATCTTGCTTGTGTTCCCTTCTGAATTTCCTTTTGTTCTATGAATTTAAAAAATGTTTACTGATTTTTTCTTCTTGGGACATTACTATGGCTACCCACTCTTAACAGTCAAAACAAACTCACACACTGAACAATATCTTTAAAATGTTATTTTCTTTCCTTCATTATTGGTTTTCTGGAATCATGATTATTCATTGAAATGATCAAAGCTCATAAGTCTTTCAAAGTTGTTTTTCTTTACAATGGTATATGGATAGGCCTGTTTATTTCATACAGTTCTTAACAGGTTTCTCTATTCTATGACAGAATAATATTAATTATATTTCCAGAACATAATCTGTTCACATGTTCCCCTCTTTGTTGCCAGTTCTTTGCTTCAACAAAAGCTGCTGCTATATTTTTGTACATATAACTTTTTGTTGTTTAATCATGTCTGACTCTTTGTGACTCTATTTTGAATTTTCTTATCATAGCTACAGGAGTGGTTTCCTATTTCCTTCTCCAGATCATCTTGCAGACCAGGAAGTTAGATAAACAGGGTGAAGTGACTTGCCCAGGGTCACACTGCTAATAAGTGTCTGAGGCCACATTTGAACACACAAAGATGAATTTTCCATAAACTGTGCCAGCTAGCTGCAGTGTATATGGCTACTTTTCCTTGAAAAACAAACAAACAAACAACATTTTGGGAGTATATGCCAAGCAATGACTTTTTCTTTTAGATAAATTCACAGCTTCATTAAAATCTATTAGATATGCCTCTTTGTCCCATCTAACAACTGATATTTTCCCTTTTCCCTCCCTCATATTTACCAAATTGGATATTGGGAGGAATCTTAAAAGTTGTTTTAATTTGCATTTCTCCTATTAATTATTTGGAGAATTTTTTCATATGGTTGTTAATAGTTTTTCATTTTTTGTCTGTTCATATCTGTCACTACTTATAGGGGGAATGGTTCTTGTACTTATATATTTAAATTGTGCTTTTACCAGAGAAACTTATAGAAAAGAATTTATTCCATTTAACTGTTTTGCTTCCTAATATGAATTGTACTGATGTCATTTGTGCAAAACCTTTTCAATATTATTTAATCAAGACTGTCCATTTTTATCTGTATCATTTGTAGGTTATTACAGTATATATATTATGGAATTTTGGTCTAAAACAATTTTTTGCCAGATTGTCTCTAAGTTTTCCTAGCAGGTTTTGTTGAATAATAATTCCTTTTCCCAGTATTTGTGATCTTTTGGAATTCTTACACTATGGTACTATAATCTAGTTTCTTCTTGCACTTTGAGACCAAGCAGAACAATCTAATCTGTCTTCCATTTGTCTCTCCTGAATTTTCTTTTTTCCAGGCTAAACATATTAAGTTTTAAAAATCTATTCTCATGGACTAACTTAAAGGTTCTTCACCATTCTGGTTTCCCTCCTTTGAATGTTCATTAGCGCCCCTTAGAAAAGCAAAACCAAACACAATAATCCAAGTGCGGTCTAAAAATCTTGCTGTACTCTGACTTGATCACCTTTCTAATTCTAGGTATCATTATCATTTCACTGCTTAATGGCTTATGACTATTAAACTTCTTTGGCTATCCTCTTTTGGTTTCCTTTTTTTCTGCAAAAGGAAACAAAATGAGCAACAAAAATAGTAAGCAATGTATGCTGTGGAGGTAGAGGAGGGTGTAGTTCTACTTTTTGTTTACCTTCCTCCCCTCACGAAAATTATCTTTTTGGAGTGTCCACTTCTCTAAATTAATTGTTATTAATTATTCACCTGTAAGTTAATTTTTTGGGTCGAGATCTATACTTAATCTGCAAATTAATCTCTTATTTATACAAATCACCAAGTGATCTGTATGGTTTTAGAGAAGCTTACATCATCTGAGAGGTTAAGTGACATGGCTGATGGTCATACAACCAGCACGTAACACAGACACAACTTGAATTTAGGTGCCCTTTACTCTAAGGTAAGCCTCTAGACAAACTGTCTCTCATTAAAATGATATTGCCTAATAACTGAAGCAGAATGACGGCACAAATCATGTCTGAGCTATATAATAATATAATGTCTTGAATATGAAACAAGAACATGCTTAGAAGTATATAAAAATAATTCTGACTTCACATGTCTGTGGTATGAGAATAAACTTACAACTGACCAACTAATACTTATTTACATAATGTGTATCTAGGACTAAAAAAGCACTTCAAAACAATGGTATCAAAGTCAGATGAATATCCATTAAATTGATTCTCATCGATCACCGACTCCATTTTTCATCAAATTTGATGTTTTCTGACAATGACTGTATCTCATTCCAAGTAAAAAATTATTTAAAAAAAAAGTAAGTCTTGCAACATAGCTAATCTTAAAATCTATGCATCAAAAGATTTACTAAGTTTGATCAGAGCATTCCTACTTTCCTAGACACTTTAAGTCAAATCTCTCAATTTATTTATTTTCACATGATAACTTAATTCCAATCAAGAGTAGATTAAAAATCATTTCTAAACCCAAAAGGCCACTTAAAATTGCCATCATGACAGATGATGACATTCTTTGAGAAAAGTACTCAAAGAAAGATTGAAGGCCCTCCCTTGAAAAGATAGAATAGGATTAGATTCATATTAAATACCACTATGAGTGGCCAAGGACTATTAAAAGTTTTAAGAACTTCTGAGCAATATTAAAATTAATACACAATTGCATTTTGTACTTAAAGACATTTTCTGAGTACACAGGAAAGTGCCTAAAATATTCACTTTTTATATTGTTTTTTGAATGGTAGCTCCCAATTACTGCCCAAAGGGCTCTTAACTATTCATAGTTCTGATTTATCAACATAATACATTAAAGGTAGCATAACTGACAAACCCCAAAAGTGAAACCAAGTATAGTAAATCTTATATAAAGTAGCTATGAAGACTGCATGAGAAAGGGAATTACTTTCACTCAGCCATAATTACCAGACTAGGTAGCCATCTTTGGGACAGCTAGGCAGCACAGTTGATAAGATAGTGTACCAGGCCTGGAGTCAGGAGGACTTAAGTTCAAATCCAACCTTAGACATTTAATATGTGACCCTGGGCAAGTCACTTAACTCTGTTTAGATCTGTTTCCTCATCTATAAAATAAACTGGAGAAGGAAATGGCAAACCCTTCTACTATCTTTGCTGAGAAAACCCCAAAAAGAGTAAAGAAGAGTTGTTTACAACTCAAAAGTCTAAACAACAAGCCATATGCAGATATGCAAAAGTGTAGGCTACTATTGAAAACAGCCAGGAGAATCCAAAGATGACTAATTTCCAAGTGATACTTGTTATTCATAAGTTGCCTCTCAGTCTACATGGCATTACCAAAGTATGTAATGTTCATAATACATATACCTTTTCTCCATTAATATTCTGTTGGGATATGAACACAATCTTGGGTTCTCAAAGGTTCTATGAGAGCACAAACTCTTAAAATAGTTTTACCAAACTGGCAAAATTTCACGTATTAGTGTGGTGTCCAACTCTGTAACTATCACTCAAGGATCAGTCTAAGGAAGTGTAGAAAGGCCTATCATTTGGATGTCTCTAGTGGGATGAATTTTTTAACCAAGCAACTACTGATAACTATATACTAAGTTATAAAGGGGCTTCTGTCTACAATGGTGAAGAGCACCCACATCAACAAAATCAAATATTTAAGTATAGAAAAACATACATACTTTTCTCAAATATTATTCTTGAATGAGGTTAAGAACACCTCAATTTTAAAAATGGGCAGGCAAACTAATATATTCAAGGTCATATAGCAAATTAGTGGCTGAATCAGAAACCGTAAATTATGTTCAAATCCATTAGGTTGTGCTGCTGTGCTTCTAGAAATGAAAATTACATTTATAAAGTTCCACAGTATTTGTAGGCGTTATTTTCGTTCTTAAGATATTCTACAGGTGCCAAAGAAGCCAATAAAATTTTAAGACATACCTTATTAGTCAAATAGCTCAGATACTTAAGTATGCAAATCTGAAGAGATTAAGACTGCTTATAACAATATACTTAAATATGTTGGAAGTCCATTCCACCCAAATATTTAAAAGGGTGGTATTATTTTAAAACACTGAGCAGCAAAAATATACAGACTGTATATTGAAGAATGTGATACTAGAAAAAATGCAAGTAGAGTATGGAAAGAACCCACTGAATTTGATGTTAACTATTAGAAAGCTGACCTATACAGTTGTCAAAATTGGAAATGATTTGCTAAAATCCTACTGAAGCAATCACAGATCTGTAGGGACTAACAGTTAGTAAAAAGACACTAATCATACAAATGGAGTTCAGACTCTAGACATATAAGACATCTAGGCTTTGCTGAATTTTCAAGAGCAAACTGCATAAATACACTAGTAATCACTTCTAAAATGAAGAGACTTTGACTAACAGTTTTCAATTAATTTAATGATAAATTAAGACAATGTATCTCCAATTAGAAAGCTCCCATGACTCCATTTTATTCTATCCAGAGGCCAGTAAAATCGACTAGAAGATCTGTTTTGAAAGACATGCAAGCACTCTTATAAAAGATAATAGAATTCAAGTTGGATTAAGAGAGTACCTTTCACCTAACAAAAGCAAAATTATCTCAAAGGCCCTGCCACTTTAACTACAACCTTCCCAGGCTCTAAACCCTACCCTTGTTACTTACCCTAAAACATGATTGCCAAATCTAAAATACACTTTAGGGTCTGTTTGGGCAATTGCTTTACCCATGTTCCTTTGTACAAAAGTTCAGGTAGCAACCGAGATTTTTCTGCATTAATCAAAGAAATGTACTGAATACCATTTATGTATTTAGTTAAATCTCACATTTTAGGACACTACATGTTTTCTGGATTCTCTCAGGAAAGGGTCACAAACATTAAGCATTACAAAGAACAAATCTGAAAAATTTCAGCTGCTCAAGGGTTTACAAGGAAACAAATCAAGAGCTGACATGAATATAAACATATTTACACATACTGCTTTATTTGGATAAAAAAAATCGACTCACTTTGCTTTGCATCCTATGTACTTAGGGGCCCTTTGGACAGAGCAACACAAGCAGACGCAAAATGACCAAGCAGAAAAACAAAGTGCTTCCTAATGGATGACCTCCAATGGCTCAATCTAGAATTTTCAGCCTCAGTTACAAATCTGTTATTCCAACAGTTTAAACTTTATCTCGATGAAAAAAACCACAACACTTTTTCTTGACCATTCAGAATAGAGCAAACCCTCCCTCCCTACACAAAATACAACTACTTCAAATATTTGCTTAACTTTGTTGTTTTTGTCTACTAGTTATCCCTAGGAAATTTTCCTATTAAGAAACAACAATGAGCAATTTTGGAATAGGAATCAAGTCACTTAAACGAAAGTTTAACCAAATTGTATTAGCTTATTTTATAAACAAGTAGAACTCAATAAATTCAACAGTACTTTCTAGATATTCTCAAGTGGTTGCAAACAAGCCTTTACCCACCTCATTGGCACAATCCTTTTGAGAACAGCAGCAGCAATGGGAATTAAAGATGACCAACACTGAGCAAAAATCTCTCTTTGTAAAATCCATCAGAAAAGACAAGGTAGGTAAGTTACCTTGTAGTTACTGAAGGGAACAGGGAAGGGATAGTGGACAACAAGCGAGTTAGTGGTCAATTAAGATAAAAGACTAAATTAACCCACAGCACAAGGAAGGCAGATTTCCAAGTTGGAATGAAGCACAGTTTCCTGTTTAACATTAGCCATGCTTCCCCAACTCTCAGACATCAGTTTGCTCTGCTTTGGAATCTGGTTGTTCTCTTTTTGTGTCAAGAACAGTATTACATGCTAAGCAACAAATAAACTACTCTGCTTTCACTGATCCTCCTCCAACAGCAAAAGCTCCCAAGGGCAGGTAAAATGAGATTTTTATTTAATCAAAGCTCCGCCTCCTAACCCATGGGATCAGCCCCCTCTTCATAAGGGTAATTATCTCAATGGCTAATGAATACAAGAAACAAGAAATCCATTTAACTAAATACTTCATCTAAAAAGACAAAAGGGGAAGAATTTAGTAAAATTTAGTAAAAAAGGACGTATAAGGTAGTAACAATAACCATGATATGATGATAAAAGCAGCTGACATTTATGTAGGTCATTCATTCTATGTGCCTGGCACTGTGCTTTAGCACTTTACAAATATAATCAATTTCTTTTGATCCTGACAACAACCCTGGGAGATAGCTGCTATTATATTTTATAGATGAGAAAACTAAGGCAGAGTTAGGAAGGACCTCTGCAGTCGTCATATGAATACATCTCCTTTCTACTGAAAAACCTACAATAGTAAAATAGTCTTTGAAGACATTCTCAGCCAAGTCAACAAATATTTAGTAAGTGCCTACGATGTGCCAGACACTGTATAAGTGCTGAGGATACAAAAAAATTCAATAGACAATTTCCTTACTCTCAAGGAGATTACAGGCTAACAGAGAGAAACAAGTAAACAACCATGTACAAATAAGAGGGGAGGGTTTATTAATAAGTAAACCTGGTATAATAGAAAATAATATTCTTAGCTAATATTAAATTGAGAGAAGTAATTATAACAGACATATGAAGTGCATTTCACATGCCTGTTATACATTCTTCTTTCTCTTTACCACTGAAAGCAGCAGACTGAGCACCCTAGAGCCTGAGAGTCAGCTTTGAGGCCAAAAAGTCCTAGGTTCAAGTCCTGCGACTCTGAGCGAGGAACTTAACCTTGGAGTGTTGTAAGTAACTCTTGAAGACTACATGTTAAAGAGCAAGTGATAATTTGCACAGAAAGAGGGAGATGAGCTTCTTCACCTGGGAGTTACCTAAATCACAGGTCCAGTCTCCACCCCTATTTAATGTTACTTAATGAAAAACAGAATAAGAATCTTATCAGATTCCAAATGGAAGATGTTTTGCTTGTTTTTAGCCAGACCAATGATTTCACAGAATAAGAAACTCTCAGTGAGATAACTTACTCTACCAATGTAGATTAGCGCTTGCTCTGCAATACAAGTCTTAGAGTTGCCTCTAAAAATTGGATTTACTAAGAATAATTCAGAGTCCATATGAGTTTCATGAAGCAACTTTAGGAACTTATATGTAATAGTTGTCTCCAACTTTAATAATTTCATACTTACTAACTGAACAGAGTTCTATAAATAAATACCTCTCAGATAGGTTTTAGGCCACTCATAAAGGTTTTCTTTTACCTTAAGAGCCTAAACTAACCATTTGTTACAGAAGACCTGGCAAAAGAGTTATTATGACTCAATAGAGATCATCACCACTACTGGAAAAACTTGAATACATGTTATACAGACACGGGGAAACTCCGAACAAAGCCTATGCACATTGGCATCGGAGCTCACTACACCAGGGTTTAAGAGAAAAGGCATACTATGTTATATATTTATTTCTATCATAGCATAATATGTTTCCTATCTCAATAAGTATCATAAGAGAAAAATATTCTACTTTAACATATAAAAATTAAAATCAAAAATTAGAGACAGAATGATTTCCTCTGAATAAGCATTGTTAAGGTTCTACCATCCATGACAGGAATACAACTTATAGTCTATTCCATTATTTAGTGCCAGCTTTTTCCAATGGATCTGAGACAGTTTAAACAATTCACCAACTCTTTAACCCCCTATCTAATCAGAGATCAGCTTCAATGTTTCTGTAAAAGAGCAGGGTGAATTATACACTTAGCTATGCAAAAACTAAAAGGAATTTTACCCTAACTGCTTTAATCCTTTTTTTTCCCCTCAGAGAGAACATTCAGATCTAGAAATCTAGGGGCTAATGGAATTAGTGACAAAGTCAAATTACACAAACAAAGTAATTAAGATCTCCGAATTTCTTGCTTGGTTGTTAAGGGGCTGGATTCAGCCAGATACTTACTGGTATGAACCATTAGTTTACAGGAATTTGAACAGACCCTATGATCCTGATGGAAAACAAGCCTCCTCCAATTTCCCTACCAAACCTTCCTAAGTAATACTGCTGTAGGAAATTAGTTTGTCTCATGATTCCCATAACATACCAAGGCTCATTACTCTTTGGACAAAAAAACTTGTGTGCCACTGCAACCTCAAAAGCACTGTCCTTCACATATAAAAGCAATGTGACTGATGACTGTACTTATTTAAGAAATTCTAGAAGCAACGCTGTGTCACACAGAAAATATTCCCCCATATACTATCACTGACTTGTTCTGGAAATCAACGACATCCAGATAGGCAGGTAATTCAACCCAAAATAATGCACACAATTATGAAAGGGTTTCTCTTTATTCAAAGCTGAGTGGATAATACTTGGTTTAAGTCACTGTAACTGTCTAAAAATTATTCTCACCAATTGAGCTATGTAGGCTGGTTTTATTACCCCAAGAAATATGTTGAGGTCTAGAAATAAAGGCAAAAGTTAGCAATAAAAAAGGTAATTTCTCTCCTACCGTAAGTCTTTACTTTGGTAGATTTACCAAAAGTAAGTCTACTTTTAGATTATTAGATTAACAAACATTTTTTAAAAAGTCTGATTTTTTACTTGCTTATTGCATTTACTATCTGACTTTAATATTAATACATGCAAAAATTTTAATACCTAGGCTGCTGAATGTTACTGGTTACATTCAGAACAAAAGAAGCTTGGACAAGTGCCTTATGCCAGAAAAAAGTACATTCTGTAGCGATCCTGGTTTCTATGTATAATATATGCTATAAAAGGAAGGGCCACCAAGTTGATCTGTCTCTAGCATAGAAAGAGGGACTGGTCTATCAGGATTCTTGACTCCTGAGGTGATCTTAAGGCTTCTGATGAGGAAAAGAGTAGTATTCACATGAATACAGAGAGTAAAACTCGTGGCTCCCCAAGTGACTGAAGCCACCTGTGTTTTCAGGATGATTCTAGAGAATCAACCCATAGATCTAAACTAGAGAACTTGCAACTATGGGATTGGAGTTTCTGATATTAGGGTCCTTTGCCCATTCTAATGGAACTCCTGCATTTGTCAAGTCAAGCATATACATGTAAGCGGAAAAATAGTAACACATATTTTTGTTTTTCTTTGTTGTAATAGCAACAGCTAGCATTTATATAACACTTTAAGGTTTGCAATGCATTTTACAAATATTTTATCCTTACAACAACCCTGGGAGGGTAGATGCTATTATTATCCCTTTTTTTACAGGTGAGGAAATTGAGGCAGCCAGAGGCTAAATTAAATGACTTAGATTCATCTAACTAGTAAGTGTCTGAGATCAGATCTGAACTCAAATCCAAGTCCAACGCTATCCACTAAATCACGTAAGCTGCTTATGGTATTGCATATTATCTGGCAATTACTAATTATTTAATATACTTGTTGACTGATTGCTATTTTCTTCTTTTGTAAAATAGGGATAATACTTGTATTAACTCAGGATAGTTAGAAAATGACTTTAAAATCTTAAAACATTATATAAATGAGATGGTAGTGATGATTTCTCAAATCACTGCATAAATTATCATCTTTCACATTCATCATTTTCCAATCCAATTCAAAATCTAGTGTCAAAGTAGTATGGCAAAGCCAAGGGGTAACCATTCATTTCATTCATTAATTTTTTTTCCTGAGAGGGTTACTGAGTGTTTTTGTTATTTAAAAAGTCAAACAAGAAGCAGAATTTAGCTGAACTGGTCATGAATAAATAAGTTTACTGTTACTATGATAAGATATAGCACACCTCTTGAGGAAGGTTGTAGCATCTCTATCCTATAGTTTATTCAAGAAGAAAATTGATAGTTAGTGATCTACCCTGAATTATTAGATTAGATCTTTACCTTCCTGAAGGGATGGAGTGTCCTATGGTCTTTACTAGGTTCCTTCCAGCTCTATAACTGATACTTTTTTGTATTTGTTGGATTGAATTGGAATCCCTGTATTAGCTGGCTGGTATCATAATTCTTGTAGTTTACACTGTATAATAGGCAGTAGCTTGTGGTTTTATTCTCAGGGTTTTCAGTTACATGTCCTCTTCATATCTGCTGTACATTTTTCATCAAGTGGTGCGGTCATTTTATGTTAGGAGGTAAGTAGAAAGAACATGTATGTCCTTTGGTTAGTATTAGTGTTCAATAAGGAGAAAGAGTTAAATTTTTTCTGAAATCTTGTTTGGTTTGCTCATTTATGAAACAGGATAAGAGGATCATAAATATAGAGTGGGAAAAGACTTCTGGAGGTCATCTAGTTTAACCCCCCTCTCCTTTTATAAATGAAGAAACTAAGGCCCAGGAGGTTAAGTGACTTTCTACAGTCACATAAATAATACATAAGCCTCAATTTTGACTCAAAAGACAAGAATTCTTACAAGTACAGCAACAATGACAATTTATGAGCTTTGATAGTTTGCTCTTTGTATTTCTAATGCAACAAATAGAGTAGATAAAAGCATCAGCTTTGAAATCAGTATATGTGGGTGTCGATTTCTGCACTTGCTACATTAGCTGGACCTTGCACATGCCATGTAACCTGTTTTTAACTATAAAATAATGGGGAGGTTGGATTAGGTTATGTCTAAGGATTCTTCCATCTCTCTTCTGGTACAATGAATGTCACACTTGATTCTATATTTTATTTACCTGTGAAAATGTCACTCTCTCCTGCTGGATTGTAATTTGTAAAGGCAGAGATGTCCTAATCACTCTGGTTATTTTTTCTTAGGGCTAATGCAAAACAGGTATTCAATGAACATTTTTTAGGCTGAACTATGTACAGTCCAGGTTATCAGTCAACTCAAGCTTATGTGAGGCTGGAAATATGGAAAAGTACATTTCAAATAAAGCCAATAGTCATCTTGTGACAACTGACTTCAATCAACAAAAAAGAAAGAACTCCCAATTCCTGTGCAGTGACTCATCACTGAACACAGCTAACAGACATCTGTGAACTTGGAAAAGGGAAGAAACAATTAGAGGTAATTGGGGATACAACACTGTAAAGTGAATGGAAAGAGACCTAGGTCTTTGTGCCATATCCCAATGGCCATGTAACTAAAGTCAAGTCATTTCACCCCTGTGATCGCTCAGTTTCTTTATCTGTAAAAATAAACATGTTTGCGTTGACCTATTTCACAGGGATGAGTGAAAATGCTTTGGAAAACACTATGTAAAGTGAATTATTATCGATAACTTACTTTAAACCAATTTTATTCTGAAAAATCATATTTACACATTAACTCCTACACTTTGCTATCCTCTTTGAACTCACCAATGGTTTTAAAGTTCAAATGGATCCGGACACTCTACAACTGATATGTGCGCACTTTCCCCTTTACTAGTAACAAAAATTTTGAACGACGATAGGAAAAAACCAAAGACCATGAAGGTTATAATGTTAGAAGCTTGCATAAAAACAAAGCTGTGTGCAATAGCTAAGGATAGCTGTATTCTTTTATAAATTTTACAAAAGGCATTCTATCCTGTACCCTACCTGGCCATTCATAAAGAGAAAGTTTTAAAATGTGCCTTTTATTCCCCATAACAGTATATATATATATATATATATATATATATATATATATATATGCAGTTTGTTTATCTTTATAACATAAAATTTAAAATATATATGTATATATTTTAAATTTTATGTTATAAAGATAAACAAACTGCATGTTCCTTTGAGATATTCAGAGGCAGGTCCTATTTATGTAGACAAATAATCAGGAATTGGGTTCCATAAGATTAACTAGAGACATTTAGAACTAAAAGAGATAGCCCAGCTAAAGAATCTCCAATAGCAGCCTGTAAAACAGCAGCACTATTGTCTGTGATGTATAACGAAATCCACACCAGTTTCAAAATAGGAATATTGCAACATCAAAAGTGGCTGGTGGCCAAAAGAGATAGATAGCACACAATGTTTCAGTATATAGCTCCCACATGCACAGTCCATTTTCCCTGTTTGGTATCTGAACACCCAGTAGAAAATGGTTAGAAAAGAATAGAGATACTGGTCTACATATTCCTTTCTTTAAGCAGAAACCAGAGCAACAGGACTTGTGCTGTGCTGTGTAGTTGGGTAATTTCTATTAGGTACATACGTGGATGACTATGCAGAAAGAAAAACAAATATCAAAATCACACCTTAATTCTGCTCTTAAAAGCATGGAAAGAGTAAAGGTTTCCGTTAGGCTTCTTCTTCATAGCAGAATGAAGGTTCAGAAGAATCACAGGCTCAGATCTAGGGACTAGATGATCCCCTGCCTGATAGCAAAACATCTATCTAACTAATGTAGGTCAAGAGGTTCCTGGTGGTATTTACATCACAGTTTCAGTGTTGTTTTGTTTCTTTTTTTTTAATCTTAAATGTGTTGCATTCATTAAGTTTTTCCTCCTTTCATTTAGTATTTTATTTTTCCCCCAGTTACATGTAAAAACAATTTTTTAAGATTTGTTTTTAAAACTTTTGAGTTCCAAATTCTCTCCTTTCCTCTCTCCCCCCAGTAAGAAGGCAAGCAATTCAACATAAGTTATACATGTGTAGTCATGCAAAACATATCCATAGTAGTCACGTGGAGAAAGAAAACAGACAAAAACTCAAGAAAAATAAAGTAAAAGAAAAAGTAATGCTTCAATCTGTATTCAGATACCATCAGTTTTCTTCTCTGGGGATGGATAACATTTTTCATCATAAATGCTTCAAAGCTGTCATTGTATTGCTGAGAATAGCTAAATCATTCACAGCTGATCATCTTGCAATATTGCTGTTACTTTGTACACAGTACATTTCACTTTGCATCAGTCCATTGAAGACTTTCCAGGTTTTTCTGAGAGCATGCTGCTTATAGTAGGAGAGCATCCTTTCTTATAGTACAATAGTATTCCATTATAATTACATACTAAAACTTGTTCAGCCATTCCCCAATTGATAAATGATCAAAAGATATGACCAGTTTTTAGATGAAGTAATCAATGCTATCTATAGTCATTGAAAAAGCACTCAATTCACTATTGGAGAAATGCAAACTAAAACAGCTCAGAGGTACTATCTCATACCGATTAGATTGGCTAATATGACAGAAAACGTAAATGACAAATGCTGGAGGCGATGTGGGAAAAATGAAATATTAAGGCACTACTGGTAGAGCTGTGAACTGATTCAAGCATTCTATAGAGCAATTTGGAACTATGCCTAAAGGGCTATAAAACTTTTGACCCAGCAATAGCACTAGATCTGTATCCCAAAAGAGATTAAAAACAAAAAGAAAAAGGACCTATATGTACAGAAATATTTACAGCAGCACTTTTCTGGGGAAAAAAAAAATTAGAAATTGAGGGAATACCCATCAATTGGGGAATGGCTGAACAAGTTCATTAAAGTTTTGAAAACAGTTTTGGGAACACACAATTAAAAGTTTTGCATTTGCATCTATTGTACTATAGACTGAAGGAATGAAATCTCCTTCACTTGTGAAGCCAATAAAGTCATGAAGCATTACAATAGCTATTAAGGAACCTAGTCCTATAACTCAATTAAACATCTACTGAATGGAGAGGGAGCTGGCTCTGGAGTTATGAAGATCTAGGCTCAAGTTTTGTCTTTGACATACGATAGCTGTGTGAATGGTCTTGTCATTTAAACTTAATCCCCTAAGCAATTCTGTAAAACCGAATTATAACTCTTCATCAGGTGGGGGAGATTCTATACTGAGTTCTTCAATTTGATGAAATTGCATTTCTAGGCCAAAAAACCCCCACCTGCCACGTTTAAGGCACAATGCCAGAAATTGGGGATATAAATACAAAAAAGAAAAAAAGAATCCAAAAAATAAAAAAAGCCTCTTTAAGAGCTCATGAAAAAATATGGCATTTGAACTAAGCCTTGAAGGAAGACAAGGATTCTGAAAGATCAGAATTCTAGAAATAATGGATTACCTGGGCAAACACACTGAAGTAGAATAGTAAGTGTAACTTGGAAGGAGGTTTCCAGTGCAGTGCCGCAGTGAGCTGTTCGGCCCTTTTGTTGTTTAAATATTTTTTTAAAACAACGAGTTAGATAAAGGCAGAGATGGCATATCAAAAGTCATTAGACAATGCTGGGAAGGCTAGCTAACACAGTATCTGTCAGAGTCAGGACCCAAAAAACCCTTCAAAGGCTAGATTCTTCCTGCTAGAATATGGTCTTTGAATAAAGCCTGGATAAACACTTGTCAGGGATGTTGAAGAGTTCAAGTGTAGGTTGGATTAGATGTCCTTTAGGGTCTCTCCACCTTCTGTAATTCTATGCAGCTAAGAAGGTCTGAGAAAAAGTGGGGAAATGGTCATAGAGCTACAGCTCTCTTTCCTTTCAGAAGATTATTAATAGCATATTATTTTGTAAGAAAATAACTTGGAAAATTTCTAGCCACATTTCATCCGTAAAACTTCTCTAGCAAGTTGTCTTCTTTCAGGTCTGAATTTATTTGCACACTTGGACCAGAAACTATTTGCTCATTTGATAATATATCATGATTTAATAAAATAACAGAATTATCAATAAAGAAATTATAAAGAAAAGTATAAGAAAGAAGTAAAGGATAAGTATTTGACTTCAAGCTTCTCTCTTAGGTTATAAGTCTGAGAGAATGATGTTGCTAATGGAAAAAAAGGGGGGCATTTGAGAAAAGGTGATTTCAAAAATGATATATTTGATTTTAGTTAGAAATAAGAAACTAAGGTTTATGGATGAAGATCTGGAAGTCACTGGTTCAAGCTGAGGAGATATCCTTACCAAGCCACTAAGAGAAGAGATTTTAATACTGAGCCTTGTGGTTAACAATTTAGCTAAGAATTAACCTAATGAAATAGCATTATAAATTCACATGATGAGACAAAACCTGGAGAGTACCTTTTAATGTAAATGCTAACTTAAGAACTTAAGTTTATTGTTGGACCATTGAATGATAATGAACTGAAAAATATTTAGATGATAATTATCATCTAAATGAGAGGTGGGGAAGAGAAGAGGGCCTGAGAGGATATCAACCTCTCCTATACTTTGAACCTAAATGCAGAAACCTATTTACAAGACTTCTCTTGTTCTATATTCAAGCATACACTGGAACAGTTAAAATCTGAATTCTGGAACACTGGCTAGAAAATTTAAATGTTGATCATTACCAGTGATCAATTTTTAGTATTTTAAAAGTTCAGTAGAATCAATTGGTTTAATTTTGATGCTTTGTGTCATGCTTTTCTTACAGTAACTCTTTTAACACTACTTCACCTGGTTTGTAATTATTTACTTAATGATTTTGTTAAATGTTTCAACTGGACAGCACTGGAAACCCTGCCAGCAGACCACTGTAGTCAAACCCAATTTAAACACTAGTCAGCTATTAACTTATGATCACTAGATCTAGCACCTTAGCTCAATAAATGTTTGTTGATTGGATTAAACCAAATCACTGAGGATAAACTGGACAAGCAAGTCTTGGAGAGAACACCCTGAATTTAAAACCCTAAAAATTTGCTATTCTATTCTTCAGAAGATTCAATTTATAGATTTAAAAAAATTATCAAAATGAATTCCCTGGGAAGAGTATAAAAGACAGACTATTTGCATAATAATATTTTTAAACAATGTAGAAAAGTGATGATCTTTCTTAAATCTTTTTATGTTTTCTAAGTGATATCTATACTTTTATTTTAAATCAGGATTTACCTGAATACAAGCAGGGCCCAGCATAAATGAAACAAAGTAAGAATTTAGTAGGAGCTAGGATTTTTTTTTTGTGTTTGTTTTTTGGAAGAGAAAGGGGGAAGGAAAAGCAAAAACCATTTACACACTTTTATCTTATGCTATTTTAGAAGCAAAAGCTTCAGTAGTTTTCCCCTAAACTTTTCAGCATGTTTTACTCTTTTTTCCTTATCATACCAAGCTATATTATTCATCCTGAGATCCTGGATTATGCACGGCAAAAGCTCAAGAACTGGTTAAAATTCAGGGGAAAACTTACACTGGTCACTCGACGGTAGATCTGCGCAGCATTTTGGCACTCAGAATAAGGGTATTCGGATGTGGCCATCTCAAGCATGCACATTCCAAAAGCATACACGTCAACGGACTCATCGTATTTTTCCTCGTACATCTCAGGGGCCATGAACTCTGGGGTACCTTAAATTAAAAGAACGATTCAGTCTCAATTCGAGCAGAGGCAGCAGACGTTACTCACCGCAGGGAGAAGCAGAGGGGACCACCTGTGAGAGAAAAGACAAAGTAGAAGCAAAAAATGAGGGAAGAACCCTACTGAAGTCTGTTGCATCAATGTAACTAATAGGTATCTTTCCCTGCAAAGCCTTCATGAGAACTAAGAACAGAATGGAAAAATATTTGCTGAATTATTGCCTCATAACTGAGCTTACTGAACAAGAAAAAATTAAAAAATTTTTTTAAATAACTGAATATAACTCAGATTGATGATATATGGAAAGAAAAAAGTAAGGGACTAGCAAGGTTACATATGAAGCATAACACCTACCTGCAGTGAAAGATGATGCACTGAAAATTTCTAAATACCTGCTGCCCTCTGCTGCTAAGCAGTAGTACTGATTAAAATTTCCAGCTAGTCTCTAACCATTTATGTATTCCATCCGTTCAGTTCCACTTTATAAAGGCCTTGCAAAGAAAAACCCAGTGTTCAATAAAGATTTGCAAGGAATAAATTAAAATGTAATCGTCCACAAAGGCCACTCACCAGAGCCCTTTTCTTCACATACTTACCATCACACCTGCAGTACACATTATAAGCCTACTGCAGATACAGGAAATATAGTGAAGGGCATCCTACAGGTAAAAAAAAAATACTCAGAAATACAGAGAGTTGAGTTATAAGCAGTGAGTTTAAGGAAGGTTAATCCCACTCTTTAAATTATAGTGTGTTCCCAAAGGGAATTGTACACTATATGAATGAAGCCAAAGATTTGAAGATGTCAAGTGAAAAATTTTTCCAGCCAATTTTAGGAAAATTCAATTTGAGATTTTCCTATTAATTGTTAGCAATAAACAAAAGTGACACCATAACAAATACCATCTAATGTTCCAATGATGATATCTGCAAATGTAAAAAAATATCCACATGATTTATTTCTCCTTTCCCAAGAACATCTAAAAATCTGGTCTAACTGGGAAATTGATTTTTAAAGCTGTCTGGTTTGAAGGCACTTCAAAATCTATGGCAACCTTCTGAGATTATGCCTTTAAGAGAGAATGATCATAGAGAGCAGAGCACTTTCCCCTCCTTTTTCTTACTCCAAAAGCCTGATAAAGTACAGTTTAGTTTCTTTTTCAGACTTTTTTTTTCTGGAGGGGAGAAAGTACGGCAATTGGGGTTAAGTGACTTGCCCAAGGTCACACAGTTAGTTTTTTGTGTTAAGTGTCTGAGGCTGAATTTGAACTCAGGTCCTCCTGACTCCAGGGCTGGTGCTCTATTCGCTGAGTCACCTAGCCACCCCTTTTTTCAGACTCTCATTTCCTTCCTGAGATCAGGAGTAAAACCAGTCAATAAAATCACTGGCCAGTGATTTTTAAAATTTTCTAACCTGGTTGCAATCATAGCAATTGCTGAACATATCAAATTGGCTATTTAAATGCATGGCAAAAAAAAAAAAATTAGAATTCAATTTATGTTCTATTTCTTTAATATCACTTTGTATTTCCCCAACATACAAATATTGTTCAAATGCCAACTGAATTGCTCAACAAAAGTAACAGTCAAAAAAAGTTCAAGGTACTTGATCACTACGGAAACTTCTGAAATACCAGTATTATCCAAGATGTTTTATATCAGTATATAAAAGCTCCTCATTAGCAGAAATAATCACTTTTATACTCATCATAAATTAAAAAAAAATAAACTGGCTTTAATGAATTAAAAATATGCCCCAAGAAGGCCAAGCCTCCAGATCAAAGACTGACAGAAGGGCCAACCAGGCTCCAAGGTACACTGGAAACATACCTATCACACTTTTGGCAAAAGAAGCCCGCTTCAGAGTTGCCAGACCCAGGTCTCCAATCTTGACTGATCCTGTTGGGCCAGTAATAAAGATGTTATCACACTTAAGGTCCCGATGAATAATAGGTGGTGTTCGGGTATGAAGAAACTGAAGCCCTTTCAGAATCTGACGGCACCAGCTTCTCAGAACTTTGATCTTCATCACCTTAAATCTTTTCAGGTACCTGGAAGAAAAAGCAAACCAAAGAGGTTGTCCATGATAAAAGTTTACTGCTTTGAAGTATTCCATTAAATTCTAACATAACAGAGATAACATTTTGAATATGATATTCCTAAGATAGAATGGCTTTAAAAGTTGGTGTGACTTTAACAAAAAGGCTTTAGACACTAGTTTAAAATTTTATTTTATTATGGATAGAGAAAAGATGTCTAATTTCTCTTACAAGTATAATATGAAGTTGTCAAAAAGATTTAAAAGAACCAGATGCCCAGTAGATAAGTGCTTCAAAATTGGCAATATTTCAAGTAGAAAAGATGGATGGTTAGTTAATGATTGTTCTGAAACAACTCCCAATCGCAAAGCTATCAATTCATGTATGTGATAAGGTCAGGCATGAACATGACCGGAGACATCATGTGCCTGGCCAATCAAACCACCTTGGCTACAACCACACCTTAGACCCTGGTGGAGACAGTTCACTACCCTGAGCCCAGTAGGCCCCCAAACACAAGTGCCTCTCTGACCACTGGCCTTGCTTCTAGCTTGGTGCTCATAGATATTACTGGGAACAGCAAACTTTGCAGAAGTGGTCCATTATCCCTACCACTATCAAGACTAACAGATGAACTGTTGATAGAGTTGTGAGTTGATCTAAGCATTCTGGAAAGCAATTTGGCAGTATGCCCAAAATAAGAGCTATAAAACTGCACATAGCTTTGATCCAGCAATACCTCTACTAGGTCAGTTTCCCAAAAAGATCAAAGGAAAAGGAAAAGGATTTATATATGCAAAAATATTTTTAGCAGCTTTTTTTGCGGCAGCAAAGATTTGGAAACTGAGGGGATGCCCATCAACTGGGGCATGGCTGAACAAGTTGTGGTATATGATTGTAATATAATGCTATTGTGCTATAAGAAATGATAAGCAGAATGATTTCAGAGAAACTTGGAAAGACTAATATGAACTAATGCAGAGTGAAGTGAGCAGAACTAGAAGATCATCAACACAGCAGAAATATCATACAATGAACAACTGTGAATGATTTTGCTCTTCTCAGCAATACAATGATCCAAAGGGCTCATGATGAAGAATGCTATCCACTTACAGAGAAAGAACTGATGGAATCTGAGTGCAGGCTGAACTATTTTTCACTTTCTCTATTTATTTTTTTGGTGTGATTTTTTTTTCCCACAAAAAGACAATTTGGAAATGTTTTATATGACTGCACATGTATAACCTTTAGCTTATCATCTTAAGGAGGTGGAAAAAAGAGAAGTAAGGAGAGAATTTAGAATCCAAATTAAAAAACAAACAAATGAATGTTAACAGGTAATTGGGGGAAAAAAATCAATTATTTAAAAAAAAATTACAAAAAAAAAAAAAGACTAACAGTTGACTAATTCTCCTAGAACGGATCCTATAAATATAGGGCAAAGAAACAACTTTTGTGGTGGGGAAATTTCCTTTGCAAATGCTGCAGCAGCTATACCTACTAAAGTTTTGGAAAAGAAAATTCTAACCACTGGAGTTCTTTGCCACTGACAAATGGTTCAACATTAGGAACCAATACGGTATTATTAATAGAAATGACGTTAAAGAAGATGCATCATTATGTGCTTTCCTTTCCTTCTCACCTGAAGTGGAAATCTATATATACACTGTCTCCCCCTTTTTAGAATGTGAGCTCACTGAGAGAGATAATCTTGTTTTTTTCTTTATATTCCTAGAACACAGAACAGTGCTTGCACAAGTGATTAATATATGCTTTTTAATTATTCATTCTTTCTATTGCTGCAATAATTTATGAGTTAAGGGATAAGTTTACCCCTCCACTAACAGTGGGGAAAAACAGGATTAAATTCACTTGGTCTGCACACTAAATAGCATGACCTAAAATGTCCTATAATACAGGTTTTACTTTTCAGTATTATTTTCTTCCTTCTTAGAGAAAAAAAAAATCAACACCAACATACTTCTAAAGCAAATCTTAGTCACAGAGAACATAAAAATTAGATTAATAGAATTAGTCTTAGAAAGGTGCCTTCCAATATTTGTGTAGTGGAATATAATTTTTTTTTAGTTTTAAATTTGCATTTTTTTAAAAAATTCAATTGGTTTATTTACTTTTAGTTTACAACGTTCAGTTCCACAGTCCCTTGAGTTTCAGATTTTCTCCCCCTCCCTCTCCTTACCCTTTCCCCCATCATGGCGGCATGCACATGGATATAGGATCCACAAATATTTTCACATTAATTATCAGGTTGTAAAGGATTATGACTGATGGAATGATCAGTGGGAAAGAGGAGACAAAACAAAACAAGAAAAAAAACATAGCAAGTAGTTTGTTTCAATCTGCATTCAGACTCTGTAGTTCTTTCTCTGGATGTGGATATCTTTTTTGATCATGAGTCTTTTGGAGTTGTCTTATTACCTTACATTGCTGAGAGGAGCCCAGTCTATCAAAGTTAGTCGTTACACATACATTGTGTCTATGATTGTGTACAAATTTCTCCTGATTCTGCTCTTCTCACTCAGCATCAGAAAAAAATCTCTCCAGGTTATTATGAAGTCCGTCTGCTCCTCATTTCTTATAGCACAGTAGTATTGCACTACATTCATATACCCCAACTTGTACAGCCATTCCCCAATTGATGGGCATTCCCTTGTTTTCCAATTCTTTACCACCACAAAAAGAGCAGGTATATATATTTCTGTACCTACAGGTCCTCTTCCCACTTCTCTGATCTCTTTGGGATAAAACCCTAGAAGTGTTACTGCTGAGTGTAAGTGCATGCACTTATTTATAGACCTTTGGGCATAGTTCCAGACTGCTTTGCAGAACAGCTGGATCAGTTCACAGCTCCACCAACAATGTATTAGTGTTCTGATTTTTCCACATTCTCTCCAGCATTTATCATTTTCCTGCTTTGTCATCTTAGCCAATCTGGCCAGTGAGATGTGGTACCTCGGAGTTGTTTTGATTTGAATTTCTCTAATCACTAGTGATTTGGAACATTTTTTCATATGCTTATAGATATATCTTTAATTTCATCCTCTGAAAACTGCCTGTTCATATCCTTTGACCATTTATCAACTGGGGAGTAGCTTGTATTCTTATAGATTTGACTCAATTTTTTATTTTAGAAATGAGGCCTTTATCAAAAACATTGGTTATAAAAATTCTTTCCCAATTTTCCACTTCCCTTTTAATCTTGGTAACATTGGCTCTATTTGTACAGAAGCTTTTCAATTTAAGATAATCAAAATTATCCATTTTGCATTTTATAATGTTCTCTAACTCTTGTTTTGTCATGAAATCTTCCCCTCTCTATAGATCTGACAGGTAAACTTACTCTCCTAGACTGCTTACAGCATCAGCCTTTATACCTAGATCATGCACCCATTTCAAATTTATTTTGGTGTATGGTGTTAGATATTGGTCTATGCCCAATTTCTGCCATACTAGGTTCGTTTTCCCAGCAGTTTTTGTCAAATAGTGAGTTCTTATCACAAAAATTGGAGTCTTTGGGTTTATCAAACAGTGGATTACCATAGTCATTGGCTGCTGAATTTCATGTATCCAGTACCAAGTATTTTTTTTTCCCAGGAGACACATCTAGATTTGTTTATTTACTTTTAGTTTACAAGATTCAGTTCCACAATCCCTTGAGTTTCAAATTTTCTCCCCTTCCTTTCCCCCACCCCCATGGTGACATGCAATCATGTATAGGATCTGCAAATACTTTCACAATGTCTGGTTGTATAGAAGGGTTGTAACCAATGGAGTGAACAATGGGAAAAAAAGAAACAAAACCAAACATGAAAAAGAACAATAGCATGCATTGCTTCAGTCTCCATTTAAACTCTGGTCTTTCTAGATCTTTCTCTGACTGTAGATATCTCCTTCCATTCTGAGACTTGTAGAGTTGTCTTATACTGTGAGTTGCTGAGAAGAGTCCAGTTTATCAAGGCTGGTTGTCACACATATGATGTGTCTGTAATTGTGTACAAATTTTTCCTGGTTGTGCTCTTCTCACTTAGCATTAATTTGTATAATAAGCCTCTCCAGGTAATTATGAAGTCCATCTCCTTCCCATTTCTTATAGCACAATAGTATTCCATTACATTCATACACTACAACTTGTTCAGCCATTCCCCAATTGATGGGCATCCCCTAAATTTCCAGTTTTTTGCCACCACAAAGAGAGCTGCAATAAATATTTTTGTACACATGGGTCCTTTTCCCACTTCTATGATCTCTTTGGGATACAACCCCAAAAGTGGTATTACTGGGTCAAAGGGTATGCAATTATTTATAGCCCTTTGGATATAGTTCCTGATTGCTCTCCAGAATGGTTGTATCGATTCACAGCTCCACCAACAA
>CM053597.1:160393736-160413072 GCA_028646575.1 Pseudocheirus occidentalis | reverse complement strand
TTCCTGAACTCCTCCATGGCCTGTAACCAGTTTATATTTTTCTTGAAAGCTTTTGGTGCAGGAATTCTGACTGTTTTGTCTTCCTCCCATTCCATGCTTTGATCCTTTTTGTCCCCCAAAAAGGAATCTAAAGTTGGATTGCTGTGCTTGCTTTGCTTCCTTTGCTTGCTCATGTTGCCACTTGATTACTTGACTTTTGAGGTTTTTGCAACCGCAGAACTCTGCTTCCAGAGAAGAGAGCTTTGCCCCAAATTACCAGGGTTTTCGCAGCTGCTGGAGGTTTTAAGTTGGGTGCTTTATGAAGTCTCCACAGGGTCTGGCACCAGATCACACACCCCAGGACCTCCACCCAAGACAGTGATCCAAGCAGGTTAAAGCAAGAGCAATTACTCCTCAGAATGGTTGCTTGGTTCCCCTATGATCTGCGGGCCAGGAAGTCTAAAGCAGCCATGCCTGAGCTGCTTCTCCCTTTCAGAGGCAGAGGCTGGACCATACTCTCAGTCCCCCTTCCCAACGTCCACAATGACTTTTTACTTTCCCTTTGGCATTTATGGGTTGATAATTCTGGAAACAGTCACAGCTGCTTGTGATCCACTCTCTGGAAGTCCCTCCAGCCACTGCTGATCAGGGCTGCCCTGGGACCAAAACTGTGAGCTCATGTAAGGGCTGGGCTCTACTCCCAGCACACTATGATGGACCCTTCCTGTTGGCCTGTCTTCAGTGGGATATGTTTTTTTCTGTCACTTTGTGGGTTCTGTAGCTCTAAAGTTTGATTAGTCATATTTTATAGGTATTTGAGGTGGTTACAGGGTGAGCTCATGGAGTTTTTCTGCTTCTACACCACCATCTTGGCTCTGCCCATTTCAATTAATTTTAAAACTGAATTTCTATTGTTTATGAATATCATTTGTAAACAGCAATAAACACTTTTGTCCATTTATTCCCTCAATTTCTTTATGATATATTACACTAAGGAAGTATGTCTAGAATATATCAAATAATGAATAAAGCAATGACATCCATGGTTAAGATGATTATCTTACCAGAAAAACTTGTACCATGTCTGCCGTATAAAAAAGCTAGGTAAGTTTTATCAAAAGAGAAAAGTCTATTACTTCTATGTTTTCTAGTATTTTTAATAAAAGTAGGTATCACATTTTGTCCAAAGTATTTTTTTTTGACACTGCAAAAAAAGAGAAAAAGAAATTTATTTATTTTTTGTATTAGATAAAGTGCCACAGGTTTGGCGGAACCTGGGCTAAGAGACCGAGTGTCCTGACTCTCTAGCCTTTCTCTTCCTTCACCGTTTCAGTGCTTCTTCTTGCTTCTTTAGCTCCTTCAGTTTCTGTGCCTCCTGGAAAACCTTAATACAAAAAGCCTTCTTAGCCATCCACCGTCAGTGTGCGGGTCGGTAATACAGGAGAGGAAATGTGTACTCGATACCTAGCTCTTTGCATATCTTCTCAAACACCTCAAAGTTGGTCTGCTGAAGTTTTTTCAGTAGCTTCTTTCTCTGGTCAACGGACATGAGCATGATTCGCCTATGAGCCTTTTCCTTTCAATGCTTCTGCATGTGTTCTTCATAGTTTTGGATCTTGACTGTCAATTTCATAACTTGAGCTTCCAGGGATGTGGCATCTATTGGGTTTATGATGATCTGGTTTAGCAACTGCTCTGTCTTTATCTTCATTTTCTCCTTCTAGTTGGCCATTTCCAGAGACAAGAGTCTTTTCACAACATCATTGACCCTGTCAATTCCTGGGACATTCTGATAATCTTTCAGCAGGACAGAGGAAGGCAGGTCATCCATCTGGCTGGACTGGGTTACTAAAGCTGGCTGCTTATGTGCATAGGCTTAGGCTGCCTGGAAAGAGGCAATTTCCAGGAGGTTGTGGGGTGCACAGTGGCCCCACGGCTGCTCTGGCCATCGGCCTGCAGGCCCAGGCCAGGGCCTGAGCTCGGCCCCACAGAAGCACCCTCCGTGCCACCCTCCCAAAATACTTTCTGCATTCACTGTTATGATCGTGTGATTTTAAACTTTTTTTTCTTATTACTGAGATAAACTATTGTATTTATAGTTTCCTGAACTAACTTTGCTTTCCCGCTATAAATCCAACCAGGTCATAAAAGCATAGAAGCTGTAATACCTGTATACCCTCATATAGCTTATAACCTCTTTTGTTAATATTTCATTCAATATTTTATATTATTATTTATTTGATATATTCATCTCTTTCTGTATTTTATCTCTCTATATTTGGGTATCAGGTTCACCGGTTTGTCTCATGGAAGGTATCTGGTACGATTCTACCCTTCTCTATTTTTACCAATAATCTGAGATAAATTGCTCTTTGTATGTTTGACAATTCGTTATTTGATTATGTTTTTTTTCCCCTTTGGGAGTTAATTTATGATTTGTTCAATTTCTTTTCCTGATATTGGATTTTTAAAAGAACTATTTCTTCTTCTGATCATCTGTGTTTATATTTTTTAAAAATTATTCTTTTAAAAATTATGGCAAATTTCCATTGGGAAATAAGTGAACAAAATAGTTTCTATTAATTTCCTTCTATCATAACGTAATTTCTATTTTGACTGTTGCCTTATTTGAAGTCATGATTGCTATACTCCTACTTCTTTTGTATTCTTCTGAAGCATTAGAAATTTTCCTGGTCCTCCCTCTGAAGTTAAAATTTGTGTTACTTGCAACTATTTTATTCCTATCTTTTGTCTTAAACACTACCTCTCCCTTTCCTTTCCTATTTCACTGCTGAATTTACTGTGTTTCTATACCATCTCTTTATATTCAACCCACCTTTACCGAGTAGAGAAAAGAGTAACATTTATGAGATCATTTTCCCCAATTCTATTACTTTATAGATCCTTTATATATGCATTTGAGTCTGTCATACGATGTTTTCTCTGTGACCCTAGAAGGAATTCTGAAGTTATCTGTTAAAACAGAAGTGCTTTGTCATCATTTAGTCCTTTGCAATTGCTCAAATCAGTGAGTTAGAAAGCATTTACTATGTGCCAGGTACTGTGTAAAGTACTACAGACTGCAAATAAAGGCAAAAATGGTCTTTGCTGTCCAAGAGCATACATTCAAATGGGAGAGACAGCACATAAATAACTAGGTACATATAAAATATACACAGTAGATGGAAGGTAATCTAAAAGTATGTGTGTGTGTGGGGGGGGGGGGGGCAGTACATTAGCCATCTAGGAATACCAGGAAATGTCTCTTGCAGAAAGTGACATTTCAGCTGAATTTTGAAGGAAGCTAAGGAAACCAAGAGGTAGAAGTAACAAGTAAGTCAGAGCATTCCATGCATAGGGAACAGCCAGTGAACAGGCATGGACAAAGGAGATAGTGAATCATGTTAAGGGACTAAAAAAAACTAAGACAATATAGCTAGATCCCAGAGTACATGAAAGGATATATAATGTAAGAAGACTGAAAAAGTAGGAAGAGACCAGGTAATAAAGCTATAAATGCCAAAGAAATTACTTTATATTTGATCCTAAGGGGCCACTGTAGCTTACTGAGCAGGGGACTGACATGGTCAGAATTTAGAAAAGTCACCTTGGCAGTTGAGCTGAGGATGGACTAGAATAAGGAAGGACTTAAACAGGAAGGCTATTTTATTGTAAAAGTCCAGGTAAGAAGTGATGAGAAACTGAATTAGGGTCATGGCTGCCTGACTAGAGAGAAGGGGACACATGGGAGAGTTTTGCAGGAAAGAAACAAGTGTGGATTGAGTGAGAAGAGTTAAGTGAATAAATGAATATGTTGTAAACCTGTGTGGGAGAACGTACAACCAACACCCCCTCCCCCTCCCCCGCCCACCACAATCAGAAAAGATTGGAAAGAAAAGCAGGATTGGCAAGAAAGATAAGTCTGTTTTGAATATACTGAATTTGAATCACCTACAGGGCACCCAGGTCAAAATGTGTAAGAAGCAATTGGTAATATGGGACTGGAACTCAAGAAAGAGTCTAGAGTGAGATAGATAACATAAATATAAATCTAGAAATTGTATCACTCAAGTCAACTTGATAAGATCACCAAATAAGATAGGATAGAATGAAAAGAGAAAAGGACCCAGGTCAGTGTTAGGGGATAACCCTGATTAGAGGGTATGACATATTCTCCTCAGGGAAGGAAACTGAGGAATATTCAGACAGATAGGAAACCTGGAAAATACAAAAATTAGAAAAAGGAGAGTATTCAAGAGGGGATGGTGACCAATAATATCAAATGCTGAAGAGAAGTTGAGGAGAATGAAGACTGGGAAAAAGGCATAAGATTTAGCAGTTAACAGGAGATGACTGTTAACTTTTGAGATGGCAATTTCAGTTGAATGTTGAGGTTGGAAACCAAATTGCAAAGGGTTTAGAAGAGTGACAGGAGAAGCACTGGCACAGAACACAGGAGGTTTTGTCAAGAATGTTAGCCATGAAGGGGAGAAGAGATATGGGACAACAGTTAATCTCAGAAAAAGTGAAAATTTTTAAGGATGGGAGAGTCACAGGAATGTCTGGAGGTCTGAGGGAATGAGCCAACAGGTATGATGAGATTGAAGAGAAGAGATTTTGTCGCTGTTGTTTTATTGTTGTTTCAGTCCTCTCCTACTCTCCATAATCTCTTTCTGGGGTATTCATGGCGGAGAGACTAGAGTGGTTTGCCATTTCCTTCTCCAGTTCATTTTACAGATGATGAAACTGAGGCAGATAAGATTAAGTGACTTGCCCAAGTTCACATAGCTATTAAGTGTCTTGAGGCCAGATTTAAACTTGGGTCTTCCTGACTGCTGGCCCAGCACTCTATCCACTTCACCACCTCAATACTCTAATAGTGGGAGCTACTGGCTGGAGAGGCCAGGAGGGGATGCCAAAAAGAAAACTTTATGCTTGATCCTGGAAGTAACAGGGACCACTGGGACTTATTAAGTCGGGGTGGGGGTCTGTGTAACATGGTTATATCTACACTTTAGAAAAACTTTGGCAGGTAAGTGGAGGATAGAATGGAGTGGGCAGAGCCTAGAGTCAAGGAGGACATAGTTAGAAGGTTATTATTGCAAAAGTTCAGATGAGAAGTGCTAAAGATGCAAATTAGTATTGTGACTGCTTGACTGGAGAGCAGGGGACATATGAAAGATATGTTGTGGAAGAAAACTATGCCTGACATAACAAAGAGTCAAGGATAAAGTGAAGTTGAGAACCTGAGTAACTGAGAAGATAATAGTTAACAGGAAAATTGGGAAGAAGGCAAGGTTTGGAAAAGATCATAAGCTCTGTTATAAATTATGTTATATAATAATGTTATAAACATTTTGAATTTGAGATTACTATGGGATGTCCATCTGAGAAATCCAAAAGATAATAAATGGGATGTGGACTAGAGCTGGATAGTAGACCTGGGAATCACTTACATTGAGATGACACTTTTTAAATCCATGGATGCTGATGAGATAATCAAGCAAGATAAAGAAAAGGGCCCAGGACAGGGCCTTGGGAGATACTCAAGGTTAGTGGGCATGACAAGAAGATCCAGCAAAGGAGACTAAGAAGTATCATTCAGACAGGAAGAAACAGAGACACAAAAACTTAGAATGAAGTATTCAAAAGGTGGTAATCTACAATGTCAAAGATTGTGGAGAACTAAGAAATGGCCTTATTAGATTTTCTTTAGTAGCAACTCGTAAGCAGAATATATTCTTTGTATCTTTTTTCTCAACAGCAAGTGGCAGCAGAGAGCACTCCAGCTCTAATGGCCAACGACAAATGATAGAAAGAACAAGTTATGTCCCTTCTGACATAGCCTCAAAATCTTTCCTGTACCTATCTCATTTCCCTTCTAACTGTCTTAGTTCAGAGCTAGGTCTTCTGTGTCAACGACTCTATCTCAGTTTATGATTACTAACCAAATTTTTATCTTTTGTCTACAATCAGGTAAATTACATACGTCCTATAATTATATAACATTTCTGATGTCCATATTTCCCCAGTTTTTAATCTAAAAGTTCTCCAATTCTTCAATTGTAAATTATTAAAGCAGGCCATGTTGTCTATTCATGCCAATGTCCAACACCTTGTCATATGAAAACAAGCAACAGCTAAGAACAGAACTCTACATCAAACAACTTTCCTTTAGAACCCTACAGTTAACCTATGCCCCAGATGAGTGAACTGTCAAGACAGACAATTCATCAACTGCTCTTCTCAGAAAGAGACAAGTCCCACCTATGCTAATAATAAAAAAATATAATACCCTCAAAATGAATGTGTGTTATGCCAGACTACCAAGGGGTCACTTTATAGATAGATAAAATAATAAAAATCATATGTAACAAAAAGTCTAGAATTTCAATTAAAAAAGAAAAGAATTTGGGTGGCTGGCTAGGTGAATAGTACAACCAGCTCCGGAGTCAGGAGGACCTTTGTTCAAATCTGGCCCCAGACACTTAACACAGAAACTAGCTGTGTGACCTTGGGCAAGTCACTTAACTCCAAATGCCCTGCCCTCCCCCCTCCAAAAAAAAAGCAATAAACAAATAACTAAAAATTAAAAAAAAAAAAAAGGAATGAAGGATACAAAGCTTCACACCATGTTTTAAAAAAGGTGGCAATCATCAAGCACTTTGCACAGTGCCTGACACATAGTAGGCACTTAACAAATGTTTACTGATTGATAAATGCTTGAATTGGAAGGGTAAGAAAAGAAATATACATCAACGGAACAGAGTAAGCAGATACTCATGAATGATCAAGCCTAGCAGATAGCACAGTTCAGTACCCTGGATGGGGGTAGGGTGGGGCAGTGGAAAAGGACCTGGGTTCAATCCTATTTTTGCTATTTTCTGTCCAGGTGATTTGGGTCAAGTCATTTCAACTCTCTGGGCCTCAGTTTCCTTAAAAGTAAAACAATAGGGGTGAGAGGAAGAGAGAAGAGAGCCAATTAGGTGGGGCAGTGGATAGAACATGGACTCTGGAGTGGAAGATCTTTGTTCAAATCCAGCCTTGGATACTTACTAGCTGTGTGACCCTGGGCAAGTCACTTAAACCAGTGGTTCTTAACCTTTCTAATGCTGCGACCCTTTAATATAGTTTATCATGTTATGGTAACCCCCAACCATAAAATTATTTTTGTTGCTACTTCATAACTGCAATTTTGCTACTATTCTGAATCGTAATGTAAATATCTGATATGCAGGACGTATTTTCATTGTTACAAACTGAACATAACCCACAGGTTGAGAACCGCTGATTAAATCCTGCCAACAAAACCAATACCAAAAAAAAAAAAAGTAAATTAATGGGAGAGCAGAGATAATGTATAATAACCCTTTCAATTCTAAATCAATGAAGAGAACCTCTTTAAGCATTGTGTTTGATAAACTGGGCCTAATTTTCAAGATCCCTTCCATAAGCTGGCTCCAACCAACTCTTTCAGTCTTAGCTCAAATTATTCTTTACATATTTGATTTTCCTAATTGCTATTCCCTGCATAGAACCCACAATTCCTTCCTGGAGAGGGTGAGTTAGGTGGAGGACAGGAGCTAGATCTTTCAAGAAAATACTTTTAACTCTGATTTTCTATATTCTTTTAAATGAAGGCTCTGTCCAAATTGTGTTTCAATACCAACCTCTAATCCTGAGGAAGAAGGATGCACACATGAAGACATACTTTGTAGCAATATTTAGAGAAAACATGTAAGAGCATAAAGACAAAATAGGATTTAACCTCAGTTAAATAATGTTCAATATGCTTTGAATTTATTCTAGCCACTAGAGGGCTATCTTGCCATATAATTTTAGCTGCCTTGTGCTTTCTTTGGTTCTATGGAAAGAAAACACTTTTAATTACAGCTTGGAATGTCAATTCACAATCAAACATGGCTGAGATAATTGCTACACCAACTCTCTATTCTTATTGTTTCAACAAGTTACCAATAAATTTAGCACAAACAACTATAAATCAAAGTAAGTTTTTATATTTCAAAAGAGATTAACACTTTGAAAATCTTAAAGTATTATATAATTTGTCAGGTAAAATGGATAGGGGACTAGGTCTGGCATGAAGAAGAACAGCCTCAGACTTAGCTATGTGACTGTCTGAGTAAATATCTTAATCTTGGTCTACCTCAGTTTACGCAACTATAAAATGGGGTTGAAAATAGTACCTACCTTAAGAAGGTTGTTGTGAGGATAAAATGAGATAATATCTGAAGATTACTTAATGCAGTGCTTGGCAGCTATACTAACAGAATGGATGTTAGCCAGAATTGAAAAGAATCATGACAAATTATTGGGATGAATCTAATAAGGTGAAATTCAATTGGGATAAATCAATCAGTCAAAAAACATTTGTTAAGTACCAACTATGTGTCAGGCACTATGTGAAGAACAGGAGATACAAAAAAGAGAAAAGATAGTCCCTGGTCCCAAGAAGCTCACAGCCTAACATAAATGCCTATGAACAAATGAGTTTTGTACAAGATAAATTTGAAATAACCAAAAGAGGGAGGTAGGAAAGTCTTCCTGTAGAAGGTAGGATTTTAGCTAGGATCTGAAGGAAGCCAGAGAAATCAGATGGCAAAGATGAACATGAGAGACAGACTGAAAATGTGCAGGTTTGGGAAATGGAGAGTGTGGTTTGAGGAGCAGCACAAGAAAGCCAGGGTCAATGGACTGCAGGATATGGAAGTTGAGAGTATAAGGAGAAAAAAAGAATTGGGGGGGGGGGGGGGCGGTGAGACGAAGGAATTGGCTTTTTAATTATAGTTGATCCTAGAGATGACTGGGAGGTCAATGGAGTTTACTGAGTAGCAGGGTATAAGGACAGATCTGAGATTTAGGAAGAACACTGATAACTGAGTGGAGGAAAGACTGGAATGGCTAGAAACTTGTGGCAGGATGACCTATTATCAGGCTATTACAATAGTCTAGGTATGAGATGATGAAGGCTACACCAGTGTTGGAATTGTGAGGAGAGAAGGGGGTGTGTACAAGAAATGTTACAAATATGAATGAATATAAAGGGTGAAAGAGAATAAGGAGTTCCGGATGACACCTATATTATGAGTCTGGGAGAACTGGGAGTAGTAAGATGATGGTACCCTTGACAGTAATAGGGAAATCTGGAGAGGGAGGAGGGGAAGATTTAGTAGAAAGATAATGAGCTGGGTTTTGGATATGTTGAGTTTAAGAAATCTATAGGACATCCAGTTTGAGATATCTGAAAGGCATTTTTAGATCTAAGACTAGAGGTCAGTAGAGGTTAGGGCTGGACATATAAATCTGAGAATATCTGCACAAAGAAATTATGGGAGCTAATGAGATCATCAAGTGAAATAGTAGAGGGAGAGGAAAAGATAGCAACAGTTAGTGGGCACGACCTGGATGAAGATCCACCAAAGAAAACTGCGGAGGGAATTAGAGAGGTAAGAGAAGAACCAGGATACAATGGGACCACAGAAACAAAGAGAGAAGAGAATATCAAAATGATCAACAGTGTCAAAATCTGCCCAGAGGTCAAAAAGGATGAGGACTGGGGGGTGGAGAAGGAGGCCATTAGATCTGTCAATTAAGAGATTGTTAATAATTTTGAACAAGAAGAAAACAGTTTCTGTTGAGTAAAGACACTGGAAGCAGAAAGTTAAAAGAGAATGAGAGGAAAGGAATTGGGGACACCTATTATAGAAGGCCTTCTCAAGGAGTTTAGTCAGAAAAGGGAGAAAAGATACAGGATGAGAGCTAGCAGACAAGGACAGAACAAGGAAGGTTTTTTGTGGACATGTCTGTAGACATCAAGGAAGCAGCCAGTAGAGACGGAGAAAATGAAGGTAAAGTGAGAGAGGGAGCAAACTGCTAGAGAAGACAGGGTGGAATTGATTCATTTGTGCATGTAGAAGAGTTTGCCTTGGCAACAAAGACAACTACCTCTTCATGTGAGACAGAAGTATAAGAGAAGAAAGTGGTGAAAGACATTTTAGTGATGTAAGATGAGGAGAAGAGAAAGGGTACTTTCAGCAAATGGCCTCAAATTTTAAAATAAAACATGTGGCAAAGTTCTCAGCTGAGAGGATGGGTGGTGTTTGGTTATTTTAAGTGAATGAAAAACTTTTAAAGAGTCACTGTGGTAAGTGGGGTTGTGAGTTAATTAGGGAAGTATAAAAGGATTGCTTGGCAGCAGAGGAGTTCCAATTGAACTGGTAGTGGAACCAATCAGCACTGTTTTGTGATTTGCTCCAGGTTTCTTTAGCAGAATGTGTACAGGAGCAAAAGTCAGTTAATGGAAGGAGAGACCCAATGCTGTGGTGCTTGACAGAGCAAGATAATGATAACGGGGCAAGAGACTCAAAAATAGAGGAGCATATTATCTGAACTGGTTAATTAAGGAGTCAAGATGGGGAAAGGAAGAGGGTATAGTCAGCGCAAGGGGAATGATCTCTGAAAGAATGGAAGGATGGGAGGTTACAATGTGGATGAAGAATAGACTCTGGAGTTGGAAGGCTGAGATGGAGAGGTGTGATCAGAAAATAGGTTAACAGAGTGTGATGAGATAAGGGAATTTCAGTTTATTAACATGGAAGCTGTGTATTTTATGTGTAATGGCAAAATCAAAGGTATGACCACCTTTGTGTATAGTTGAGGTAGGGTGAAAAAGCAGATGGTCTTGAACTTGGTTACCAAAAAAAAAAAAATCAACTTCAAGTATAAAATGTGAGAGGCATGCACAGAAGTTGTTCAACATGAATTAATAATGGGATACAGCAGCCAAAAACACTAATGCAGTCTTGGGCTACATTGACAGGCTTGACTTTCAAGAAGGGAGGTGATAGTACTACTGTATTCTGCCCTTGTCAGACCTCGTGTGGAGCATTATATGCAGTTTGGGGCAACACATTTAACAAAATCACTGATAATCTTGAGAATGTTCAGAAAAGAACAATTAGGATGGTGAAAGGTCTTGAGTTCATGACAATATCAAGACTGATTGAAGGAACCATATTGAATATACTTAGTCTAGAGGAGAGAAGGCTCAGAGAGAATATTATAGTTATCTTCAAATATCTGAAGGGGTATCATGTAGAGGAGGGATTACATATGTTCTTATTGTTACCAGAGGACAGAATCAGGAACAATGGTTGGAAGTTTCTTTTTTTGAAAGTTTCAAAGAAGCAAATGTAGGCTTGATATTAGTGAAAAACTCCAAACAATTCAAGCTGAACAAAAAATGGAATGGGCTGCCTTCGGATTCATGGGTTTTCTCTCCTTGGAGGTCTTCAAGAAGAAGTATGATGTCTATCTGTCAAATGAGCATTCCTTTTGTGCATAGAGCAGAGTAGATGGTTGCTAAGGTTCTAACTCTAAAATTCTGTGTGATTCTCTGGACAAATACTAAGACACAAGTGAGAACCCTTCAAAACTGAAAGCAGATTACTACCTACATTTAGTGATTCTTGAGGGCAAAAATAATGCTTCTAAAAGGAGTCTAAAAGATTAAAAAGCCTTATGAAATAAACTGACTAATACAGAGACAAAGTTTGTTTTATTCTTACTAATGTCCACTGAAGGCAAGAGACAGATGTAGAAATAAAAACTGATTTAGAAAGTTAACAGCTGACTAATAAGGGTTATCTGAAAATGAAATTTAGAGTTCTGCACCGCAGTTTAGAATACAGGGATGACAAGAATACTGGCCAGGTTTGGAGCACTGCTAACACAGTGTGGTGATGATGCATTTTCCTGACATCTTTCAAAACTAATAAAAACGGCCTTAAACTAAAAAAAGTAGGGGAAGAAAAACTGCCTATGTATACCTACCAAGCTAATTACCATGTAGTATATACAATTAATAGAAGAACAGTATTTGAGATACTCAAAAGCCTCATAGGGAACAGAATTCAAAAAAGAATAAAAAAAGAATAAAAAGGCAGTAGTAAAACTCATGGCATTAAATGTTTATACATAGAAGCCTAAGGTTTAGAAAATAGGCAGGAAGGACTAGACATCCAAAAGCAGGTAGGCAAATTACTAACTTTTACTAACACTTGGTAAGATAAATCTTATGACTGGAAAAGTATTCTGCATGGGCATACCTTATACAAAAGAAACAGGACAGATAAAAGGTAACAGAGTGGTGGAGGATGGTAAACTCATGTTAGGAAATTTATGAACATGGGGAGGGGAGTATAATGGAAAACATTTAGGTAAATATCAACAGCAAAAAAAACAAGTGAATTTTGAAAATACAAAGAAAATTTCGAGAAAAGGAAAAAACTGTGGTGTCTGATGTGTAACTCATCAATTAAATTAATTCACTGAGGACTGCTAGATGCTCTCTAACTCCTTTATGATCCTAGGTTCATGACATCATAGATTTAGAGCTGCAGAGGATCTTAGAGGTCACTGAATCCAACATCACAACCCCTCATCTAAGCTACCTGGCTCAAATGAACTACATTTTCAAGTACTAAAAGACTTGTCAGACATGATCATTAAGGTATTAAAAAGAAATGGTTCTTAAGGTATTGCCATCAACATCTGAAGAATCATGGAATGACTTCATATGTATAAGTTTAAGGTATCACATTTCTTGATGGCAAAGGAACCACAAAGGAATGGTAGACAAAAAGGCCACAAATTTCGGGGGGGTGGGGGGGGGGGGAGGAAGAAGGAAGTTGATCGTGTGCAAATTATAGGACAGTGAGTATGATCTTGATTCCTAAGAATATCCTAGAGGAATAAGTTACTGAGCATTTCATATCAACGTCTTGCTTTTCTACTTATATTGCCAGTGCTTAGCACAGTGCTTTGTACACAGTAAGTACTTAAATGCTTTTTCTTTCTTTCTTTCATTCATTCAATCAGAAGCAATGTAGCATTGTGGCTAGGGAGTGGGCCTAGAAGCCAGAAGTCTTAGGTTCAAATCCTGTTTCTAACACAAACTAGATGTGGCACCCTCAGTAAATCACTCATATAATCTCTCAGTGCTCTAGTAAGCTCTTTTAGATTCTTACAAAGTTACAAAGGTAATAACCTGAATTGGTAGAAAGAGTTTCCTTTCCCAGAAGCTCCTTATATCAAGGAAATCATGAAATCACAGATGCAGTTCCTATCCTTATCCCTAGTGAATATCTAAAACAGTGATTCTCAACCTTCCTAATGCTGTGACCCTTTAATACAGTTCCTCATGTTGTGGTGACCTCCAACTATAAAATTATTTTTGCTGCTACTTCATAATGGTAATTTTGCTACTGTTATGAATCATAATGTAAACATCTGATATGCAGAATATATTTTCATTGTTACAAATTGAAATTAACCCAGAGGTTGAGAGCTGCTGAATTCTACTAGAAGAAGTAGTGATTATAAAGAGGCAGCATGATTTCATCAAGGACAGGTCATATCAGACTAGCTTTATTTTACTTTTTGACAGGTAAATTAAAATGATACTTAAGGAGAACGCCATAGATATAGTTTACCTAAATCTCAGCAAAGCATCTAATACAATCCTAGTGCAAAAGATAGAGAGATGGATTCAAAACTGGTTGGGTATTTAAAGACTAGACAACATCAAATTGGCACAAGTTCCAGGGTGAAATAAAGTCTCCAGAGATTATCTGTTGGATCTTGAGCTGATTAACATTTTTATGAATGATTTGGATAAAGGCAGGGTCAGCATGCTCACTGAATCTGAAGATGATAAAAAGCTCAGACATTCAGCACACTAAATGATAAATGTCAGGATCCAAGACAAGTTAGAGTACTAAGGTGAATCTAAAGTCAAATTTAACAGAGATAAACATAAAGTTTTACCCTTGGTTCAAAAGAAATCTATTTCACAAGTACAAAATAAGGAAGCACAGTTAAACTCAAAAAAAGATCTGGGAGTTTTAGTGGATTACAAACTTACTATGAAGCTGAAAAACGTAATTATGATCTTGACTTCATTACAAACACCATGTCTAAGAATAAGTCGGTGGGAATCCTCCTATTCTTTCCCAGTTCATTTTACAGATAAGTAAATGAGGTGAACAGGGTGAGGTGACCTGCCCAGGGTCATACAGCTAGCAAGTGTCTAAGGCCAGATTTTAACTCAGGAAGCTCATGAGTTCTTCCTGACTCCCAGCTCTATGCACTGGCCAACTAGTTAGCCATTAAAGCTATATAAGAAGTAGAATAGGTTACCCAATATAAGACTATAAAAAAAACTTGAGGGCAGGGATTGTTTCATTCTTGCCTTTGTAAGCGGCATATAGTAAGTGGTGTTTAATAAATGGTTATTTGTTGACTGAATGATAGGTGGATTCCTCCTCATCTCAGGCCTACAAGCAGAGACTGAATGAGTATGTATCAAGTATGTTATAGTTGAGATTCCATGTGAGTACAGATGTAAATTAGCAAAGTCAAATACTTTTGAACTCTCATGATTAAAATATTATGATTTACATATTCCTTTACAATGTTCTCTTACTTACGTTTTAAGGGTTCCAGATGTCATAAGTTCAGTCACCAGAACAATACATTTCTTTCCCTTTACTGTAGACTCCCAAGAATCATAGAAACGAACAATATTTGGGTGTTGAAGACCCTTCAACATTTCAGCCTCCTCTTTAAATCTCTGCCGTTCTGACTTTGTCAACTTTCTATCCTGAAAAGAAAATAAATAAAATGTGGTTGAAATAAATTATAATTTCAGTATTTGAAATGTTAACTATGGTGCTGAATCTTAGTAATGAATAACCAGTTCAGACAGAAAAAGACAATGTAACTTATCCAGAATATTTTTACTAAAATGCATGAGTCTATTTTTGTTAGAGGGTATTTTGTTCAGTACATCAATTGAATAAGAGTTTCAATTCTTATCAACCCAAATATTTTCTTCTATGGTCTTTTAAAGATTTCTGAAACCAAAGTCTTATTATAGTTTATTTTCACTCCAAATTAAGTGTCCATGATCAATAACCCCCCAAAAGAAAAAGAGCACATATACTTCTTTTTTTTTCCCTCCAAGCACCCAAAATGCATACAATTCATCGATTTACTCTTCTTCCATCCACAAATCAAAAGCATCTAAGTAAAATAAACTCATGGCTACTTTTATTTTTTCCAAATCAAACATTTACTGTCTAGTGTGTACATCTGTGCTTACATACAAGAAATTAAGAACTGTTTTAATAAAAGAGAAAGGAAGAATCAGCTAAATGGTAAATTAGATTTTTCTTAAGATCTGTGTGTCCAGATAATTCAGTACCAGTAGGCATTTCCTACATTAACTAACAATCAACAAATAAGCATTTATTTTTTTTTTTGTTTCCTCTTTATTCAATTTAAACTGTACTCTAACATAAGTTCAGAGTTAACCAGGGCAAAAGTAACACATCTACCACTATAGTGGTCAATAAAGTTACATCATAATTCATCAATGATAATATCAAATAAGCATTTATTAAGTACCCTATTACATCCCAGGCACTTAACCAGCCAGCAGAATACACAAAGACAAAAATAAAACAGTCCTTACTGACAAGGAATTTACACACTATTGGAAAAAATAAAGAACTGGAAGCTTCGGGGATAGTGCACTAAAAGAAAATCAGGAAAGGTCTCATGTAGAAGATGATATTTGAGTTTTTAAAAGAAAACTCATGATTCTAAGGGATCAAAATATATTACCAGTGATGGGGAGGTGAAGTGGGAGACAGCCTGTACAAAAGCATGAGTTAGGTATAAAAATTAGGCTCGTCAACCTGTAAGGAGTGCGAAAGGTTATACAGTATATTCAAGCAGGAAAGGTAGGTTGGGGTCAGATTGTGATGGGTCTTAAATGCTCAAGAAAAGAGTCTGAATTTGATCTTAGAAACACGAGAGAGTCACTGGAGCTTTCTAAGCATGAGAGTGAGAGACACAGTTAGACAAGTTCTTTAGGAATATTAGTTCAACAGTTTGTGTAGATGATGCATGAGAGAGAAGTGAGACTTGAAGCAAGGTGACCAATTTTGAAGCTACTGTATTAGTCCAGGTTAGAAGTAATTGGACTTACTAATGAGGAAGGCTTAAAGGAGTCGAGTATAATAACACTGATGTTGTCAATCTAAATAACTAGGAAAATAGTAATGTCTATGGGAAAAATAAGGAAATTTTGAAGAGTAGACTTAAGGGTATGAATGGAAGTCAGCAGAGCGATTAGGGCTGGAAATAATGATTCGGCAGCCATCTGTATAAGATGACAATTAAGCCTGTGGGAACTTATAAGATGACCAAGAAAAGAATGCAGAGAATAAGAAGGAGAACTCAGATAGAGCCTTGGGGTACACAAACACGAAAAAGGGGTGGAAGAACATAATTAGGAAAAATGGAAACCAATGCCTAACAATGGAAACAATAATGAAAGTGACAACAAAATACCTGCAGTTAAAAAAATCTCAATAGCTGCCAAAAATAAGATTAAAAAAATAGCCAAGAATGTAAAAACTTAAAAAAAAAATCATACATATGCAGGACACAATAACCAATTTGAAAGATTACAGTTAGAAATGGAAATCTGTTAGTTTAGAAAACACTAAGTAATTTAAAAATAAAGAGAGATTATGCTTGAAAGCTAGAGAAAATGCTATAGAGTAAAAGTGTCAATATTCCTCAAGTGGAAAGGGGTCAGAGGATTCTATCATGGAGAAATTCCAAATATTTAAAGAAAAAAAATTATCTAAAAAACTCTAAGGCTTGTACAGAATCATTAAATGTGGAGAATTACAAAGAAAAAAATTCTCCATTGTGAAAGAAGAAATCATGTATGAAAACAGGGGATAGGCTTTTAACAAAAGTTATAATAAGCCTGTTACTACTGATAGTTAAGTGTTATTTTGGAAAAACAAAAAGGTATAAAGTTAGAAATAATCCCATTACACTGTGGTTTTGTAATAGAGTATATGTGTGTGCACACACATTAATAAAAAGGTGTTTAAACACGTGAAAAACTATAGTCAAAGGAGGTGGAAAGGGAAGGTCAGTCAGGCAATAAACATTTCTCAGGCATCTACTATGTCCTAGGCCAGTGGTTCTCAACTTTCCTAATGCCACAACCCTTTAATACTTGTATGTGGGCATATCTGCATGTGGGCAGACCCACCTGGAGCTGGATAGAAGAGCAGAGTCTTGGTTCTTAAGACCATTGGAAATATGTGTTTTCTGACGGTCTTAGGTGACCTCTGTGAAAGGGTCCTTTAACCCCCAAAGGGGTTGGGACCCACAGGTTGAGAACCACGGTTCTAGGCACTGTGCTATATCAAGGGATACAAAGAAAGGTTAAAAGATAGTTCTTGCTCTCCAGGAGCGCACAACCTAAGATCAGGCTAGTCCAAGAACAAAGATATTTTTTAAAAACAGGACAGAAGTAGGGTCAAAACTTTAGAGAATAAGAACTGACAGTTTAAATTTTTTAAATTTAATTCATTTTAAAGGAAATAACGTGTAGAAAATTGTTTTTAAAAATTGGTCTAGAACATCATAACTGATTTTATATTATTTTAAAAATAATTTTTCTTGCTTTTTACAATATCAGAATTTCTTTCAATATCCTTCTCCCAAATAACACACCCTTTCTCCTCCCGTGTAATAATGATATGTTTAAAAAATGAAAGAAAAAAATTAACAAAATTTATCAAGATACATGCAATTTTCCACACCTATAGAACTACCAACTTCTACAAAAAAGTGGGGAATCAGGGATGGTTTTTTTTTTTCATATTTCTTCTTTAAAGCCATGCTTGTTCGTCATAATTTTGTTGCCATCACTTTTTTTTGAGAAGTTGGAAGAATGGCTGTTCTCTCCATTTACATTATTGCAATCACTGTACATAGTTTTCTTGATTCTGCTTACTTCATTCTGCATTATTTAAATCTTTCTGTGTTTTTCTATATTCATCATATGCATTGCTTCTTATAGCACGGTAACACATACCACAATTTATTTACCCATTTCTCAACTGTTTCAAATTCTCTGATATCACAAAAAGTGCGGCTATAAATATTTTGATGTGTGTGTGTGTGTGTGTGTGTGTGTGTGTGTGTGTATATGTACATAGGAACTTTCTTACCTTACTCATTGGGGTTTATGTCTAACTAGTAAAGACATCTCTAGATCAAAAGGTATGGATAGTCTAGTCATTTAACTTGCATAACTCTATACTACTTTTCAGAATGGTTATATTGAACCCCTTCAACACTGAATACATCCATCTGTAGTCATCTTTGGGGTGGTGGGTGGGGGAAAGATGGGGAGAAAATTTGTAACTTAAAATCTCATGGAAATGAATGATGTAAACAAGAAAATAAATAAATTTTAAAAAAAGAAAAAAACTTATTAAGACCCAACAAATCAATCAACATATTCTCTATTACTTGGTAGCTTCAGTGCAAAGTAAGAAAAAGGTAAAGATGGGGTGAAACATGGGAAAAAGAAATGAGAGGATACTGAAAGATCAGTTTACACATTAATTAAAGTAAGGGAAGGAACACTAATACACTATAGGTGTAGGTAGAGAAACGAATTGGATCACTGATTCTTTGTGGCTTTTTTAAAAAAATGAACTTTTGTGTAAAGAATGTAAAGTTTTTACATTCTTGGCTATTTTTTTTCAGTATCCTCCATTCAGTTCAGTTGCCTCCATCACAGATTTCCTTTTTGTGTACTTCAACTGATCTGTTTTTCCTAGCTTTTTTTTCTCTCTAGTGCCATTTCTTCTTTTCTGTTAGCAGATATTGTGAAGCAGGATCCAAGTGTGATGTTTCTTCTAACCTTAATAGTGAAACAGTTTGTTGAAACAGTATTTCTAATCATTTTCCATTTTTCTTCTGTTGTGGTCCTCTCCTGGGATGAGTTTGCTTACTTTAGACAAATTTGAAATGATACTTTTCCATCATCATTCATTGTAAGATTTTATAGATAAAAGTTTTCCTTCTAACCTGACTTTGCCTATGCTAGCTATTTTCTTCTATTTGGCAACTAAGTCAGACATTTGCTGACTAAGATGCTTTCTTGAATTATTTGGTCTCCTTGTTTTAACAATTAATTTACTTTGGTTTAACTTTTGAGGGAAATTACTATAGTGTTAGTATCTTTTCTGTGGTTCATTTCCCACTTTAAAATCTTCAGTACCTTATTATTACTACAGGATTAAACATTAATTGCATGGTATAACTTTCTCATTACTATTATTTATTATTAAAAAAATTAACTTTTGTGTTTATTTTTAGTTTATTTCATTCATTTCCACAAGATTTTGAGTTACAAATTTTCTCCCCGTCTTTCCCCTACCCACCACCC
>CM053597.1:160347455-160393236 GCA_028646575.1 Pseudocheirus occidentalis | reverse complement strand
TCCTCGATGTCACCCAATTCATATAAGTCCAATATCATTATAATACGTTACTTGGTTCCAAAATTATACTAAATAATACGAGGGTCTGTAAATGCACGTTTTCACTGCAAGGTAGCGTCGAGTAGCTGGTAGCCAATGTCCAGATTGGTTCGGAGTGCAAAGGGTTAAGTACTGTCAACTGTTTTCCTTGTGAAGTCATTCATTTCGGGCAATATTAAAATTCTGCTGCTAAAACTAAAGCCCTAAGTGATATTTCACATGTAATCATATGGAGAAAGGAGTACCTGGAATTTCTTGATTGCAAGTATTTTACATCAAGAGGGAACTATTTCCAATCACTTTCTGTAACGTATTGTGTGTTGCATGTTATCTTCATCTTTCAAAGATGAGAGGACATGGACAAGGGTCATATATGTACTACTGGAAGAAGAACTCAAAGCAGATCCTCTGGCATAGTTTACATCTAACAATATCTCTGCTGTCATAATTTCTAACCTGTTGAATAAAAAATGGTTACAAACAACAAGGGCTTACGACACCTCTCAGGTTTGATATTAGGATGAAAGAAGGTACTTAAAGATACCGAACAGTTAATGAAAAGAGATCTTAATTTTCCTAATAGAGCAGGGACATGTGATATGTGACAAGGATATAGTGGCCTTTAGCATCTCTGTATTCACCATCTCCCTCCCCTTGTCTCCAAATAGAAACTACAGCATGGAAGTATACAGTGAATTGTACAGTCTTCAGAAATCCATCAAGTTGGAGGGGTCCCCTATGCCACTTAAGTAGATTTTTTATGCCCCTGGGTGGCCAGGAAGCTTCACCAAAGTGGGGAGAATGACAATCAAGTTCCAAGGTCAGCCTGTATTGTTGCTTTTTAGAAAAAACTAATCTCTATTGAAGGACATGAGAGAACTCTGGTTTTACCACAACAGCCCTTGATAAAAGGCAGGAAATAAATGAGGTAATAGAGACAGCTCTGGATTTGGAATCTAGAGGATCTGAATTAGAATCCTGCCCCATACATTTATCAGTTGTGTGAGAAAGTCACTTAATCTCTTTAAGCTCCAGTTTTCTCATTTGCAAAATGGAGGATGGAGGAATTGGCCTCTAAGACCATGTCCAGCTCTAAATCTATGATCTTATAATTACTCCTTATACTAAAAATGAAGAAAAAAAAGTTGGTTCACATGGGAAAGTTTTAAAAATATTAAAAAGTACCTCAAAAGAAAACAAACTGGTCTTCAAATAGCAAAGTCAAAAGGAGATCCAACTTTAGCTAGAGGTTCCTATATTTGTAATGTACCGATTAACAAAATTTCTGAGTGGAGAAAAGTCTATGTGCAGAAAACTATATAGCTGGATTCTTCCAATATTTAGGTAACATTTAATATACTGTTAAAGGTATTCCTCTCATATTAGGTCTCTGATTAAGGGGGTTTCCCTGAAATATTTCCAACAATAAAAAAGGGAACAAGAGATTATGAAAACTTTATGACCACTACTACTGCCTATCCTCACCACTCCACTTACTTCTTTCCAACTTAGTGCGTTCCATTTCTATACACTCAGTTCCTTTATCTTCCACTTTTCTATGAGAATAATCTAGTCAGGGGCGGCTAGGTGGCCCAGTGAATAGAGCACCGGCCTAGGAGTCAGGAGGACCTGAGTTTAAATCCCGCCTCAGACACTTCACACACACACACACACACACACACACACACACACACACACACACGCGCGCGCGCGCGCCGTGTCACGTGACCTTGGGCAAGTCACTTAACTTCAACTGCCCTCCAAAAAAAAAATACTCAGAGGCAGAATCAGACAGTGGAGTGAGATTCAGCATGTTTGCCCACCTCACCCAACATACCTTCTCCACAACAACCTAGAAAAAGCTACAGCCAATTCTGACCAAGAAGGTCTAGAAAATTTTAAGAATCATTTTTTTAGCCCAGAGAAGTTTAAAAAGATACACAGAGAAAGTCTGTGGACATTTGGGGGAAAACTGGCCAGAAGCAAAGTGAAGCGGCAGCTGGGCAGCAGCAGCATTGGTGGGGAGCATAGAGCCCAGGGACAGTAATGGAGCTTAGAATGAACATCAGGGATGGAGCACTCAGGCAGAAAGAAAGATTAGAAATGGGTGCTACCTTGGCAGCTCTGTCACCCATTACCCAGTTCTGGGTCACAGTTCCAGGGCTGAGAGGAGCAGCTATAATCGTGATCAAGAGGCTCTAGTTGAGTACTGAGTAAGGAAAAAGTCGAAAAAATTTAGCTCTGTGGCTCTGAGCCCAAAAGCAGAGGTGGAACTAAGGTCTAACCTTTAGCCCTGCACATAAGCCTGCAGTGGAATAATTAGGGCAGACCAAAACCAGCAGTTTAGTCACTCCAAACCTGCAGAACCTTCCCAGAGGCCTATTGAGTCCAGCAACTGCCTAATGAAATTCAATCATACACAATCCAATAGACCCAAACCTGAGTCAGGAACTTGGTGAGTTCCAATTCCAAAAGGGGATTAAACAAACCTCTCCCGAGATCAGACCATCTTGGAAATTCCATTCTTGATCCTAGACATCAATGAAAACCAGAAATTCCTTCCCAGAAGTGAGCAAAGCCGAAGGGCAACATAGAGTTCATAGTCAAGAAAAAGGCTGGGAAGAATGAACAAACAAAAAAAAGAACTTGACCACAGAGCAACTATGGTGACAAGGAAACTCAAGATACAAGCAAAGAAAAGATAATGACTTGAAAATATCTATAAGCAAAGCCCAACAAAAATTTTTAGATTTTTTTTAAGCAAAAAAATTTTTTAAAAAACAAAAAGAAAAAATAAGAAATGAGCACTATGCAATAAAGTCATGAAAAGATAATTGGAAGATTTGTAAAAGTACAAAACCTTATTGAAGAAAACTCTTTAAAAACACAAAGAGAGATAATTTAAGAATCAATGAACATCCAAACAAAAGCCCTGAACAACAACAAAAGCCTAGACATCATATTTCAAAAAAATTATAAAGAAAAAAATGATCAGATATCTTATAATGAGGGCAAAATGGAAATCTAGAGAATGATCTAATCAGTCAATAAGCATTTGTCAAGCACTTACTAGGTGCCAGCACTGTGATAAACCCTGGGGATAGAAAGGCCAAAGAGAGTTCCTAACCCTCAAGGGAGTTACAATCTATTAGGAGAGACAATAAGCAACAAATATGATATATACAGGATATTATTAACAAAGGGAAGGCATGAGAATTAACAGAGGTTGAGAAGGCTGCTTGTAGAAGGTGGGATTTTAGCTAGGACTTAAAGTCAGGGAAGCTAGGCGGTGGAGATGAGGATGAAGAGTATTCCAGGCATGGGAGACAGCCAGAGAAAATGCCTGTAGGTGAGACATGGAGTGTCTTGTTTGTGAAACTATAGGGATTTACCAAAAAAAGATAATGTGGGGAATAAAGTGTAAGGAGACTGGAAAGGTGAAATGGGTGTGCGGGGCAGGGTTACGGGGGTATCTTACAAAGGAATACCAAACATGATTTTGTATTTTATCCTGGACAAGACAGAGAGCCACTGGGGTTTACTGAATGAGTGGGGAGTGGTCCAACCTATTCTTTAGGATAATTAGTTTGGTAGATGAATTAAAGATGGATTAGAGTGAGGAGATTTGTGATAGGTAGTCCCACCAGCAGCCTCCAGCAATAGTCCAGGAGTAAGGTGATGAGTGTTGACACCAGGGTGTAGCAGCTTCAAAGGAGGGAAGGAAGTATATGAGAGATGCTGCAAAATCAACAGGCCTTGGCCACTGACTGGATATGAAGGGTGAGAGACAGTGTAAAATCAAGCCTGAAGGACTTATACGATGATGGTGCCCTTGACAGTAATGAGAAAATTTGGAAAGGGTGAGGATCTTTGTGGAAAGATCATTTCTGGATGTGCTGAGTTTAAGATACCTGAAAGGGAGTCTGAGATAGGAAAAGAGAGGTCAATAGAGAGGTTAGGGCAGGACCTTAACCTGAAAATCAAAGGATAGAGATGATAATTAAATCTATAAGAGCAGATGAGATCACCAAGTGAAGAAGCAGAAAAAGAAAAGACAAGCCCACGACAAAGGCCTGAAGTACATCTATGGTTAGAAGGTGTGGTCTGGATAAGGATCCAACAAAGGAGATGGGATAGAAGAGAGGAAAGAAGAAAAGGAGAGGGAGAGAATCAAGGAAAAGAGGGTGATCAATAGTGTCAAAGGCTAACAGAAAGGTCAAGAATGAGGACCAAGAGAAATCCGTTATTCATGGGATTTGTAACTAAGATCACTAGTAATGTTGAAGAGAGTAGTTTCAGCAGAATGATAAGGTCACAAATTGGATTACAGAGGGCAAAGCAGAAAATAGGACAAAGTTGTAGGTCGCCTTCTCAAGGAATTTAGCTGCAAAAGCAAACAAGATATGATGAGTTAATGGAGATAGAGGGATCAAATGAAAGGCTTCTGAGGGTGAAAGAGACACGAGATCCATAACTGTTGGAAACTACACTAGATGTCAATTTAAAATTCACCATTCTCTAATCTTATTTCTCAAATTTAGAACTGATATTTTTTTTCTTCAAATTTACTACTTAAACTGTAGAGATAGGTCCTAGTGAATCTCAAGTTTATTGGCCATTCAATAACACTAAGAAATTCCCACACGTTCACTGCTTTCAGTTAGAAAGTTGAGAATTAATAATGCTAAAAACTCCTAAGTTTTTAACAAAGAGGAAAGAAGAAATCAACACCCATGATTAAATGGGGCAATAACATACTAACTTCTCATTAAAAAACATAATTATGTCCTTTGGTAATTAACAAAGAACAACTATATAACTTTTTAGGCAACTGGCTGGAGACACTCATCTAAACAAGACAAGATAAAAGTGTAATGGGGCTTACTAAAGAAAGCAAAAAATTAAGGAGTCTAAGACTAGCAAAACATTGGTAGGAATTGAGGGAAGGGATCTCTTGTCCGTTATTTGAAGAAATTTTATACTACTGACAGAGACAAGCATTGCTCTGTGTGCTTGTACATAGTAGATAAGAGAAAAGCTTTCTGAGGTTTTTCAGTTAGGTTAATGAGGGGTCACCAAGGGAGAGGCTAGCAAGGCAGAGCTCAAAAATTCAAAGGGAGTTTGTCAATGGCAGTGCATCTTTGTGGGTCACAGTGTTCTCATCTTTTAAGAATCTAGCACTACAGGGAAGGAAATGTGGTATATGCTACAGAAAACTAGATTAGCAAGCATTTGAACAAAGAATCCACTGAGCCTGACTGATATCCAAAGCTGCTCAGTTTTCTTTTATGAAGAAAAGTTGAGATAGATCTGCTACAATCCCTTCTTAAATTTATTCATCCATTTATATGTTGCATTTAATCAGTAATAGAATGTAAATTCTTTCTGGGCAGGGACCATTTTGTATTTGTACCTCCCTCAACCCCCACCTTTATCAGGGTAGGTATTAAATTAATGTTGAATATAAGAACCAAGATGAAGTGTAGTAAATACCACCGCTACCAGTTGTATCAATATTGACTATTTCTGTCCTTTATCATCTGTGTTACTGCAAAATGAGGCAAAACCTCAGAGTTGTTTTGATTTGCATTTATCTTATTGTTATTCAGAACATTTTTTCACATGTTTATTGATCCTTTGTCTTTCTTCTGAAGACTGTTCAAAATCTCAGACCACTTATGTACTAAAGAATTTCATTTAGTTACATATTTGTATCAGTTTCAGATAGATGGATAGTATATCAAGCTTTTCCTTTATCTCCAATCTCTCTCTTCATTCATGAGCACCAAACCAATTTTCCAAAAACACCAATTTAATCATGTCACTAAAACACATCCAAAAAAAATTAAAACCTCAAACCTTCCCTATCATGCCAACATATGAGTCAAATTCAGCATAAAGAGGCATTGTTTCTAGTAAGACTAGCTAGACCAGAAGGAGACGATTCTTCCTACTCAAAACCATCAAAATTTGGCTGTTGTCCTGAGACATTTGCCTAGAACCCCAAATTAGTCATCATTTTAAAACTAGCCTTTGGTGTACTTCCATTTAGGAACTCAACCTCTTCTTTCTGGATTACATTAAATACTCACTCTCTGTCTGGTCAGGCCTGAGGCAACAAGGGCTTGCAACCAGTGTTGGCTGTGTGATTAGAAAAAAGGGAACTTACCTGAACGATGTTATGAGAAAAGACCTGACAACAGACTGTATGTGTGTGCACACATGCATATGTATATAAACATGTATACGTATGTGCAAGAATACTTGAACAGTTGACTTTGAGGCAAATTATAAACAAGTTATTGGATTCTTTTGACTTAAGTGGGCAGCTAGGTGTGATGCAGTAGAATTAGGAAGACTCGTTTTCATAAGTTCAAATCTGGCCTCAGATAATTTATTAGCTGTATGACCCTGGGCAAGTCACTTAACCTTGTTTGAGCTGGAGAAGAAATGGTAAACCACTCCAGTATCTTTCCAAAGACAAGCCCATAGACAGGATGGTCCATAGGGTCATAGAGTCAGACATAACACAACAACACAATAACAAATAATTAAGATAAAGTGGATCCTGAAAGTCCTTTCAAGCAATCCCCGTTACCTTTCTGTCATCTGTAAATTTGGTAAGCACAACCATATAACTTTTCTCTAAGTCACATTGAAAAAAATAAGTGAAATAGTAGTAACAAACATGAATCCTTAAGGACATCCTACTGGAGACTCTAATGCTGACAGCAGATCACTAACAGCTATTCTTTGGATCCAAACGTTCAGCCAGCTCTTAACCCACTTAATTGTACTGTCTAATTCACAACTTTCCACCTTTTCAATGAGACTCATGAGACATTTTTGTTAAATGTTTTGCTACTTTCTGAGATCACTCCTTTTTTCAATTCAGTTTAACAAATATTTGTTAGGCATTTTGCTAAGTACTAAGGATGCTATGGGAACTAAGTAGTCTTTTCCCTCCAGAAGCTTACACTTCTTTAGAAAGGATACAAATGAATTATTAAGATAAAAATAATCTAGAAAAATTTAAGTAAAAAAAAAATAACATTCAGGACTTGGCAATTAATATGAAGAATGAAGGAAAGGAAAAAGTTAAAAACGACTAATGTTTTATGCCTAAGTGTCAAGAATGATGATTATATCATTAAAAGAATGATAATTATGTCATCAACATTTAAGGTAGGGTTCCATTGATTATCCTGCTCCACTTAAAAATAATTACCTTTGTTTTGCAAGAACACTTCTTGAGTGAACTGAGGTGTATAGTTCTTTGAATCAATACAAGTGACCGCCAGAGGGGCGGCTAGGTGGCACAGTTGGGGAGGCTAGGTGGCGCAGTGAGGGGCGGCTAGGTGTCAGGAGCACCTGAGTTCAAATCTGGCCTCAGACACTTAACACAAAAAACTAGCCGTGTGACCTTGGGCAAGTCACTTAACCCCAACTGCCCTCCAAAAAAAAAAAAAGGCAAAAAAAACCCCAAAAAAAACCAAGTGACCGCCAGAGAAATTTGGTTAGCTATCTCAGAACCTGAAAAGGATTTTAAAATGTCTTGTGTCACCCCTTTGGCACTCTGGTGAAGGTTAGGATCCATTCTCAGAATGTTTTTATATGCATAAAAGTATACAGGATTACAAAGGAAACCATTATACTGAAATATAATGAAAAAATTTAAAAAAAACAAGTTTACAGACCCCAGGTTAAAGAACCATTATGACAGAGACTCTAAGAATATGGAAACAAAGAACTGAGGTCACATGGAGTTGAATCAAAAGAACTGGCAGCTCAGGAAAAAAGAAAGAAATAGATGGATTGAGTTGTGATGGAGAAAAGAAATATCAAGAAAGGCCAACAGTCTTATAGGCATCTCAAAAAAGAAGACTAAGGGTGACACTACCAATTGTACAACTACTTAAACTCAAGGACTAAGGGACATTCCAAGAAAAAAGGCTGCTTCCCCAACTTCTCTTGGTTCCTGTATATTCCACAGGCACACTAGTATAATTTTTTGCTTTATCAATAGTAATTAGTTAATGCAAATTAATAATTATTAGCTACCAGAGGCCCTTAGATGGATAAATAAGAGTGCTGAGCCTAGTCATGCAGACCCAACTTCAAGTTTGTCTCCAAGACACTAGCTGTGTGACCTGTGGCAAATCACTTCCCTGCTGTCTGCCTCAGTTTCCTCAACTGTAAAATGAGATTCAGAATTAACACAGGGGTGCTGCTGACGATCAAATGATAAAATATTTGTAAAGTACTTAGCACAGTGTCTAGCACACCCTACTTGCCATATAAATGTTTATTATTCCTTTTTCCTTCCTATCCTATAACCCAAAAGTTTCCAACAATCTGATTTTATCACTCCTAGACTTAAGATAAGCTAATTATTCAGAAAGGGTGTTACAAACAGAATTATGCCAACTGGAAAGGGCAGAGGGAGAGATTATGAGTTCAGTTTTGGAACCACGAAATAAAAATGGCTGGCAAGATATTCCCAGTGTTGACAGAGAACTGGAGATCTGGTCAAATAAGAGAGATTTGAGTATCATCCGTATAGAGACAATAAATTGAAGCCACAGGAGATGCAATTACTTAGGCAGTTATGTATACAGGAAAGGCTAAACCTTGAGAGAAAAGAGGACAAACCAGTGAAGGAGATGACCAATAAGTATCTTAGCAAACTGGAGGTAGATTTCAATTTACTGACTGAAGGGAGAATGAGAAAACACGACAACATAAATAAAAAAAGGTATATCAGAGATAGCAAATACAAAAGAAGTTAGAATTCATGTCCCTCCAGACAAATTCTCATTAATGAGGAAGTAAATTTGGTTAACCATACATCTCCATTTTATTATAGGATATAAGAACAAATTGCATATTTTGCCAAGTGTTTATTGTTTTTAGGTTAGACTGTTACTGAAGAGGCAAAAAAGTTAAGGGACTACAATAGTTAGCCGCACACGCACTTCGCGTACACAGGGAAAACAAACAAACTTAATTATATTACCTCTAAAGTATTATCACTAAAGCTACTTGAGGCCAGATATGACAACTTTCTTATAAACAATGGAGAAAATAATCTAGCAAAATCATTGGGACATTATTAGACTATATAAGAAAACTCCTTTTCCCCCCCAAATTTAAATGAACTGATATACTTAGTACAGCAGAAATGGAAGCTTTCACACTGCGGTACTGTAGTATTAATAGACTCTTTCTTATTTATTTATTTAAAATTGATTTGTTAATTTATTTTCAGTTTTAAAGATTCAGTTCTAGAGTCCCTTGAGTTTCAAGTTTTTTCCCCCTTTCTCTCTCCCCCCCCAACTCCTCCATGGCGGCATGCAGTCAAGTATAGAATCTGGCTGTATAGAAGGGTTGTAACCAACGGAGCGGACAATAGGAAAAAGGAAACAAAACCAAACGTGGAAAAGAGCGGTAGCATGTAGATTGCTTCAGTCTCCATTTAAACTCTGTTCTTTCTAGATTTTTCTCTTAATGTAGAAATCTAAGACCCTTTTAAGTGCATGGTATCTATAGTATGTGATCTAAACAGATGGGAAAATATTAATTTTTCATGGGTAGGCTGGGCCAATATAATAAAAACAATTCTACCTAATTTGTTTATTCAGTGCTATACCAAACTACCAAAGAATAATTTTATAGAACTAGAAAAAAAATTCATCTGGAAGAACAAAAGATCATTAGAATATCAAGGGAATAAATGGAAAAAATGTGAAGGAAGGCATCTTAGCAGTATCAAATTTTGAACTATATTACAAAGCAGTAATAATCAAAACAATCTAGTACTGGCTAAGAAACAGAGTGATAGATCAGTGGAATAGATTAGGCACATAATACATTGAAGTAAATGACCACAGTAATCTAGTTTTTGACAAATGCAAAGAGCCAAGCTTTTGGGATAAGAACTTAGCATATGGGGAAAAAAAAAATCATAAAAAAACTGGAAAGCAGTTTGGCAGAAACTAAGCACAGACCAATATTTCACACCATATGCCAAGAAAGAGCAAAACAGATACATGATTTAGACATAAAGGTGGTATCTTCAAAAAAGAAGCACATAAAAATATAACTATAAGATCTATGAGTAAGGGGAGAGTTTATGACCAAACAAGAGGCAGAAAGGTTCACAGGAAGCAAAATGGGTAATTCTGATTACAGGAAATCAAAATGTTACACAAACAAAACCAATGCAGCTCAAATGGCAAGGAAAGTAGGAAACCAGGACGTGGAGAGAGGGGATTGAGAATTTACAGCAAGTTTCTCTACTAAAGGCCTCATTTCTCAAGCATATTAGGGTACTGGACTAAATTTATAAAAATAAAAGTCAATATTCAATTGATAATTGGTCAAAAGATATGAACAAGCAGTTTTCAGAAGAAGAAAAAGCTATCAATAGTGACATGAAAAAATGCCCTCAATCAGTATTAAAACAACTCTGAACCACCTCTTACCTATCGAGAGTGCCTAAGATGGCAGAAAATTTAAAATGATAAATGCTTAAGGGGATGTGGAAAAATAGGGTGGATTTGTGAACTGGTCTAATCATTCTGGAGAGCAATTTGGAACTATGCCCCCAAAGCCATAAATCTGTGTATACTCTGACCTAGCAATACCACTAACTAGTTCTGTATTCCAAAGAGATCATAAAAAAGGGAAAAGGATCTACATGTACAAAAATATTTATAGCAGTTTTTTTGTGGTGGCAAAGAACTGAAAAATAAGGGGATGCCCATTAACTGGAGAATGGCTCTGAACAAGTTATGGTCTATAAATGTAATGGAATACTACTGTGCTATAAGAAATGATGGGCAAGTGGATTTCAGAAAAGCCTGGAAAGACTTACATGAAATGATGCTGAATGAAGTGAGCAGAACCAAGTAAACACTGTATATGGTAACTAACTGTACCACTGCCTGATGAACAACTATGAATGACTTGGCTCTTCCCAGCAACACAACTCATAATGGAAAATGTCATCCACAGCCAGAGAAAGAAGTGATGAAATCTGAATGCAGATCAAAGCATACTATTTTCACTTTCTTTGGGGTTTTTTTTTTAGTGTTTTTGTTGTGTACTTTCTTTCCCAACATGACTAATTTGGAAATATATTTAACGTGACTGTACATGTACAACCTATATGGGGGAAGAGGAGGGAAAATTTGGAACTCAAAATCTTATAAAAATGTTGAAAACTTTTATCTAACTGGAAAAAATAAAATACAAAAAAGTTATTAAAGGCATTAGCATTAGAAGCATTAGCAAGTCTGTACTTTACTCACTTTTATGGAACATTTGATGAGACATTTATATAAATACAAAACTATCTAATCTGTTAAATAGTTATAGTGACGATAAGGACTCAAGTATATAGCTTGTGTTGTCAAGTGTTCTTATTAGAAGGAAATGGTAACATTTTGTGGAAAAAAGAATGAAAAATAATACTAAAAGTGTTTAAGAGCTACTTTAAGGAATCTGATACTAATAAACTAGTTAATTTTGAATTTCCTATTTCACTTACTAAAGGGTCAGTGCAGCTTAACACACATAACCATCTCCACAAGAACTATTCTATCAAATTAATGACCATGGCTGCTTTCCCATTAAGGTCTTTTTCCAGTTAGTTACTTGGTACTTAAACTTTTTATGGCACTTTTTTTTCACATTATGCTCAGCAGTGCATGCAACACTGCATTAAGGAATGCACAGTACTGGCCACATTCTGATTAGGTTTTTCATAACTACCTGTCTAGATATAAATATCTTATAAACTTTAAAAGAATGAAATCAGTTTCATAAATATATTCTACATTCACTTACTCAATTTTGTTCTCTATAGTAAAAAATCGAGTTCAAGTCACAAGATTAACAGTAAGCACTCTGTCAGACTTAAAAATGGAATTTAGTAGGTATGCAAAAATGGCTTAAATATTTGCATTCTAAAAACTAGAGAAACTGGAGAGAACATTATCACACAGCTTAAGATGAAAAAAAAATCTTGTCTTCTAAAAAGGTCCTGAGACTTAATCCTTCCTTCTTTCTGGGAAATTCAGTGAGAGAATTTATGGGGAAAAAAAAGGCCAAAAAAAAGTAAACTAAATTCTTTCTCTTCCAACTGCCATCCAATGAAGTTTGCCCTTGACCCCACACTCCAGCCCAAGTTTTTGCTTTCACCCTAATATCATTATAGGATAGGATCTAAAGCATTGCTGTCAAACTCATGGAGAAACTGGGATCACTGAACCATAATATATAAAGATACCTGTGGGCCACATACTGACTTAGAAAACTACATATTAATACCATCTGTCTTACTGTTTTGTTTATTTTGTTAAATATTTCCCAATTACATTTTAATCTAGTTTGGGTCACATTCAAGAGTTGAGGGCTACACGTTTAACACCTCTGGTCTACAGTTTCAGAATAAAAGATACCAAGGAAGAAGGGAAAGAATAGGCTCTAAGATCTCTCTCTCTCTTTTCCCAAACCTACTGGCATTCTTTCACCTACGCTCAAATCTCTTTAATCTCCCTTTCTCCACTACAGAAATCTATCCAGCTCCAAAAAGGAATTGTTAGGAAGTTTAATGAATTTCTATCAGCCCCTGAAGTGCAGAAAAATCTTATTCCAGGCTTCCTAGCATCCAAAATACCTACTGTCACTTGTGGGTTTCCGTTCCCTTCTAAGGTCCAAATGAATAAAGAATAAAAGGGTAACGTTTTCACCTCATGTTCCCTACACTATGAATCTTAAAAATTCTTAGAAGGCCCAAAGGATTATTACCCTTGTTTCAGAAACAGAAGGAAAAGAGCAATAAATTTTGTCAGTCAGTCAACAAGCCTGCTATACATTGTGCTAACTGCTTCAGATACAGAGAAAGGACAAACAAAACAAAACAAAAAACAGCTCTTGACCTCATATGAGACAGTATTCTGAGAGTGGACATTTACTTGCCTTAGTCAGTTGTTTCAGTCATGTCCAATTATGACTCCATTTGGGATTTTCTTAGCAAAGATACTAGCAGTGGTTTGCCATTTCCTTCTTCAGCTCATTTTACAGATGAGAAACTGAGGCAAGCAAGGTTAAGTGACTTGCCCAGGGTTCTACAGTTAGTAAATGTCTGAGGTCAGATTGAACTTAAGAAGATGAGTATTTCTCACTTTAGGCTTGGCACTCTATCCACTGGGCCACCTCTACACGTCTACAACTGGTAAATAAATAGGTATAGATAGAAGTTAATAGAGAACAGATGGAAGATAATATTAGAGAGCAAAACACTAGCAGCTGAAGGTAGTTGACCAAGAAATGTCTCTTGCAGCAGCTGGGATCTGAGCTAGGTCTTGAAGGAAGTCAGGGAATCTAAAAGGTAGGGAGGGATGAGGGGAGATTTCAGGTATGGGGAGATTCAGCACAAAGGCAGAGTCACTGGAGATAAGAATGTTGTGGGTGATCAACAGCAACTACACCAGTGCAGCTGTATAAGTAAATTTGTAAGAATGGAAAAGGGAAAGAAGGCCTGGTTATGAAGACTTTTAAATGCCAAATAGCTCTGCCACTTACTACCTGCATAAACCAAAACAAATAATTTTGCATCTTTAGGTTCCAGTTTCCTTGTCTGTAAAACAAGAATTCAACTAGATGGAGTCTATGGATCTAATGTCAATAAGAAAAAAGTTGTGAGATTACATACAGTTTATTTCCCAGATGACCAAGGAAGGAGAGACACTTTGGTCAAAGCAACATCTGGTAATAGCTGATAAGGAAACAGGCAACTCAAACCTTCCACTCCACCTATCCAAGCCTTCAAAGCATAGTTCAAAGTCTTTCTTATGTTTGAAAATTTCTGATTCCTATATGCATTTTTTCACATCTACCTCAGAAGGCTGTTGTAAGGATTAAATGAGATATTTGTAATGCAAATAGTGCCTGGCATATAGTAGGCACTTAATACATTTGTTTTCTTTCCCACCTCCCTCTTGACCCCCTTTAACTACTATTACATTCAGTGTTTCATCTCCCACAAAGGCTATATTTACATATCATCCAGAGCAACTGAACTCATGTGTGTTCCATTCCCAAACTCTGAAAATTCATTAATGTTATTTTCATGTACTGTGTATCTAACTCTTTTAATCATTAGTACCACTATATAGCAAGTAGAAATTAAAAAGACCTCTGGAAAACAGCTATCACAAAGCTTATATGTATTCTATAGAATTTGGACTCATGCTTAGGAAAAGCATCTCATCTTTATCTAGAGGACTATCCCTGGTGACTCCGATAGCTGTGTCTAAGAAGTCAGGCAGCAGATTAGCTATATTACAAAGACAGCATTTAAAAAGTGACATCTGATAACAAGAGGGAAGAGAGCAATGATCTACCAGAAAGACAAAATAATTAGGAAGTCTGAGGTTACTCTTAGAAAAGCAAAAGAATAAGATACAAAATAATAATTTCCCTGTCAAAACTGCTCTGGTAAAAAAAAAAATCTGAAAATAAATTAAATTCTTTAACAGATCTTTTTCAAGAGTTTTATTGTTAACAGTTTATACAACAATGACACTGTGAGATCTGAAAAGGTTAAAATGAATTCTCCGCTTAAGAGGGTAAGCAAATACATAAATTTTAGAAAGATTCTTATGAAAAACTTAAAAAAAAATGGCGCTCTGTGTGGAATATATAACCCAATGAGATCCACAATAAAAAGTCTGCTTGTTACTAGAACTTGTAATTTAGTACAGTTTATAAAGATTGTTTAGATCCAAATATTACTGAGAATAACAATTACCTCTAAGATCAACTATTCTCTAAGGCATAGGTCTGATGTCTAAACAAGAGCTCTATTTTCTCTTAGATACGAGGTTGGTATGTCTTCACTAAAGTGTACCTACATAAAAACCTTTCAACATTTTGAAGTGTGTTTCTTTTAATTCTAATAAAGTTTCTCTTAGGAACCAAGCCAAAAATAAATAAGGTTCAACAACTTACTCAATGCTTGTTTGATTCTTTATCAATATTTCCAAAACTGAACTCATTATCTTTCTTCCCAAAGCCAACACAATTTTTAAAACTTTAGTTTCTCTCCAGGGACATCACTATCAATCAGTCACATTGGCAAAATCAATTTTATTCTTGAATTTCTATTCTCCTTTACCTCACATATTGAATCAGATGTCAAATCTTAGGCTTCTACCTCCACAGTATCTCTTGCACCTACTGCTTCCTAAGCACATAGCCACTAACCTGTTAATCATCTTATCACTTCTCAGAGAACTACTACCAATAGCCTAATTTATCCCAGCCTTAAATCTTTCTCTATTCTATCCTCCACATAGCTGCCAAAGAGATTTTTCCTAAAATGCAGGTCTGACTATGCTACTCACCCGTTACTTATTATTATTAAACTCCAACGGCTCCCATTTGCTGCTGGGATCAAATATAGTTCCTCTGTTCAGTCTTTTAAAGAGTTTTACAACCTAGCCCCAAACTACCTTTCCAACATTATTATTCCATTTCCCCTTCCTACACTTAGAGCTTCAGCTAAACTAGCCTCCTTACTGTTCCTCATACATAACACTTACTCTTGACTCCACGCCCTTTATGTGGCTATCTCCAATGCCTTCAATGCATTCCCACCTTATCCCCAGCTCTTACAATATCTTTACTTCAAAACTTTGTTCCGGCAATACCTTTGACATGAAGACTTTCCTAATCTACCCAGCTGCTATCTAGAGCCCATTCCTCTACCAATTTATCCCTACTGATTTTAAGTATATACTGTATACTGTACATGTCACTTCCCCCAATAAAATACAATTTCTTTCAGGGCAGATAGATTTCCCTCTTGTCTTTGTTTCTCTAGTACTTAGCTCATGGTAGGCATTTAATCAATGCTTGTTTATTAATTGAAGTATTTAACATGCAGTCCTTAGGTTTTATTTCTGTATTCTATTTCCTGGATGTTTCAGAAAAAGAGATCCTTCCAAAATATAATAAAGCAGTTTAAACTGCTAAATTTTAGATTAACTTATCCCCAAATAACAAGCATTCCAAGGCAAGAACTGATTTAGAATTCTTTCCCATAACAATTTATCTGAAAAAGTAATGGAAGCAGAGCCAAATGAAACAAAGAAAACAAACCATATTTCTTTTTTATTTTTTATTTTTTTTTGCTTTTTGGAGGGCAGTTGGGGTTAAGTGACTTGCCCAAGGTCACACGGCTAGTTTTTTGTGTTAAGTGTCTGAGGCCGGATTTGAACTCAGGTACTCCTGACTCCAGGGCCGGTGCTCTATTCGCTGCGCCACCTAGCCGCCCCAACAAACCATATTTCTTAAATCATTAAAAACAAAAGAAACAAGAGATCAAAATGCCAGGAAAATCAGAAATCATCTGCCAAACTTTAATGAGATACTGAAAAAAAGGAGGTGTAGCTTCAGTTTTCTTCAAGTAACTGCTATAAATAAAATAAGAAGCACAAAGATGACAGGTTTGGTAACATTATTTCAGTGGTTCACAGAAGAGCAGTTACAGTTAAAAAATGCCACTTTGAGATGCAGAATTAGCAGTGCAATTTTGCAACATTAAAATAGAGAAAAAGGTAGATGACTGGATGACTTCAAATGTTGGAAACCATACGTTCTAATTAAGATTTTCTGAGCCTACAGCACATTGAATTTGGCATTTTGTACAAGTATCCAGGTTAAATAAATCTACTATTTTAAAAAGGTAAACCTATCAGGATATCTTCCCTACACACAAATGTTTATTGACCATCCATGTACAAAGCATTTTGTAATAGAATGGCAATTTTTTTTTGGGGGGGGGGCAGGAAGCAGTTCTCATCTTTCAGTATTTCAATGGATTTGTGATCTCAACAGTGTGGGCACTCATTTTACTTGTGTAGACTGTCACCTGTCTACCCCTTCTTATCCTATATGAATTCTTGTCTATGTCTTTCCATGAATTCCCTATGTTGGAGCATTTTTATGGGTTCTAGAAGGAGAGAGAGAAAGAGAGAAAGTGGGGAGGGGGAGGGGAGAGTGCATAATGGAATAAGAAAAAAATGTTCAATTTAGAAGTCTTCCAGTGTTTCTTTTCAAGTACTTTCTCAGTTCCCAACACAATGAGAAATTGCATAGTTCAGTGACAGTTCTATAGCTCATGCACAGCTGTATTTCAGTAGTGTCATACATGAATCAAGGTAATATGAGCACCTAACACTATGCACATTTTTCTCCTAGTCAAAATTTTAAATTCATATTGGAAAGCAGAGACGTTATCTGAACATGTAACAGAATAACAGTACTATTTATAGTACTATAAAAAAAAAAAACTTAAGCTCAGTTCCCTGTCTTCAAGGCTAAGACAGATCTAATAGAAGGCTAAGACAATTCTAGTCTACAATCTATATAATATTAATTATCTAATCAACTGATTTCTTTCCTCTCCTTCCTCTCCCCTCTCGCCCCTGGCCCAGGTTTTTATCTCTACATCTCTCATCTCCTTCAATCTGCCTTCTTCTCCACCTCCTTCTCCCTAGAAAACACTATTTTTCAGAGAGAAACTTTATTGTCCCACATGAAATAACAAGTGGGAAAGTACTATGTAAATATCTATTTTCTTCAAAGCCTGGGATCTGATATGACTTTGTAAAAAATTAAATGAAGCTGAAAACAGAACTTAACAGTTTTATCAGCATTTTAGTTAGCACTCAGAATAGTGGCACATAGTAAGCACTTAATAAATGCTTATTGCCTCATCAACTTGGATGAAAGGAAGCACTGGGTATAGGAGACAGAAAGCTGGCTACAGCCTCAGAGGAAGTAATATCTGGATTCAAGTTTTGGCCTACCCTCTGCCACATTCTAGCTATCACATAACCTCTCAGAACCCCAGTGATCCTGTAGGACAAGAATTCTTAACCATTTCTCTGTCAATCTGATGAAGTTTACGGACCTCTACTCAGAACAATGTTCATAAATACATAAAATAAAATGCAGAGGTTTACAAAGGAAACCAGTTTTATTGAAGGAAAGACTAAGTTGCACAATAATTGCCTGTTTGTGTTAATTGAACTCTCAAACAATAAACAACAACAAAAAAAAGAACAAAAAAATTAGCTTAGAATGGGTAAAAGTAAAAAACCATGATTTAAACAGAGGAACTTATGATTTGAATATGTATTAAAAAGTTTTTTTTTAAAACCTTCATTCTTAAAATGAAACATTCTGAACAGTCTTTTCAAAGTCAAAAGACTGTGAAAGGATTTCCTAAAAATAAAAAAAATTTAAAAAAATGAAATGGCCACAGAAGTTAAGGACTAAGTAATTAACAAATGACCTAAATTTTTTATTTCAGCATAAATGATCCTTTGATCCTTGAATCATCTGCTATATCACATTTTTAAAAAATGCTTGTCCTATGCACAAAAAAAGGAGCCTGTATCAACTGATATAAAATTACATTGGGACATACCAAATGAGAGAAGTTTAATTTTACATTTAATAAAGCATGCAAAAATGACCATAATTTAAAAAAATAACCAAATCCATTTTTAAAGATCCTAAGATGAAAATTAGGGAAACATTGTTATAAATGTAATTCTACTTTTATCATTTTTAAAATATATTCTAGACTTGCCTAAAAACTGAAATTACTTTCTTTGGATGAATATAAGCAATTAGAAAACACTTCCCCTCCCCAACAGTTCTAGCTTAGTCACAGTCTAAGCCCCTTCTACCTATGCAAATGGATACCATCTGTAAGTCTGAGTTGCCAAGATCCCTGAGAGGTGATGTGACTTTGCCCAGGGTCACTCAACATGTGTCAGAGGCAGGACCTGAATCTAGGGTGGCTTATGTGTTATGGCATACTGGCTCTCAGATCAAATAAATTAATCCTATTGGAAACCAAATAATAGGATGATGAAATTAAGTTACATATCAGGGCAATGCAGTCTAACTTGGTCCTATATCACCAAAAGGGTCACTCAGCAGCTATTTTTAAAAATCTCCTGGCACAGTGGGTAGAACACCAGCCCTACAGTCAGGAGGATCCACGTTCAAATTTGGCCTCAGATACTTGCTAGCAGTGTGAACCTGGGCAAATCATTTAACCCTGATTGCCTCAAAAATTAAAATTTTTTTTATCTGCTGATCTTAGTACTGTCTTCTGGAGTTAAACTGAATAAGTCTAATATAATGCCTCTTCAGATAATAGTCCTTTCTCACCCTTCAAGTACACAGTTCTTCTCTGGGCTAAACATACTAACTTCCTTCAAATGATGCTCTCATTATGCCTCTTCACCTCATCCGGATATTTATTGGCACATGCTGCTTTTTAATAACTCAATTCACTTGATGAGAAGTGCCAAACCATTCCTAAGATTGCCAAAAAGCACATGCTTCTTCACTTATGTGATTATTATGTGCTTAATATGTGCTAAGCCTTTTGATTCAGTGATGCTGTACTAAGGAAATTACAATACAAAACATACTACAAAACATACTCTTGCCCTTAGGAGATTATGGTCGAGAACCCCAGGGTACCCAGCCATTTCCAAGGCCAATCAAAGGGAACAAAGTAGATAAGATTTTCAAGACTACTGGAAACTTTCCTGTAGTTTCCACTAAAGAGGGAGCTTGAAACTCCAGACAAAGACCGATCTAGACTTCCCATGGCTTTTTGGACTAGGTATAACCTATAACCTGACGGAAATTGTAGGCCTGTCCTGGTTCTAGGTTATCATTACCAAGGTCTTAACAACAAGAATCCATGATAGCAGGATTTAAATATTTTGCTTCCTTAAATCCCTCTAAAAATTGGCTCAAGAGGTGATAAGAAGATTGTCAATCAAATTTATTCTAAGTATTTACTGAGTGCCTTCCATGTGTTCAGCATTTGCTGTGAGATATCAAAAAAATAGTACAAACTGAGTTCATTTAACTGAGGTAGAATTTTGTGCAATATGCATCAACTTATACACTGCAGCATTCATTTACCTGTGTTCTGCCTATTTTTTGTACAACTCCCTCTCCTTTGTTAAATGTAGACATTTTCTTGTCTGAATTGTGTCAAATGCTCCCCAAGAGCAGGGTTCTGTCCATATCTCTCTTAATGTCTCCATTCAATGTTCACTACACAGCAGGCACTTTATATTTATTGGATGGATGAATGTGCACCATGTGGAACTTAAGAGCTATGTAGTACATGGATATATATCATCCTCGTTTTCTCCCCCTATAGAATGTAAGCTCCTTGAAAGCAGAGACTTATTTTTGTCCCAGGACTCCTAATGCCTTGCATATTGTAAAGTATTAATAAATATTTATTGATTGACTATTGTTTTACAGATGAAAAAGACATGCTTCAGAAAGGCCCAAAGTCATAGGTATTAAGTGATAAGTGGTAAGTTGGGTCTATCTCCAAACCCAGTGTTCTAACAACTATGTGTACAGATGCATGACTCATACACCTATACACGTTGTATGGTGGTAACATGTGTCCTCATGGTCATTATAATCATTGAGACCTATTTGGAGGCGGAGAGTGTGCTCCTTAGTGTTTTCTTGGCTTTCACACCATGCCTCAGTTAAAGTACTCTGCTATCTTCCTAGGAGAAAGGATCTTTAGGTTTTCGCAGAAATACAGACTTAAGAAATGACACTGCTAATCCTAAAACCTGTAAGAAAGAAACTAGATAACCATAATAATACTTAACGCCTTCAAGAAGAACTGACAAATTTAATTTTATGGTGCCATTACAAAGGAAATAAAACATGAAAGCAAAGACAAATATGCAAAGTGATACAAAATGAAGGGGAAAAAAAAAATCACTAAAACCACAAATATACATATTGACTACAGTTGTACAGAAAGAAAGAAAAGGCAGAAGTAAAATGTCACAAACAAATTTGGAAGAGGACATAGAACAAAAACTTGTTTTTGCTTTTCTGCTGTTACATTTGGCTTAAATTCTAAAGACTTTCTGTAATATTTTATGCCTAAACTGTTCATTCATATTTTTTTGTTTGAAAAATAAATGAAATTCAAAGTTTACTCCTATACATCATATTGCATTTTGTTTTATTTTAAAATTTTTAAACCATCAGCTAATAAATTATTGCTGGACATTCCTTTTCACCCACAAATACACGTAACTAAAACTAACGATATTCTATTGCATACATAGGAACACGCTGCATCAAAGGTAGAAATGTGAGTACAATATATTTTCTCTCATGATTTATAGTACTCTCAAGTGCTTGAGAATGCAGAGGAATAAATGAGGTGTGGTACAAGACTATAATGTTCATGACTCAGATAACATTCTTCTCCCTTAAGTCAGAACTAAAACAGCACACTGCTAAAAGTAATTTGGTTGTCAAAGGTCTTTTTACAGGGGAAAAAAGGATGTTTTAAAGAATTTATAATTACTATTAGAACATGGAGTTAAAATATCATTTGGTATCCTGTCCAAATTATAACAATAATTTTAAAATTGTTTCTGTATTCAGATCAAGCACTGTTCTTTCAATCCTTACTAAAATATCATATAATGTAGCTTTATTTATTATAAAAACAACTATTTTGGTCAACACACTTTTGGTATAATAACCACAGAAATAAAAGAATAGACTTTCCATTATTTACAATAACCTGTCATTAGGTCACAACTATGGCCACCAAATAATGTGGCAGGTTAAAAAAGTAGGTAAGATCTGCCAAGTTAAAATAAAAAAATTAAATTTTTGTCTTTAAGAGATATCAAGAGATACTTTTCATCTTCAATAGAATTCTTCTAAAATGCTCACTGCATTAACAAGACTATGATGTATACCCACCCTAAAATTTTGATAAAACAACAATCACATAAAATCTAAGAATTACAGCTGCCAATATGGGTACAAAAGGCAGTTTGTCAAGCTCCAAAAGTCAAAGACTGAACTGATTAGATGTGAACTAGCATATGAATCAAACATATAAAAGATGCTAATGAAAGGAACCACAAAAAGCTACCAAAATTGTACAGAAGTCAAGCTTATTGTAGTATTAGCTCTTTTTACATCATCTTTTATATCATTTAGGGTTACAGAATAGTCTCCTTAAATGCATACATTTGATAAAATGACAACCTTACTAACTAGATATAATTCCTACGAAAAGTTGATATGCATAAACAGGATGGAACTGTCTTCTTAAGGTTTTTCATATGTCTAATGCACTCATGGGAAAAAATGCTAATTAAAAAATTAAACTCCATAAAGCAAGACTATTTTAGTTGTTGTGACCAACTTCCTTAAGTAGAAGGAACTATTCAAGGATACAGACACACACACACACACGTATACTATGTACAAGGAAGGTACTCAAACTTATTTTTAAATGAGCAGACTGAAGAAATTGAAGAAACATGAACATGTTTCATGCACAAATTGAAGAAACATGCACAATTGAAGAAACATGAAGGGTAGAGGTTAACCAGTAAGGAAAGATTTAAATCCTTCTATTAAAGCTCCAACTCCATAGAAATATACCTTCAGACCTACCTCACAAGATTGTTGTATCAAATCAGATAATATTTGTAAAAGTGCTTAGAAGAGCATGGCATATAAATATAGCTATATTATCAACAGCTGCTTGCGAGTGGAGCAGATAGATCTCATATATGAGAGACGTTGTGAAGGTATAAAAGATAAGATTTGGCAATGGATTAGAAATGTGCAGTAACAGTAAGTAGAAGGTAACACCAAAATTGTGAGCCAGGGAAGATGGTGGAACCCTTAATAATAATGGGAAGATTCATTCGGACAGTCAGTAATGACTTCAGCTTCGCCTATGCTGAATCTGAGATGGGATACCCAGTTTGAGATATCCAAAAGCCATGATGAGGGACTAGAGTTCAGGAAGGAGACGACAGGATAGAGAGATCTATCTAAAGGAATCATCTGCAGATAGTCTTGGAGATATACCTACAGTTAGTTAGTGAAACAATGATGAAAAACCAACAAAGGAAACTGAGAAGGAAGAGTGAAACAGACAGGAAAACTCAGAGTAGAGAAGAGACTATATAGGAAGAGGTGATTGTCAAATGCTGCAAAGTCAAAAAGGATCAGGACTGAGAAAAGGTTATTATATTTGTCAATTAACAGGTCACTGGTAATTTTAAAGAGGTCAGTTTCAGTTGAATAAGGTCAGAATTGCACAGTGTTTAGAAGACAGTGAGCTTTCTCAAGGAGTTTATCTACAAAGAAGAGAATTTTAAGATGGAAGCTGGCAGACAATTTAAGTAACAGGTTTTTTTTAAAGATTAGGAAGATAGGAGCATGTAGAAAACAGGGAAGAAGCCAGAATATTAAAAAAGGAACATGATGATACTAAACTGCACTCATTTAAACTTGAAATTTTTCAGTGTCATTATTACAAAACAACCTCTAAGATTTCCAGCTGTCACAACTGCCAGGCCAACATTATTTCTCTAGAAAGCTGATTCCAATTCTTATATCATAACTATTTCTGTTTATCTCTTCCTTTCATACCTTAAAAAAAAGAAAAAAAAGGAAGATTTTTCACCAGGGGGCCAAACCAGAGCACACCAAAAACAGTAATGCTTATTGGATGATTTTGTCTTTTCTCCTTTTAACTTCCACTTATTATTCTCCACCTGTTTGTTCTTATATTTTGGTTCATACACAGAAATTTAATTTGACAGAACAGAATGAGATATGTCTATGTAATCTGTCACACAGTTCCTAATAGATTCCTAGCAGTCCATTAAGCCAGGACACCTTCAATAGTATCCCCAAGATTCAGTCATGCCAAATCCCATTTCCTATCATGGTACCGAGTAGAAAGAAAAGAGATTTAATACTAAGCAAAGTTTTAGCTAAGTCCTTATCATGGATGAAACTGGGCTATATTTTTTCTATTATCCAGTTTTTTTTTTAAAGTTTAAATGTTCAAAGAATAGGTTAAATACTGTTAAACGGTACCAAGTGATGAACAAAAAGAAAGTACATACTGTCCATGGCTGTTATGACCAGAAATCTTCAATGAGTCTTCACAGAAAAAAAAAAAAGGGAAGTATGGCAAAACTACCGGAAATTGATATTCTTGCTCTTTAGATTTTTTTTTAAATGGAATTATTTTTCATCAATTTCAATTTGACCTCTAAAAACCATTTAGCCTTTTTTTAAAGTTTCCCGGAAGGAATGTACAATTTTGTACCTCTGTAATCCCCAATCTCTGAAAGAAGAGAAGACTATTTTCTCATCTCTTTTTTTTGTGGCTAAGTGTGGTCATTATAATTACATAGTAAAAATTCTTTTAAATTAAAATTTAATTGTTACCATCACTGTGTATGTTGTTTTCTTGACTGTGCTAACTTTACTCTGTCAATTCACCTAAGTCTTCCAATAATTTTCATTTTGGTCATTTCTTTTGGTGCAGCAATACTGCCTTTTTTTTTTTTTGCCATTCTCCAATTAATGAACTTTTTTTTTTAACAGTAGTTTGCTACCAGAAGAAAAATGCTGCCATGAATATTTGAGGTTATATGTTATCTTATTTCTATTTCTGATTGTGTTAGTTACGTGCTTAACAGTGATATCACTTGGTCAAAAAGTATGGGCATTAGTCATTTTTTTTTTAGCATAATTCCAAATTGCTTTCCAGAATAGTCAGTGCACCTGTCTTTTTGCTCCATCCCCAAAATTGATTCTTCCCATCATCTTTCATATTTGCAAGTTTGTTGGGTGTGAAGTGAAGCTTCAGAGTTGTCTTGATTTATGGGCAGCCTTTTGCTGGAAGAGCTCAATTAAGCATTTTGTTGGGTAGGTTTCTGCATCTTTGTATGTGAAGATATATTTTATACACACATACACACACATATGTATCTGAATATAAGTACATATTTATTTGTATAAATTTGTGTATATATACAATATTGTATATATGTATATATTTGTGTGTATATATATATATGTATATCTCAAAGTGTTTTGACACAGAAATCTTTCTGTACACGGAAATGTAAGGGTAAAAAAGTTAAAACCAATCTCTTCTCCTTAGGAACTGGATGTCTGCTGATAACTGAGATATCTCTATTACACCATTCTGTAAATTAAAACGAAATAAAAAAGTATTTCTTTGATGTAAAATTGAATTTTCAAACAAGTTTGTAATTTCATACACTGATGTAGTATGAAAAGATCTGGGTTTTCTTACTAAACATTCAATTCCTACCTAATAGATAGGCTATCCCATGGTCCAGAGAGGCTATTCCACACCTTTTTTTTCTCTCCGTGAACTACCCAGAGTACCTCACCTCAAACTTTTCTGGAAGAAAAAAACCAAAAACTATTTTTCAGACTATTCACTGAAAGCTCTCCCTTCTCAACCCTCTTCCTGATCTCTTATCATTTAGGAAAAACTATTCCTAATTCCTAAAAGCTCTACACCTTGCCTTCCAGCTACAATCTTAATGTAAAGTCATTTAAGTTAGTCTAAAAGGAAAAACCTCTCCAAATTGCAAACATATTACTGATCAAAATAAATGTAAGGATTAATCAGGAGCAAAGGACAGCTCCAGAATTAACCAGACATATAAGAAACAACATTAGTCTGTTCCAAAAAGAAATCTTTGTTGGAAGGCTTGATTAAGATAATATCAAGAGTCATATAGCTTAGAAGCAGCATGGTAGAGTGGAAAGAACACCCAACTCTGGAGTCAAGAGGATCTGGATTTAAATCCCACTTCTGACACTGACTCTACAACCTTGGACAAGTTACTTCACCTCCCTCGGTTTCCTTACTTGCAAAATTAGGGTTTTGGATTAAACGGCTTCTAAGGTCCCTTCCAGCTATAGCTATACAATAGTATGGTCAAAAGCAATAAAAGGCTCTACAAAAGAAGACATAAAACCTAGAATCACTATAGTTACTTACCACTAATATACTGAATATTCTAAAGAAAATTGCAAACTGATTCTCCTTTTTAATGCAACACAAAGTAGAAACATCTGTGTAAGGACCACTAAACATTGGAAACTGAGTAATAAATGAAGCTGTTTGTCCCTAAGGAATAATTTTGAACCCACAGGTGGCAACAAATGAAAATACATCCAAGAAGAAAATGAAGAGACATATAGTGGTGATTGGTGATGCCCTGCTAAAGGGTACTTGACAGAAAGACAAAACTGGTAAATAAATAAATAAATAAATGGTTTAATAGATTTTGTGAAGACAATTTAGAATTCTAAATCACAACTTAAATTATAGGAATAATGCTTCCCTGACTAGGACTGGCTAATAAAAATATTTCATTAGATTTACTAGACGTTAGGCAAAAGTATTTTAAACTAAAAAGGAAGAATAGAGGGAGTAAAAGCCTTTCCAGCTAGATTGTGTAGAGTAGTTAAACTGTTGGAAGAAAAATGGCAATAGTGATGGTGAGAAATTCTCAGGAGACAAAAATCTAAGAAAGTAGTCATCAATGAGACTGAAAGCCTCAAAGGTTTTCACATAAAAACACACTGTACCTGTGATTAAAAAAAGAAAGAAGAAATTTTTTCTTCTAAGAAATAAAGGAGTATTTGTATATCCTATACTTGATTGCATGCTGCCAAGGTGGGGGGGAGGGGAAAGCAAGGGGAGAAAATTTGAAACTCAAGGGATCATGGAAGTTAATCTTACAAACTAAAAGTAAATAAACAAATCAATTTAATTTAAAAAAGAAATAAGACAGAAACAGAAGCTAGACTGTCAAGGGAATATATGCTCCAGACCACCTGAACAGAAAGAGGAAGTAAATGAAGAATTTGGGAAACACATCACACGTTAAGTACAAAAGCATAAAATAGCGGTCAGAAAGGCAGGGACATAACACTATTATCTCTCTCCGACAAAGGCAGAGAAATTAATAGCCTTCAAAAGCTGGAGGAAGCACTGGGAGAACAGCTATCCTAGACAAGTCTCACAAACAAGGAAAAACTTGTTTTTGTAGAGAAAATGATGGGAACCTTTTGTGGCAAGTGTGGATTGTGGTAAAAGTGACCATTCCACTTGTAATTTGTGATAAAGCATATAAATGCCTGGCACGGTCCTACATAAACCCTAGCCGGAAGGAGAGCAGATTAAGTCAGGAATCATTTATTAAGCTCCTAAGTACCAGGTACTGTTCTAAGTATTTAGGATTAAAAAGAAAGGGAAAAACAGTTCCTGATCTCAAAGAGCCTACAGTCTAATGGAGAAGACAACATGCAAACAAGTATGCACAGATATATAGATAGATAGACAGATAGACAGACACAGACACAGACACAGACAGACAGACAGACAGACAGACACACACACACACACACACACACACACACACACCCCCCAAATTAAAGATAATCTGAGGGAACTTGAAGATATCCAGGACATCCAACTAGCCAGTAAAAATGACAGTAAAAATAAAAATAAAGTCAGGATATGTGCATCTTGTTTAAAAAAGATTGAGGCCAGTGTCAAAGGGTCACAGAATAGGTAGAAGCTTGGATTAAGATGTAAAAAAACTGGAAAAGTAGGTAAGGGCCAGGGGCCTTAAATATCCAACAGAAGATTTTATACTGGACTCAGTAAACTTGATCCTGTATTCACTAAAGTTAACTAGTGGGAAGTGGGAAAGAAGGGAAATGGAAAGAAAAGGAAAGGGAAGGGGAAGAACATGGTTAGGCCTAACCTTTAGAATGATCAATTTGGCAAATGAACAGAAGATGGGCTGTAGTGGGTAGAAAGAGATTTCAAAGGGTTGAGATGAAGGATAAGTAGGATTCCATATCTAAAAAAAAATCATAAATTGGGAGTCAGCTGAGAAGGGATGGGACACTGAGAGTGAAATTCTAAAGATAAAAATAATTCCAATGAAGAACTATCTAAAGAGAGTAGTGTGGCCACACATGAATCAACTTAAAATTGTAATAAGAAACGTGCAAAAGATGAAAGCAAAGGTAGGTAATAGAGGAGGAATACAAAAGCACACCACTTCCCTAAAAGATCACCAGCAATGCTGAACTTAGAATGAGATGAGCTTCACGTGGAATTCTAAAAATAAAGTTGTGGGTTTTTTTGTTTTGTTTTATTGTTTTTGTTGTTTAAGAAACTCAAAGGTGTAGTTCTGCTGCTAGGAAAAGATAAAACAACAATTAACAATGAAGGTAGAACTACTTAGCTTTTATGTTATTTCTTCTTTCTCTGCTAGTAAGAATTACTTTTTGAAATGAAAGGATAAAACAAAAAGGGCTAACAGGCAGTCGAAATCCTAGATAAGGAGGGAGAAGCTAAAAAAGCAAGCGCCTAGCTGTCCATGAAGAGCTCATAAAATGAGGCCTGCCCTTCACTCCTGAGCATCAATACTGTTAAAAACTTCCCCTGCTCAGTAGACATCTCCATCTGGATGTTCCATATACATCTCAAAATCAAGTAAAAATCATTATCTTTGCCCCTAAATTCACCCTTCCTGATAATTTACTTATTTTATTCACTCAAGTTTGCAAACCTGGGAATCATCCCTGACTCTTCATTCTCTTTTACTATTCCTCATCTTCCTCCCCACCTCCACCCCCAGCCCAAACCCCCTCCAATCAGTCTAGTGGATTATACCTCTTCAACATCTCTCTTATCCATTCTCTTCTCTCTCTACTTACCATATTTACCCCAACATCGTTACCTCCTGCCTGCAAAGATTTCCCTAAGAAGGTCTCCAGGCTCTGCCTGTCTACAATTCATCTTCCATACACAGCTGCCAAATTGATAGTTCTAAAGCACAAGTCTGACAACGCCAACTCTTATGCTTCAAGAAGCTTTAGTGACTCTCCACTGTCTTTAGAATAAAATATTCCTATATGTAACATTTGTAGTCCTTTACCACTGAATTCCTGCTTAACTTTGCAGGCTGATTATCCATCACTCCTTCATTAACTATTCACTTCAAACTGTTCTACTTGCTACTCTCTGCATACAACACTGTATCTCTGAGCCTTTGCACAAGCACCTTGACTTCTTGGAATCCCAAGAGCCTATCAAGGCTTAGTTCAAGCTCTATATCCTTCAAAGGACCTTTCTGGATTGTACTCAGCTATTACCGTCCCCTCCCATCAAATCACTATATTTACTTGGTGTATCCCCAATATTCACTTATTTATAAACATACTGAATCCCCCTGCTAGAATAGAAGTTCCTAGAAGGCTGGAACTCTCATTTTTATAATTATGTATTCAGCACATCATCAGGCATACAGTAACATATATTTAAAGCAGAACATTAATGTCTGATTCAACTACCACCCAATGAAATGTCCAAGAACTGTACATTTTTGAGCAGAAAGAACTGAAAGGTCACTGGAAGACTATGTATTTAAAAAAAAAAAAGAAGAGGATAGAGCCTGGAAATCATAGGTCAATAAACTGAACTTTAATTCCTGGAAAAATTGTATGACATTACCAAATGGATGATTAGTGAACATCTAGAAAAGGAAACAGTGATCACGAAGAGCCAGCACTGCTTCATCAAGAACAGATCATACCAAACTAACCGCGTATCTTTTTTTCTGACAAGACTGATAAATTGGTAAATCAAGGGAATGCTATAGATACAGTTTACCTAGAAGTAACAAGTCTCTTTCACACTATTCCTGTGGAGCTAGATATTGTGAGATCAATCAGAATCTGCTTTAATGATCACAGAGAAAAGGTCATCACTAATGACTAGATATCTAGCACATAGTTCTTAATAAATGCTTAATGATTTACTGATGCCAACTTGAAATTAGGTCTCTAGTTGGAGTGCCCTAGAGATCTAAGATGGACTTTATGTTGTTTAACATTTTTGGCAATGTCTTGGACAAAAGACACAGATGGCAAGTTCATCAAAATTTGCAGATGATACAAAGCTCTAAGAAATAGTACACTGAGTGAGAGTAAGGATCCACAAAGATACTGTGTTTGGAATCTAAGACGATAAAACTGAACAGGGATAAGTATAATAAAACTTTCTGAGCTTTGAAAGGAGTACCCTTATCTATGAGACCAAAGACCCAAAGTATGTAAGCTCTCACTCTTGAGTTAAAAAAAAAAATCTAAAATTCCCAAGTGTACTATCCAGCATGGATGGATACACAGTAGTCTGGGGAAAAGGAAAAAAAAAAGTTCAATAAGTCAACTGCGTTATATGGCAACCAAAATGAGTCAAAAGCAAACTAAATTAGCATTAAGAGAGACATAGCATCCAGAGCTATGTCCTACTGTGCTGTAGTCATACCACATCTGGAGAACTATGTTCACCCTGGGTACAACATTTTAAAAAGGTCATTGATAAGCTAGATATATTGTAAAAGGATGGCAATCAGTAAAGGACCTTGAGATCATGCCATATGAATATCAGTGGAAGAAACACCAGGAAAGTTTAGTCTGATTAACAGAAAGCTGGGGTGTGGGAGGGATGGGACACTATGATAGTCCCCAGGTATTTAAAGAGCTCTCAGGTAGAAGAGGGGTTATATTTTTTCTTCGTGGCCCAAAAGTGTACAGCCAGCAACAGATAAATGTTGCAGAGAGAAATTCAGACTTAAATGTAAGGAAAAACTTAAGAGTATTTTGTGAGTAAAGAAAAATAGAGCTGTCAAAAAAAAAATAGAACGAGCTGCCAATGAAATTACTGGGTATCCTCTCACTAGATCTTCAAACAGAGAGCAGATAGCAATTTGTCAGTTTATAGAAGGGGAATTGTTTTTCATGTACAGCATAATTAGCAAAGTGCTGGACCCAGCATCAGAAAGACGGTGGTTGAAATTCTGACTCTGATATATACTACTAACTGTGGTCATGAAAAAGTTTTGATATCTCTTGAGCTTTAAGCAACTCTCTCGGACTAAATTAAAGACAGGATTCAATCTGCACTGATTAATTGAATAGTTTATCATTAGAAGTTCAATATAATTTATAGCAAATTCAACTTAGGTCTTAATAAGTATACCCTACTGAAACATTAGTTTCTAAGGAACTTCTCTTTATAGTAAGGAATTTATTTCCATCAACTGTATGATAATTTTTCACTTACTATTTATCTTGTGGCTTAAAAGGTTTAGCATTTGCCAAGAGCAGTTTCAACATTTAAATAGAACTTCATTCACAAATTGCTGTTAACTAATAGTTATTTTCATATTCTGATGTGACTTGATCCATTTTATTACTTCATTAAGATCTGAAGAACTAATATAGCATTTTTCACAAGTAGTTTGAATAATATGAATCAATAATGCCTCAAGTTTCTTTTTAGCAACTTATGGCAGTCGGAACATCTGGTAAAGAGAGAACTAGACAGGTAAGCTGTACACCATTTAAGACAACAGCACTAAGACCAGTCATCTACACTGGTGACAATTTTAGATGAGTTTTTAAAACGGTGTAACATTATGTTTTTGATTTTGGAGGAGTGTGGCTTAATGAACTCTTCTAACAAACATTAGACAAGGAAGGCTGTACAATGCTAAAAGCCTTTTTTTTTTTTTGAGACAACTGTATACCTGGCACAGAACACGAACTGAAAACTAACAGGAGTGTTAAGTAATGGTATCAGACCTATGCTAGCAACTACATAGCTTAAATATTATTAAATGTACATTCTTACATATCCTGCTTTGGGGGTCACTTAACTGGAGAGGGGAGTGACAGGTGGAGGAAATTTTTCAAGTTAATTACTACTTTTGTATTAAGTGTAAGTAAGATAGGAAGTATGTATTAACATTTAGGATACAGACTAGGAATCCACACATAAAGATTTAACAAGTTCTATGTCTTTGGAATTGAGCCCTAATCTTGAAATGGGTAAATTAATCTGGCACACTTGAGCTAATGCAACTCTCATCACTGGTAAAAGGCCAGTACTGTAGACTTAAACTAGAAGGGCAAAAGGTTCTAAAGGAAGATCCTGTACTTTCCAGTAATGCATCTTTTTATTCCTAAAAAATTGGGACTCTTCACTAACTCACAAAAAAAGTCCCAGTCACTAATGCCAGTATCATCAATAACACGTCAGGTTTCCGTGGCCATGTATGTGCCACTCCCTCATTATCTATAAATACTTCAGTTACCAATTCCTCAATTCTCTATAAGAACCTTCAACTAGTCTTAATTCATACCTTTCAAAACCCAACCTCTCATCTACAGCAATCTAAACTCTACCTGGAGAAAGTGAAAAATGGATGAGTGGTGTCCAAAATGATACAACTTCTTCACAAGTTAGCACGATTACTTTCAAAATATTAGATTCATAGTTTCTTTCACTCTCTTCTCTCTCCCCAAGCCTACCAACTCTCCCTCCACCAGATACATAAAAAACAAGTGGGTCTTTACCTGCAGTTCGCACCAGGCTACTTCCACGGTGGTTTCGGTGTCCAGGCCTTTGTAGACTGTCTTAAACGACCCTCGGCCAATCTCAATGTCGAACTTGAGGAAGCGACCATCGTTGGAGATCCCCACAGCTTTGGTCTCTAGCTCCTCATTGTCGTCCTGTGGCTGGCTCCGTTCCTCTGGCTCCCGGGCGCCGCTGCTGCTGCCGGCGGCCGCAGGCTCCTCTTTGCTGCTCACATGGTTGGGGGCGGCAGCAGTCGGAGCGTGCTTGACTGTGGGGTCGCGGCCGGCGGCGGAGGCTGGGCCGCCGTTGGGATGGTCAGCAGGGGCAGCGGGGGCCGGCGGCTGTAGGGCCGGCGGCGACACGGCTGGGGCGGCCGAAGGCTCCTCCCGGTGGGGCTCCGGGGCGAGACTCGGCGGGGGGGCGGCAGCGGTGGCTGCGGCGGCCCCGGGCTGGGGCAAAGACAGAGGGAGGCCGGGCAGCTCCAACGCCGTGGCATTGGAATCGCAGATCACGCTCCGCCGGAAGAAGCGGTGCTCCGTGGTGGTGGTGGTCGCGGCCGCCCCTCGGCTGTCCTTGTCCATCGTGTGGCGGCGCCGCCGGTACTCCTCAGTCCTGCCGGCGCCGGGGTCAGCCCCAGCCGCCCCCAGCTTCTCCCCGACGGAAGTATCCGAACTCGAGCCGTTTTTCGGGGGCACAGCCGGTGGCGAGAGGAAGCGGGGCCCCGCCGGACCCGTCGGCTTCTCGACAGAGCCACCAGACATGGTCAGTCTGCTGGCTAGAGACAGAGAGGAGAATTGAATGGGAAAGGGTGGGGGGAGGGGGACAAGGGGCAATCTAGGAGGAAGACGGAAGAGCGGTACAAGGTGGCGACCGCAGCTTCTCCTCCCGACCAGGAACGGCTGCTCCTGCTCAGCACCGACGAGTCTCCCGAGCGGCGAGACGAGATGCTGGGCCCGAATGCCGGAGGTGCTGCCGCCGCCGCCGCCGCCGCTGCTGCTGCTGGGGTGGGCTCGCTGGCTGAGGCTCCAGGCGCTGGTCTGGGGGAGTTAGCGCCTCACGCTCCGCATCCATCCTGCGGCTGGGGGCGGCCGGGCGGGAACAAGGAGCTGAGGCACCGCAGTCATGAGAGGGCAGGACGACAGCTACGAGGGGAAGCGGATGCGGCTGCGGCGGCGTCGTCCTTGTCGGCTCCCTACAACCACCACACACCGTCCTCCCACCCCCCCAGCAGGGCGGGCTAGTAGGCCCCGAGGGCGGCGGCGGCTACTAGCAGCAGGAGGACCGCCTCCTCCGATTCCGCCGGCGGGCGGCAGCGTCTCCTCGCCCAGGTCCCGGGCAAAAGTGTGGGGAGGGGCCAAGGAAGGCGGAGGGGACGGAACAGGGTCGAAGGCTCCCGGCGGTTCAGTCAGTCGCGCCCCTCTTCCTCCCACACACGCCCCCGACGGGGGGGGTGGTGGTGGCCAGAAGCGTCTCCCGCCTCACTGGGTGCCCATCAGGCCGCCCGGACGGTAAAGATGGAAGTCACGGACGCGGTGGAGCCGACCCCACCTTCCCAGAGGCCTGCCCGTAAGCCTTGGGCCCAGCCAAACCCCTTCGCTTCCCGGGCCGGTGCCGGGCGCCTGAGGGCTGAGGGGGAGGGGTCGGCGGGGAGGGGATTCGCGCTCCGCCGCTCCCCCAGCTCGGGGAGTAGGGGAGGCGAAGGGGATTGGGTGGGGGGGGGGAAGAGAAGAAATCGTCACCCTCCACCTGGCGCCTTCTGTCACCGGGAAAGGTGGGGCTGGGCGGAGGAAAGAGAAGTGGCGCGTCTGCCGGAGAAACTCCGTGCTAAATGGCGCCGGGAGCCAGAAGCCTCCACACAGTCCCCTCGGGCCCCGCCCCCCACCCGGGGCGGTACTGCCCCGCCCCTCCCGACCTCAACTCCCTCCCTCCGACTCCTGCGCAGGCGTGCCAGCGCCCGGGCCTCCCTGGGATTTGTGGTTTTCTTCGACCAGTACTTCGAAGGGAACGTGGGGCAGGTGGCCTACGACGCCCGTGGTGCTCTGCGACAGTTTGAAGCCCAGGGTTTCCTAGGAGTTGTAGTTTGTTCCGGAAACCGCCCAGCTTTTTGCTTGGGGTTGGCTGGTCGAGCCTTTCTATGGATTCTAATATCCATCCGGGAGCCTGCGCTACCTAAGAAATACATTATTAAGGAATTAATTCTGGAGGAGGGGAAGGAAAAGAAATGGGGGTAGGGGGAAGGGAATGAGTGGGAGTTAAAAGAGACTCCCATCATGCTCTGCTGAGGCTAGAGCCCTCTTGGGGTTGCCATGCAATGGAAAATGATCTGTTGTTCAGTTTTAATGGAGAGAGCAGAAGTAGATACTGAGTGACTGTAGGGGCGTGAGGGTGGAGGAAAGAGGGCAGAAACAGAGAAACAGAAGGATACCCAGAGCTCATGCTTACAAAGCCGGGGAAGCCACAAAATACCTTCCAGAGGATAGGAGAGACTCTGGGAAGATTGCACAAGAGGTCTAATAAGGGCCACTGGAGCTTTAATGATTGGGGAGAGAAAGAACCATGAAAATTATCCCCTCCCCCTCCCTCCCAATTACAGTTAAGGCTCCTCAGCTCCTTCTGTAGACCCAGCGATAGAAAAAAAAAAATTTCCTGAGAGCCTAGAGTCCAGAGAATAACAAATAAATTTCCCTTATTTAAAAAACAAATCAAGTGAGTTGAAACCTGCCAGTGGGAGGTGGGGAGTGGGGGAGGTGGTGGAGAGATAAAAGTGGTTTCACTCCTTTTGCACCAACTACAGTCTAGAATTTGTTTCTCTCTACGCTGCTATTTTGGGGTCCATTGCTCTTCTTTCCTTTTATTCGCGCATATGACTTACAGCCAGGCTGGGTTTTTTTGTTTGTTTGGGGGGTTTGCGGGAGTTTTGTAGGCTGTTGTTGTTGTTCTCTTTAATACTGGATACTGACAAAATCCGGCCTTGTAAAGTTCAGACAGGAAATGTTTTAACTATGCATCCTCCAAGTCTATGGGCCTCATTGGTCCACGCTCTCATGCGAGGTTATACCAGCTAAGAGCACCAGGGGTCACCAGATAAAGAGATGAAACTTGGGGCACAGAACATCAGTTCTAAGGAAGAACCCAAAGCATTTTTTAAAGTAATATAATGCCTGTGACCCTTACACCTTCTCAGCAAATGTTCCTATGCAAGCCAACGCAGAATTGGACCTTTTCGCTACATATATTATTAACACACAATCTGCTTGAAGCTAATTTTTACAGAGATACATAAGATACATAAGATCTCAGAGCTGGAAAAGGATTTCCCGTGTAATCAGGTCCAGCTCCCATTTTCCTTGAAAATGTCTATTCCGTTCTTTAGAGATCCTTTCCCCACAACTGTAAAGCCTTTTAAAATTCGTTTTCACTGATAAAATTTTGGCAAGGGTAAAAAAATGTATTATTCATCTTAGGGTTGAGTAGTTTAAAAATACAATAAATGCAGAACTCAAAAATTAATTTTATTTCTATTTATTCATCATTACTAAAATTACTAAAAATCAGACCAATGGCTGTTGGAGCCCATACAGGAAAACAATAACAAATAATTATTAAATGCCTACTGTGTATACTTTGCTAGGCACCTCAAAGATACAAATTTAGATAAAGTTTCTTCTCAAGAACTAGACCAGAAGTTGACTCCTGAATTACAAACCAGACTCTGCTGCTAGCTTGTTGCAAATTCAATTAATCAGTCTGGGCCAAGTTTCTTCATCTATGAAATGAGTGGGTGGAATGGATGATCTCTAAGATCTCTCATGGTGTAATTCTATGATGAGAGCCTACATAGCATAATGGAAGAAACAATGCACTGAGGCCAGAAGCTTAACTATGGGACTAAGAGAAAGTAAAATCATCCAAGCCTCAGTTTTTTCATCCTTAAAATGGAAATAATACTTGGTCTAACTACTTCACAAAGTTATTGTGAAGAAAGCACTTTACCCTATTTAAATGTGAGCTATTATTATAATGATGATTCAGATCATGAAACTTTTAAACTTCCTGTACTCCAAATGGGGAACTACTCTATCTTAGGGCTCCACTGTTAAAACAATCATAGTTTTTTTCTTTTCAGGCTGCCTACTGTTACAATTTTTTATGCTTGCTTTGTGCTTAAGATCTGTTCTGATTTTGATATTATTGTAATAGTAACAGTTACCTGTCTTCTTAATCCTGATATTTCAGGTAGGAAGAAGACAAAAAAAGTGATTTTAGATAGTCATTAATTAATTAATTATAGTTCTTCAAGCCAAGTCTTCCAGTGCTTGAATTAGTATTGCTTTGAAAAGTTACCATTCTTTTAAAAAATGCTCTTAAGTAAAGTTATTTTTCTATACTATACAGTAGATGTTCAGTTGGAATGTGACCCTATTTGGAGTTTTCTTAGCAAAAGGTACTGGAGTGGTTCTCCATTTCCTTTTCCTGCTCATTTTATAGATGAGGAACTGAGGCAAATAGGGTTAAGTGACTTGCTCAGGGTCACACAACTAGTGTCTGAGACCAGATTTAAACTAGGGAAGATGAATCTCTGATTCCAAGCCTGGAGCTCTATCCACTGTACCACCTAGCTGGCCCCTTCCTCCTACACTAGGGTAAGATTACTAAACTATTTATAACCTTGATCCAGCAATCCTACTAATGCCATAACTTCTCCCTTGTGGTCTGGTCTCATGTCATGAATCGTCTCTAGGACCTCTTAAACTGGTTATCCCATGAATATCAATAGCTCACAACCCATCTGCCAAATTGATCTTTCTAAAGCTCAGATCTTACCCCCTACTCAATATCCTCCTATAGGACCAAATATAAAATCATCTCTTTGGTTTCTAAAGCAGTTGATAACCTGGTTCCTTCCTACCTTTATCATCTTTTTACTTTCTTCTGTGTATTCATAGATCCAGTTAACACTGTCAAGTGGGACATTTGGTCTCCTAACTGGGCATTTTCACTGGCTATTGTTCCCTATTCCTAAATGCTCTCCCCTACTTGCCTCTACCTCCTGGTTTCTCTGATTTTCTTTAAGCTCCAGCTCATACTTCAACTGCAGGAACCCTTTTCCAAGTCCTCTCCACTCCCTTTCTGAAAAACAGGGTTGACCAAGTCAGGTTTGTTGACAGCAGGGAAAGAGTCAATAGATAAGAAATGGAAGAGGAGAGTGAGTATAATCTTAAGCACAAATTCTTCTTTCTTTTCTTTTTTTTTTGGAGGGAGAAGGCAGGACGATTGGGGTCAAGTGACTTGCCCAAGGTCACATGGCTAGTAAGTGTTAAGTGTCTGAGGTCAGATTTGAACTCAGGTCCTCCTGACTCCAGGGTTGGCACTCTATTCACTGCACCACCTAGAAGCCCCTCAAGCACAGATTCTTAGAGGAGGAGTTTATATAATGGAATCTCCATGAGGACAGAGACTGTTTTTCACATATTGTGTGGGTGTGTCCTGCCATTAGCTCAGAGCTTGGCTCATAGTATATACCTAATAAATTCTTCTTGATATAGTGATTGAGAAGAGATAGGAAGGAATGGAATTAATAACTCTTAACAGAGGAATCGGCCTTACAAAGGAGAAAAGGACCTGATGTTAAGAGTTTTAATGTATGTAATAAGGAGAAGAGGGAATTCATTATAAATGGCCTGAATTTTCTCAGTTAAAGGAGGTGAGGTCTTCTGCTGAGAGGAAAGAATACTGTAAGATACTTCAGAAAAGGGGGGAAAAAGGTTTTCATCAACTGCTTCAGGGAGTACAGTAGGCAAAAGGGGAAAAAAATAACTATGGCTATGTAGCACTGAGGTTCCAATTGAGATTACTAATTAGATAATAGTAATTTATAGTGGATCTATAGATAGTGGATCTATTTATCACAATTGTATGGCTTCCTTTCTTTACATTTAGCTATTCCTACTGAGAACATTCAGCAAATCTGGGTCAATTTCTTAATAAGTTTCACCAACATGTTCTGTTAACCAGTAATTCTTAAATCTACTGAAATAAATTTAAATGAATTGTTTCCTTGTTAAGAGACTTGCTCATGTAATGACACTCCCCCCACCACTGTAGTAACATTTTACTAAAATGTTTAAGTTGTGATCCAATATACTAAAGACTCTGATAACATCAATGTATTACACAAATCTCAGATATTTATTTTATTTAAGTGTAGGTTGTGAAAATTTAAGTGAAGGTTGCCACCTTCAGCAAGATGGCAGAGTGAGGGGCAGCTAAGTGGCACAGCGAAGAGAGCATCAGCCATATAGTCAGGAGGACCTGAGTTTAAATCCGGCCTCAGACCCTTAACACTTACTAGCCATGTGACCTTGGGCAAGTCACTTGACCCTAATTGCCCTGCCTTCTCTCTCCAAAAAGCCAAAAAAAAATTTTTTTAAAGATGACAGAATGAACCATTCTGATAACTCAAAATAAATCCACAAAAATCATTAGCATTTCAGTATATCTTATGAACAAAAATCAAGACTAGATGAAAAGAAAAAACCTATTTTAAGAAAAGAACAAAATGCCTGGATATGTAAGACTTAACTTGCTGAGGCACACATAGGACTTATATGAATATAAATTTTTCAAAAAATATATTTTTCATGACATAATTATTAAAGCTTTTTTTCCCCCAGAAATAGAGAACAAAATAGGTGGGGACATATCCAATGTTCAAATTAGAACACACCAAAATAATGATGATGATGATACTAATGATCGGGTGACACTGATTATTATTATTGAACAAACCATCTCAAAATACCATATCTACTGGAGTCTTATTGATCATTATAAAGCCTTTGACTCAGTCCATTCTTATGAGCTGTTTATATACCACAAATATATAAAATAGACCTGAGTATAATAAGAAAGTTGGAATATTTGATGTGTACATTGAAAATATCTAAAATACACTACCAATGTAATATCAAGAATAATTTATATTAAATACAACATTCAGGGTTACAATTTAACCCTATTATGGTCCTGCCTAGTCTTAAATTCATTATGATTTTTCCTAACTAGAATTAGAACTTTTTATAACTTTCAAATCAAAGAGTAAATTAAACTCAAACATATTAATCACTTGATATACATGTAAAAATATGCTGGCAAACATTTAACAATGTTCTCTCCCTCCCCCCCCCCCCCCCCGTCCCCAAGCATGTATGCAAGACATACTTTTAAGTTTGTTGTTGTTCAGTTGTATCCTACTCATTGTGACGCCATAATAGGGTTTTCTTGGAAAAGATACTGGAGTGGTTCCCCATGTCCTTCTTCAGTGGATTAAGGCAAACAGAGAGGTTAAGTGACATGCCCAGAGTCACACAACTAGTGAGTGTCTGAGTGTCTGAGGCCAGATTTGAACTCAGATCTTCCTGACTCCTAGGCCCTACACTCTATCTACTTTACCACCCAGCTGCCTCCACTTTTAAGTTTGATCTGCATTTTCAACATTTTTCTATTACTTTTCTTAAGTCTAGACAAACAAAATAATAAATCAAGCTCTTTTCTTTTTTTAGCCTATTTCTAAGGTATTAATTTTCACATTGAAAATTTTACGAGCCTACAGGAATTGGTTCTGGCACACCCCTCTAAGTTTCATGGATGATATCCAGTTATATGATTTCCACAAAAATCATTAAATATTCCTTTTATCTAATGGAATCTTTCTACAAATAATATCAAAATACTGTTTTGAATCAATAAGTATAAAATTCTTAACATATACTAAGGAAAGATAGACACTGAAGAATTCAAGGTTGAATCTGGAGTTAATTTTGAACTTGTGGATGAAGGTAATACCTACAAAACCCATGACGGAAACATTGAATGTAAAGATATCAAGCAAAGCACTGTGTCTGAATACATGAAGAAGCTGCCATCCTGAAATAAAAATGAAAGGAAAATGCACATGTAACAGCCTCAGAGCACGCTTTGGAAAACGTGAAACAGGCCATGATAGACTTGTGTTATTGTGTTGCTGTTGAGTTGTTTCAGTTGTGTCCAAGTCTTCATGACACCGGTTTAGGATTCTCTTGGTAAAGATCCTGGAGTACTTTGCCATTTCCTTCTCCAGCTCATTTTATAGACGAGGAATTGAGGCAAACAAGGTGAAATGACTTGCTCAGGGTCACACAGCTAGTGAATGTCTAAGGCCAGATTTGAATTCATGAAGGTCTTTCTGACTTCAAGCCTGGCACTCTCTCCATTTGCTTTGACTTAGAAAGCATCAATACCCCATTTTATATATGTATACGTACATGTATATGCATATGCATATGTATATGTATGTATGTATATGTATGTACATATATATATATATTTGTGTGTGTATGTATATGTATTTTATTTTCTTTTTTAATAGAAAGACTAGCCAATGAGGGCCTGTGCTCAGACAGTACTTAGGTTTACCATTTCTGGTGGGTTATTCATAGTATGAATAATGTTCCCTGCCTGGTTCCAGTCCAGAGGGACCTAATTCTGGCCATGAATGACCTGTACTATGTGGTACAAAATGCTTTCTAATTGACTTCATTTTGATGTTTTATGTATCAACCTCTGGTAGAGTATAAAAGTAGCTTTAAGTTATTACTTGATGCTTAAGATTTTGCTAATGTTCACTTGTGACTCTTTTGTGTTTAATAATTACTTTTATGTGGAGGAAATGAATAGCTGTTCTATATGTAATTTATATTGTACGTTTATAACCATTCTACTCCTTTTTTTTGATTCTACACATGAACCGAACCTAAGTTTTAAGCTATGTTCTCTGGGGTTCTGTGGTGGAAGTGTAAAGAACCAAAGTGTTTGTGTAAAAACTTAACTTCTCTCTTTAGGGAATAAGCTTTCCCAGGACTGAACCCAGTCTACACACTTGAATTCAGAATAAGGGACTTTTTAAGAAGAAAGGATGAGTGTCTCAGGTCTCATGGACCGAAAAACAATTCTGTGTTGATGTGCAGGTCTTATTAGGCACCTCTATTCTGTCAACCTCTGCCAAGAAATAGGAGTCATACCTCATCCTGAGACTTCTGAAGTCATTGGTCATTGTATTTCAACCAGGTGTAATAGAAAGTTTGTTTGGATTGCTTATGGAGCAATATTGTTTGGAGCTTCTCTAAATCATCAAGCTAGTTTGGAATCAGAGATATGACTGAACAGAGAAAGGAGAAAAACCTTGGAGTCAAACCCTTTAGAAAGAATTGCTTAAGGAGAAGGGAAGAGTAGTAAAGTCTTGGTCTTCCTCTCAGCTTCTTCCTCAAACCCTCCCCCCCATCTTTAGGAGAGGAGGACCCTATGAATCTTAGCAAGGCAGAAGACTGTATAGACTTTCCCTTGTTATGCTGCTCCTAGCAGCATTCCAGGGGCTGCTAACACAGTGTTTGTATTGTGAGCTGAGCACTAACTAGCTATACTAGGGAAAGGCACCTTCAAGATTCTACAAAGAGCCCACAAGAAGCTATAATATGCTTATTGGAACTTTGTGAGTACCCCCACAAAGGGGAAAATTTATTTCCAGTAACCAGAAACTATGATTACCCTTTTAAAATATATATTCTTTAAATGAGCCGACTTTCTACTAGATTCTCTGCAATGGTAAATTTGTGAGTCATGAACTTTTAAGTGATGTTTTATACCAACTGTATATTACCTTAGTAAATGCCTCTCTTTAAAAACTAAATTTGCTTAGTAATTGGTATTAACTCATGATCATGGAGAATATCACCCTGATAATGGCTCATAAATTAAAGCATTAGAAAACTGTTCTGTAGGTTCTAGGGTACTGGGAAGAGAGATGTCGTCATCCAGACTCTGGAGGCCCAACCTGCCAGTGTTAGTGGAGGTTGGGAAAATAGCTTCAGGATCTGCTACACTTTGATCAGAGCTTCGAAGTCTTTCATATTATTATCCTTTACATTAATATAATCATTGTTTTCCTAGTTGTGTTCACTTCTGTCTGTATCAGTTCCCTTCCTAAGTTTGACTGAATTGGTCCCTTTCATGATTTATATGACACAATTATATTCTGTTATACTCATATACAATAATATATTCAGTCATTCCCTAATTGATGGGCACTCACTTTATTTCTGATTCTGTGCTTCATTTAACAAAAGGTTCTGCTATAAACATTTTTATACATAAATATCCCTTTTGTCTGTATTTAAATTCTTGGGGGTACATGTGAGGCTGCTACATAATCTAGTGACTTTTGGGGTGTTGTTCCAGATTCTTTTCCAGCATGGCTGAACCAATTCTTAGCTCTTTTAACAATTCATTAATTTATCTGTCTTCTTACAGACTCTCCAACAGTTGTTTTTCTTTTTTGTCATTTTTGTCAAACTGATGGGAATAAGATAGATCCAGGTTGTTTTAAATTCAATTTCACTTATAATTAGTGATTTCAAGCATTTTCTTCTCATAATTGTTGGTAACTTGCATTTCACTTTTTGAAAACTTTGGCATATATAGTGGTATGTAATTATAATCCCTGCATGAGCTCAAGAGTTCTGAACTGCAGTAGTGCTGAAGTCAATCAAGTGTCTACACTAAGTACAGCACCAATATGGATGATGAGGCCACCAGGTTGCCTAAGAAGTGTTGAACCGATCAGGAGTAAGTAGGATCACTCCATGAGTGACCATTCTACTTCTGGGAAGAGGAAGGTAAGGAGACAAAGACAGACAGTAAAAAAGAACGACAGAGGGAGAGAGAGAGAGAGAGAGAGAGAGAGAGAGAGAGAGAGAGAGAGAGAGAGAGAGAGAGAGAGAGAGAGAGAGAGAGAGAGAGAGAGAGAGAGAGAGAGAGAGAGAGAGAGAGAGAGAAAAGAAGAAGAAGAAGAAGAAGAAGAAGGAGGAGGAGGAGGAGGAAGAGGGAAGGAAGGAAGGAAGGAAGGAAGGAAGGAAGGAAAGATGGACTAAGTTGCTCGTTCATATACTTTGACAATATATCACCATACCTTTATAAGAGAAATTTACTTTGAATATTTTTTCCAAAGTTGTCCCTTTTTTTATTCTTAAAGGCATTGAATTTGTTGTACAAAAGCTTTTCAACTTAATATAATCAAAATTGTAGCCTTTACCTTTTGTGATCATCTCAATTCATTTTCAAGAGCTTTTCCCCATCCATAGTTGTAAAAGATATCTCCATTCCTTCTCTGCTTATTTTTTAATGATATAACATTTTATATCTAGGTCATATATTCATTTAGAAGTTACTGTAGCCTTCAGTATTAGGTATTAGCATCAAAACCCCATTTATACCAGGCTGTTTTTAAATTTTCCTAGCAGTTTTTGCCAAATATTGAAACTCTACCCCAATAGTATCTTTAGGTTTATTGAACACTACACTTTTATGTTTGATTGCTTCCAAATGTTTGTCTGATCTGGTAACCAACTTCTCTTTCCTTTTAACCAATACCAAGTACTTTTGATGATGACTGGTACTGCTAAATGCTCCCCTTTCCCATTTTTTCTTTCATAATTTCCCTGGGGATTCTTGACCTTTTGTATTTCCATATGCCTTTTGATATAATTTTGGATACTTCTATAAAACAATCTCCTATTACATTGATTGGGATGACATTAAATCTGTAATTTAATTTAGGCAGTGGTGTAATTTTTTTATCATAATAATCCATGACAACCTTAAGCAATTTGTAATAATTTAAGTCTTCTTTTATTTTTATTAAGTGTTTCATAGTTGAACTCTTAGAAATCCTGTGTGTTGGGGTGGCTAGGTGGCCCAGTGAATACAGCACTGGCCCTGGAGTCAGGAGGACCTGGGTTCAAATCCTACCTCAGACACTTGACACTTATTAGCTGTGTGACCTTGGGCAAGTTGCTTAACCCCCATTGCCGTGCCCTTCCTCCTCCAAAAAGCTAGAAAAAAAAAAAGAGAAATCCTATGTGTCTTGGTAGGTGGACTCTCAGATATTTTATGTATTGTGCAATTATTTTGAATGAAATTTCTTTTTCTATGTCTTCTTACTAGATTTTGGTGGCAATATTCAGAAAGGCCAGTGGTTTTTGTGGGTTTGTTTTATACTTTGCTACTTAAATAAAACTAGTTCTCTAAATAAACCATTATGTCATCTGTAAAGCACAGCCTTCATTCCCCCAATTTATCTTTCTTATTGTAATAATTAGCATTTCTAGAACTATATCAAATAATAGATGTGACAAGTGGACAACCTTGCTCTACCTTGATCTTATCACTTTTATGGTTTTTTGTAAATATTCATTCATTTTATTTAAAGATTTTTTGGCATATAGTCAAAATAATTTCTCACAATTGCTATTATTTCTTCATTTTTCTGGACAATTCCATTTTTTTTTTCACTTTTTGGAGGGCAATTGGAGTTAAGTGACTTGCCCAAAGTCACACGGCTAGTGTGTCAAGTGTCTGAGGCTGGATTTGAACTCAGGTTGTCCTGACTCAAGGGCTAGTGCTCTATTCACTGTGCCACCTATCCACCCCAACAATTCAATTTTTTTTTTAACAATTCCATTTTTAAAATTGATTTTGGTTTCCCTTTTCTCTCTTGAATCAAATTAGCAAACATTTTGTCTATTTTAAAAAAAAATAGTGTCAGTGATTTTCTTATTTTTAGATTTTATCTCTTTTTTGAATTTCAGAATTTTATTTTTGAAATTTTATTTTTAAAAATTTAATTTTTATTTAATTTTATTTATTTTGTATTTACTTGTGATTTTTTTCTTCTAGTTTTTTTTTAGTTGCTTGCTCAATTCTTTGATCTGTTCAGTTTTTCTGTTTATGAAAGTGTTTAGACATTTATATATTTTTCTGCTTTGGCTACACCACAAAAATTTTGGTACCAACATTTTCTCATTATTGTCATATTTAACAAAATTATTTTTCTATGATTTATTCTCTAATGTTTACATTTTTTAGGATTATATAATTTAGTTTTCATTTAAGTTGAATTCTTCTTCAAATATGTTATAATTGTGTTGCTTTGTGGTGAGGAAAGGATGTGTTTAATATTTCTGTTTTTCTACATTTGTTCAGGAGAGTCTATGCATTAGCATAATTTTTGTCAATTTTTATAATGATAAAGATGCAGTGCTAAGAATATAGATTTCTTTCTAGTCTCATTCAACCATCACCAGAGATGTATCACATCTAAATTTTCTTTTTTTTTAACATCTTTAATTTTTTAAAATTTGTTTTCTTGTTTACATCATTCATTTTCATGACATTTTTGAATTACAAATTTTCTCCCCATCTTTCCCCTGCCCCAACCCTAAAACAGCA
>CM053597.1:160328731-160346955 GCA_028646575.1 Pseudocheirus occidentalis | reverse complement strand
CTAGCTCCTTTGACCTCTGGAATATCATGTTTCAAGCCCTCCAATCCCTTAATGTAGAAATTACTAAATCTTGTGTTACCCTGGCTGTGTTTCCACAATACTTGAATTGTTTCTTTCTAGCTGCTTGCAATATTTTCTCTTTGACCTGGGAACTCTGGAATTTGGCTATAATATGCCTAGGAGTTTTCCTTTTGGGATCTCTTTCAGGAGATAATCAGTGGACTCTCTCAATTTCTATTTTACCCTCTGGTTCCAGAACATCAGGGCAGTTTTCCTTGAGAATTTCTTAAAAGATGATGTCTAGGCTCTTTTTTTGTTCATGGCTTTCAGGTAGTCCAATAATTTTAAAATTATCTCTCCTGTATCCATTTTCCAGGTCAATTGTTTTTCCAACAAGATATTTTATTATCTTCTATTCTTTCATTATTTTGCTTTTGTTTTATAATTTCCTGATTTCTCATAGTCATTAGCTTCCATTAGCTGTTTCATTAGCTTCTGTTCTAAATTTTAAGGAATTATTTTCTTCAATGAGCTTTAGGACCTCTTTTTCCATTTGGCCAATTCTGATTTGTAAGGCATTCTCCTCATTGACTTTTTAGACCTCTTTTGCCATTTAAGTTAGTCTGTTTTTTTAAGGTGTTATTTTCTTCAGTATTTGCAGAGGGGTCTCCTTTTACAAGCTGCTGGCTCATTTTTCATGATTTCCTTGCATCACTCTCATTTCTCTTCCCAATTTTTCCTCTACTTCTCTTACTTGATTTTCAAAATCTTTTTTGAGTTTTTCCATGGCCTGTGACCAATTCATGTTTTTCTTTGAGGCTTTGGGTGTAGGAGCTTTGACTTTGTTGTCTTCTTCTGGTTGTATATTTTTATCTTCTTTGTCACCAAAATAAGATTCTATAGTCTGAGTTTTTTTGCATTCTTTCTTCATTTTCCCAATTACTTGACTTTTAAATTCTTTGTTAAGGTAGGGCTCTGCTATGTATTCTTCTGAGCTTTAGGAGTTTTGTGTAGCTGTTTTCAAAGATATTTCTAGGGGTCTATAAATTTTCAGTTCTTCCAAGGTGATATGGTCAAAGAAGAGGTGTTTATTCCTTTCCTGGCCTATGCTCTGTTCTCTGAGTGACTACAAACACTCTTTTCTGCCTTGGAATTGTGAGGAGGATTCAATCTCCACTGTCGCCACAACTTCCACCGTGCCAGTGCTCCTCCTCACCCCAGGACCACCACCCAGGACTGCAATCTAGATCTAAGCATGGGAAAAGCAAGAGAATCCTGCCTCACTGCCAGGAAAGAGATCCCTGCAATCTCCCTCTGATCAGCCACTCAATCCCCCTACCATCTGTGGGCCAAGAGCTCTGGAAGCAGCCACCAACTCTACTGCCCCAGGACTGGTGTTGCTCTTCTCTCACCCAAGTCCAACAGACCTTTCCTATTGACTTTCTAAGTTGTCTCTGACATTTGTGGGTTAAGTCTGGAAACCACCACAGCTGCTAGTGATTCACTCTCCTGAGGCCTGTTCCAGGATCCTGAGGCCCAGTCTATGCTAGTGAATTTTGCATTGGACTACACTTCTCTCCCAGGTGTAATATTTTGGTGTAATCTATTAGTGTAATAGACCTTTCCTGTTGACCTTCCAGGTTGTCTTGGGCTTGAAATGTGTTTCACTCTTTTTTTTGTGGGTTCTGCTGCTCTAGAATTAGTTTAGAGTAATTTTTACAGGTATTTGAAGGGTTTTGGGGGAGATCTCAACAAGTCCCTGCTTTTATTCCACCATCTTGGCTCTGCCCCCATTTAGATGCTTTTTCTTTAGTTGGCAATTTTTTCAAGAAAAAACTTCAAAATTTGGATAGCAATTTAGTATGGGAACCTTGTGCATTATCCAACAATAAGGCCCAATTCATCTTTTTGCTCAGAGCAGGTTATATCCTTTAATTACATGAGAGGCAGCATGGCATAGTGAATAAAAATCCAGCCTTGAAGTTAGGAAGACTAGTTCATGTCCTCCTCTCTCTTACACATATCTGTGTGACCCTGAGGAAATCACTTGACCTATCAGTATTCTCAAACAGCTCTCTAAAACTAGGAAGCAGAGGTGTTGACCTATATTTGTAGAGAAAGTTTACTCCCCCAGATATATACTACGCCAATAAAATCACAGGTCTTTCTTTCTTTAATTTCTTTAATGACAGGACCATAGAAATACACATAGATATATACATTCTTAGTCTTTTAAAAGTAAAAAAAGAAAACAACATGAACTTCTTCTTTTTGAAAAGGTCAAATATTGAAGGCGTTTTTTCCTCTTCTCCCCTTACTGTTATGGTAAGAAAAATTCACTCTTTCGGTATTTATCAATGTCTCTAGTAAAAATCAATTTGGGGAAGATGGGTTTTAAATACACATGCAAAATCAGGGCTTTTTTAATTAACCAAAAACTATTTAATAAATGTAAAAAGCATGTATTCCCTCCTAGCTACAAGTACAATACATGGGCTCTGACATCAAGCTTAGATATTATTAGAAAGAAAAATACATATGTGTATGTGTGTAAGTATATACATATATATGTATATTTGTGTGTAGATAGATACATCACATAATAGATCACATAGTATATTTTTAAACCAATATACTCCATGTAAATAGGCAATGTAGCATAATATATAGTGAGCTGGCCTCTGAGGAAGACCTGGGTTCATATCCCACAGGTCAAGACCTATACTACCTGTGAGGTCCTATATAAAAACCTTAACCTTTCTGGGCCTGTGTTAACTTTATAAGACTATAGAGCTGCTGAGCAGTTATTTCAGAACTGTTGTGAGGAGAGGGAGTTTCCTCAGGGAGTTCCCAACATTGATGAAATGACAGGTCTGAACCAAAAAAAAAAAAAAATCCTCCAAGGTATTTCTTAGCCCTATAGTTTTAGTCTACAAATGTCACCCTGATGGAATATATATATTATATATATACACACAAAAGCATTTTAGAAAGTTTCATTCAGAAAGCTGCTATACTTCAGGAAATACCTGAATTAATTCTTTTCCCCTAAATGTAATAACAGATGAATTTTATCAAAGTTAGTGACATGTTCTATCTTTTATGCCTTCAGATTTTTCTCTGGGTCTGTGTATTTCTTCATGCTTCTGTTAACCCCTTTTTAGTGGAGCCAAGGAGATTGAATGTCCTTCATGTTTCCTAATCACAGCCTAGCTATTTCCTAATCTTCCTTGGTAGCTTACTTCAATCTGTCCCAGCTTGTCATAAGCAGAGGTAGGTGATGAGATCACCCAATCGTATTCTGTCATAATATAAGCATAGGGATAAGAACTGAAGAGATCCATTGATAGAGAACCCAATTCAGCAGAGCAGTAGAAAAGTTGCATCAGAATGGCTCTTCTCTCAATGCATTCTACACCACTAAAACACAGCATTCCTTAATTCCCGTTCTACTTTCTCCTTCCCCCAGCCCCAAACCTTGCATTTCTTGAACATATCCACAGTCCTGGCCTGGTTCTGTTATTATCATTATTATTACTCAGTAACCCACTAAAAGACCAAGGGACCACATATTCCTATTCTTTAGCATTCTGAATGTATCTATCCCCTGTGGACAATTCATAGCAGTAAAGAGACCAGAATCACACGGTATTTTTTTTTTAAAAATGGACAGGATGCAATCTCCACTGCTGGAGACAGTACCCATATTAGTAAAACTGAAGAAGTAGAACTCTTCCTAAAGAGTAGCAAAGAGTTAAAACTTTTATATAGAATTAGACACGATTTCTCCTCAGTGGTGAACTCCCTAGAAAGACACAACCCAAATGAAAGAAAGTTAAAGGTGTTGGGGATGGTAATCGTGGTTGAGTGAAATAAGGAAAGCTTGATTATTTTAATCATCATTTTAATCTTTGAAGTATGTTAGGCTAGAGCGTGACCAGGAGTCAGAAAGAGTTCAAATCCGGCCTCAGACATTTACTAGCTATGTGACCCTGGGCAAGTCACTTAACCCTGTTTGCCTCAGTTCATCATTTGTAAAATGAACTGGAGAAGGAAATGGAAAATCACTGCAGTATCTTTTATCAGAAACCCCCAAATGTGGTCACAAAGAGTTGGACATAAATGAAACAATCAAACAACTACACAGATAGAGTGAAGAAGGCTTCAAAAGAAGTGAATCAGTAAGGAGGATGAAAAAACATTGCCCCTTCTGAAAATGGAATGTTATTTTTACTCTATTCTTTTGCAAATTTAACAAATATTAATCAGCCATTATATGCTCAGTTTTGTGAAGGTAAGCTTATAAAATCTTGTCCACCATTTAACTGGAAAGACTATAATACCATTTATTTTTCTTATTTTTCTCCAACACCCTGGTGTTTCTTTGTGTTCAATATAACATCACATAATTATGGAACACTGAGATGGAAGGGACCTCAGAGGTCATGTAGTCTAACCTGAACCTTAACAGACATCAATGATTGTTAGGCTGGACTTGAAGGTTACAGACATCTCCCAATGGAGCCCATTACATACTCATATATAAGTTAGGAACTTTTCCTTCCACTAATTTTAAATATGCAATGTCCTTCTTAATTCTTAATTCTGCCTATGGGGTCAAATGGGATAAGTCTAATTCTTCCACATTTAAATGCTTAAAAATATCACTGTATTCTTCAGACAGTGGACTATCCCACCTCTCTGGGCACTAACGGGTGGAGGGCTTCCATGTATAGGTAACAGGACTTTCTGATTTTTTAGAACAGAGGCCTGGGTCTCTAAACTCATTTATCTACTCTGCTCATTAGAAGTCATGGTAGCATAAACCTGTGTAGAAAGATTCTTCAGTGATTTAGTTAGGTATGCAGGAGAGAACCTTTCCCTCCTAGAGAATTTCCCCTCAATAATGAAAACTTTATGATTATTAGGTGGGAAGAAATGGGACTTCCAAGTAGCACTAGTTCTCTTTTTATTGTACGTGTGATTTCATTGAAAGGAAAATCCCATCCCCCAATAAATATCAGAAACCTCTCTACAACTTACTAGTCTTGAAGAATGTTTAGAGCACTATAAGGCCAAGTGACTTGCGCAGGATAATAATTTGTTGTTGTTGCTGTTGTTGTTTGACTCTAGTAAGTGGTTTTAATTTTTTTAATGTAATAGTATTTTATTTTTTCCAGTTACATGTAAGGATAGTTTTCAACATTCATTTTTGTCTCTCTCCTTTCCTCCTCCCTCTATTTCCTTTCCCCTCCCCCAGAAGGCAAGTAATTTGATATAGGTTATACATGTACAATCATATTAAACATGTTTCCGTATTTGTCATGTTATGAAAGAAGAATCAGAACAAAAGGGAAAACACATGAGAAAGAAAAAACAAGAGATAAAATAGTATGTTTCAGTCTGCATTCAGACTCCATCGTTCTTTCTCTGATATAGATAGCATTTTCCATTTTAAAAACTTTTAAAATTTTATTTATTGGAGGCAATCAGGGTTAAGTGACTTGCCCAAAGTCACCCAGCTACAAAATAATAATTTGTCACAGGGTAAACTTGAATTCATGCCTTCCCATCTTGAAAGCCAGCTATCTATGCATTGTGCAACATCGTCTCTCATGTTTACACTTTGGAACACGACTATTTTTTGTTTTTTCATAATGAGAACCTCTAATATAGGAAGTTTCATTACACTAAATCTGTGACTTGGTAGGTAAATCCTATAGAGTTGTCTGAACTGCAAAGAAAATAGGGTCACATAACAAGTAAGTGCCAGAGGCAGGGTTTGAATCTCTCTTTCTAATTCCAAGCTTAACCTTCTATTCATTACACCACTCCTCTCCTCCTATATTCAGCTCGGGATGGGGCCGAACAAGTTGATCAATTGAGATGTGATTTGGGGACAACACCAAAGGACACGAGGGCTCTGCAGAGTCAGGGGTGTAAATTGCCCTCTATGCATATTCTCCATGTTTGGGTTCCACCATATGGGTTCTTTGTACTTGCTCCCTATGTCAATTGATGGTGCATTCATTTGTAGAGGAATTGATGGGGGGAACATTGTCTTATAAATCTTACTATGTTATTTCAGTAAATGTCTTTGCTTTCAACCAAGTGTGTCCTCTAACTAATTATTAAAAGGGAAATGGGTCAGTGGGGACTTGGGAGCTTTATAGAGATGGATTCCTAGGAAACTTTGATTCTGGAGAAGCTAATGCTCCTGGGGAGGTGACTCAGTGGAAGTTGGAAGGTGTCCTCCTGGGTGCACCACGTGTGGAATGAAGAGAATTCATCATCGTGATCATCCTTTCTACAGCTGCTCTGTTCCACAATGATCACTGTTGCTTGTTGCCACCAGTGCTGCTTCTCAGCTCTGACTTCTATGCCATCTGATGAAGCTCTACTCATTTCTGCTTGTTCTACTTCAGACCTCCTAGGTTGTATGCCTGGGAGCTATTGTTCATGTTCTTTGTGAATTAGCTCTTTCAGAGGCCAACATGCCTGGCCTCTGAATTCATCACATTCTTTAGTCTGTTCTTCACCTACCTCTCAGTTCCACCTAGGTGGTACTCAAAAGATCCTCTCACACAGGAATTTGCTAAGACACTTTCTCATTTCTCTCCACTGAGGGTCTTTAGCCCTGACTCCTATCTGAGTTAGAGTGTTTTCTTTTACCTCTTCCTTTCCTTAGGGCGGGCAATGCATTGTCCAAGTCTCCCACTATGTTTTTCTGCTGTTGGGGATAAACATATGTACCTCTTTTCATTGGTCTTTCAATTCCCATGATGTCCTTGCTAAGTAAATTATTTTATTATTAGTGACTTAGAGGAGACTTCCATATAGCTAAATAGTTTAAAATTCTTTTAAGAGTCACAATATATTTATCATTGTTTATCTATGTGTTAATTTAATATTTATATAAAACTTTAAGGTTTGCAAAGTGCTATGTGTATATTACATATATTTATATATGTCATCTGATTTGATCTTTACCACAACTCTGTGAGGCATGGTGCTATTATTGTTCTCATTTTACAAATGATTAGATCCAACTCTAAATCTATGATCTATGATCCCTTCATCCTATGAAAACTTGTTACAGGGAGACATGAGTGTTGAGTCTTCTGCTGACATTCCTATCATCTCAACAATGACCTTGATCCCCTTACAGCTATAAAATATTCCACAGATTAACTTACTGATATGATGCTAAATCTATAGATTTGGGCAAACTTTTAAAGATTACAAAAATGTGTGCTGTTACTACTACTATGATTACTAAGTTGTTCTTCTGATCCTGGTCCATGGAATTCAAATCAAAATGGTCCTGTGACAAGTCATCATGTAGCTACGATTTTTTAGTATCAGATAAAAACTATTTCTTGTAGGTGAACAAAAAGTATTAATATATAAGTTCATCTTCTGGAAATTTACTGTAAGTCTACTCAAAAGAATATCAATAGTACACTGAAACATGAACTGGGGGAGTCAGCACAAGGTACGGAGGAATTGTTTATACCTCAACCTGTTCCCACATGATTTCTGATCCCTGCTAGATTTCTACTTTGGCATTCCAAGTAGTTCAAATATTGGACAGTTAGGTGGCACAGTGGATGGCACACTGGGCTTGGAATCAGGAACACCTATCTCTGTAGGTTCAAATCCAGCCTCATATACTTATTAGCTTTGTGACGTTAGGAAAGTCACTTGACCTTTTGCCTCGGTTTCCTCACCTGTAAACTGAGTTGAAGAAGGAAATGGCAAACTGCTGCAGTATCTTTGCCGAGAAAACCCCAAATGTTGTCACTAATAGTCAAGATATGACTGAACAACAGCAGCTTGAATATTAAGGGAATTTGACATCTGTTTAAAAATACTGTTCTTAAGTTTTTATGGATCAATGTTATATGCATGCAGTTATGATCAACAGTTCAGATAATCAATCTATCAATTAGCAAACATTTATTAAGCACCTGCTACATGTCTGGCATTGCACTAGTTGCTAGGATTTGTTAGTTGGTTGGCTGGTTGTTGTCCTTCATTCTCAAAGAGGACCAAAATGGCATTGCTTTGCTAGAGCGAAGTTACCATGTGTCTGACTGTGGCTGATCAGAACAATACAAGATCGGAATAAAAGCACAAATAGTTTATGTGAACATTTGGGGTGCATTCTCTAAATTTGCCCATCTCACATTTCTTTTGAGCTACTTCAATTCTGCTTTGTTGATAGAGCACAGCACTTTCTCTGATGTGGGCTTGCCATGCTGAGCAGTCCTGTACCAGTGTCTCCTGCGTCACAAATTCAATTCCAAAGGTCTTAAAAGAGAACCTGAAAGTGTCCTTCTATTGCTTCTAACCACCATGTGAACATTTGCTCTGTGTGAGTTCTCCATAAAGTAGTCTTTTTGGCAAGCACTTGTTTTGCATTCAAACAACATGGCCAGCCCATTGAGTTGCACTCTCTGAAGTCAAGTTTGAATGTTTGGAAGTTTAGTTTAAGAAAGATCGTCAGTGTCCGGTACCTTATCCTGCCAGGTGATCTTCAGAATCTTCCTAAGACAATTCAAATGAAAGTGATTCAGCTTACTGGCATGGTGCTGATAGACTGTACAGGTTTCATAGGTATACAACAATGAGGTCAGCACTGCCTCTGTAGACCTTCAGGTTGGTAGTCTTTTCTCACACGCTTTCCTTCAGAGCCTCCCAAACACTGAACTAGCTCTGTCAATACTTGCATCAATTTCATTATCAATGTGTACATGCCTGGAATGTACACTACTAAGGTAAGTGGTAAGTGGTACTACAGAATTCAAAACTTCTCCATTTGCTATAGCTGATGGTTCCATTTATGGATGGTGTGGTGGTAAGTGATGGTGTTTTCTTAGTGTTAACTGTTAGGCCAAAACTAGCAAAAGCAGCAGAAAACCAACCCATATGTTGTTCTTGTCATCTTCAGAGGCTGCATTGAATGTACAATCATCTGCAAACAGAAAATCATACACCAACACTCCCTCCACTTTGGTCTTGGCTTATAGCCTTTTCAAGTTGAAGAAGCTGAACAAGGACAAAGAATGAAACAATTCCTGCTCACAGGCAGCGCACATTCTAGTGGAAGATAACAATACATAGATAAGTATATCAATATGAATAAATATAAAACAGTTAAATACTAAGCAATTTGGGAGGGAAGACACTAGCAGTTGTGGGGATCAGGAAAGGCTTCATGCAGAAGCCAGCAGTCTGAACTTTGTCAAGTTTGCCAATACAAAGAGGTGTGAGATGGTCAGTGCAAAGGCATGACAGGAGATGGAGAACAGTATCACGTTTAAGGAACAAAGAGATGGATTGTTAAATTGGATCACAGAGAAGAAGACAATAATATCCAGGAAGGCCAGAAGGATATCTTAGGGACAGGTAGAAAGGGGCGTCAAAAGCTTTTTAAAAATAGTTGAGATTTTATACTAGAGGCAATAGGAAACTACTGGAGTTGATCAATTAGGAGAGTAATATGATCAGACCTGTGTTTCAGGAAAATTATAATGAACCAGTTGCAGCTCAGCTTGTTGGTTGACAGGATATTTTTAGTTCTATATTTATAATATGGGCATCTGTTGTTGGTTGGTCCGGTTGGCAAGCATCTGACATAAAATAATTCTAACCACCAGCTCACATCTTGTTTTGATAGACGCTATATTTTATCAGCCTTTAGGGACAGAATATACAACTTCTATACACAGTATCCTTACAAAAGTCTTCAGGGATTACTAAGTCCAGGCTCTTAAAAAAATAACCCTTCTATAATTTCTGGTGGCAATGACCTGATCTTTAATTGCAATTATTTCTATTTCAATAAATAAATTCTCAAGATTCAGCCATTTGTTCATTTGTTCAATGCTTGGTCTTTGTTAATAATAAAATAATAATTGAAGGGATTCATATGGATCTCACCCATGAAGGACTTTTGGATTCTTCTCTTGTTTATCTATTTCATAGGTTCCATCTGAAAGTAAACCAGTTTTGGTTACATATGAAAACTCCAAGGTTGTGTACTTAATATCAGTCTATACTATTGCTCAATGAAATGATATCTGCTTGTTCCAAAAAGTATTTCTGTATGTTTTGGACCTGTTCTGAGAAGGTCTGTCCATTCTCTCACACCTTTTTAGTGAGGAAGTACTATTTTTTTCTATTGCTGCCTTTGGATGATATGACTCATGTTTTGTTAATGTTGTATGCATTTCTGCTAAGTTAAATCAAGTGAACAAGCATTTATTAACCACCTACCAAGTACCAGACATTGTGCTACATGCTGGGCATACTAAGAAAGGCAAAAAAAAAAACCAACCCAAAGCTCATAAGCTAAAGGGGGAGATAGTTTTCAAATCTATTAGAATCCATTTTACAATTCTGAAAACGTACATTAATTCTGGTTAAGAGTACATCAAAACAAATTTCCATAGGTGTTAATTGCTTTAAACATGTTCTTCCCATTCAGCTTTGATTTTAAGATGCCATTTTCTCAATGTATTCAGTCAAGAGTTTTATACTCAATGTCTGGACTAAAGAACACCAAGGTATTTGTCAGTATTGCCTTTATTTATATGTTGAGTTTGTCACCAGAATTCAACCTCAAAGCATTCAGACTCTATCTCCCCAAAGCATACATTACAAATTTTATACTCACTGGATCTAAATGACTTTTGATACTTAAGAAAGATTTCCAATGAAGAAGGAACTTCTTGATGTCTTTTTTTTTTTTTTTGCAAAGCCACATTACTGGATAAAGTATCATCCTTAGTTCTGTTTAACAGGGATGATAACATATTTAAGAGTAGACAGAACTACAAGCAGGCAAGTCAACAAATATTTATTAAGCACCTACTATGTGGCAGAAATTGTACTAAGCAATGGGAATATAATGAAAAGTAAAGAAAAAAATCTCATTCTCAAAGAGCTCACAGTATAATAGAGGATAACATATGAAACAAGGCTGTTTACAACATGTAGCATCAGGGTGTCATTGTGTGGTTCAAAGGAAAATAAAATGGATATCTGTAGTCTCTTCTCCTTCTACCCTTCTCTTAAGCAAGACTTTAATTCCTGTAAGGAGAGGAAGCAGGAGGTTGGGACCAGAAATATGGTCACTCTTCTTGGAGACAGGAGGCTACTGGCCTAGAATTATATCTATCTTCTTTCTTAAATACTGTCAGTCAAGGCAGATACGATTTTTCAGATTCCAGTTAAATTTATGATGAACATTCCTTAACTGGGAAAAGAGGACCCAAGGTTTTTATACAAGGCTTTACTGACTTCCTAACAATACCAGTTCCACAATGAATATAGATGGTGAGTAGCAAAGAAATTTTTTTTTTATCCAAGTTGATGACAAAAGTTAGGGAGAATAGAGTATTAAGGAGAATAGGGTGACTTACAATGTCAAAGGCCACAGAGAAGTCAAGAAGGATACATCTTTGAGAAAAGTCCATTTACTTTGGAAAGAGTAGCGTCAGTTAAATTATATCAGAAGTCTGACTAAGTTAAGAAGATAGTAAGAGGGGGAAAAGTAGAAGCACTAACTGAAGACAGACTTCTTAAGGAGTTTAGGGAGCATAAAAGTGAGGAGAGATGTAGGCTAACAACTAGAGACGATGGAAAAGACATGGGTGTGTAAGGATAAAGGACTTTTTTTTCACATAAGACAAGGATGATGAAAAGATAGTGGGGAAAGACATCTGGATAGTTGGAGTATTCCAAGGCTAAGACTTGACAAGGCAAGATAAAGGACTCAAGAGAAGAACACAGAAGAAGGTTGAGATGGTTCTCCATGGGATCAAGATAGGGAAGGAAAGAGTATAGCCAGTAAGGGAGTAATGACTTTAGAAAGAACTGAGAGGTGAAGGGATTGAAGTTCTTGGTGAGGATAAAGAAAGAGTAAGGGTTGCATCTTGTAATAATTGTTTTTTATATTATTGTGCTGGTGACATTTTAAATAGAGATAAGCATTCTATATAAACATCAAATACTCTAGCATTCTCACTGTACTTGGATCTATTTCATATATTTGTGATATGTAAATAAGTCATGAATGCAACATTGATTTGAAAGCTTTGCTAGAATTAATAACAGCAAAAATGTTATGGCATTTTCAAGGAACATATACAATAATTACCTATAAAGTATCTCTTTATACCTTCTTCAATATAACCTTCAAGTATAACCTTTCAGTTCCTCAGATTATGTATCATTTTCTTATGTTTATAGTTTTTTGGTGCAATTTTGTTGATCAGTTGTGTCCATCTTCATGACCCCATTTGGAGTTTCTTGGCAGGCATTGGAGTATTTTGCAATTTCCTGCAGCCCTTTTTACAGATGAGGAAACCAAGGCAAAACAGGGTTAAGTGACTTACCCAGATTTGACCTAAGGAAGATGAATCTTCTTAATTCCAGGCTTGGCATTCTATCCATTGTGCCACCAACTGCCCCTTTATGTGCAATATCAGGTGTGAATGCTTTCACTGTTCTTTAGGCTTCAGTCCTACTCTCCAAGAATTTATCTACCATGGTTAGGAAGTTAAGTAAAATAGGAGAGAGCAGATTGGGGGAGGGGTTATACAGTGGGATGGGTGTTTTGAGGTGTTGGGTAGAGGAAAGATGGGGAGAAAATTTGTAACTCAAAATCTTGTGGAAACGAATGATGTAAACAAGAAAATAATTTATTGTAAAGAAAAAATTTAAAAATCAATAAAAAATAGAAGTTAAGTAAAAAGTTTCAAATATCCTACAAATATCCCCTGTGAGTTTGCCCTAGGATGCCCTGGCAAGTTTGGAAACTGAATTTGAAATATTGGATTGTAAATGCATCTACAGTTGTCTCACCATAAGCTTTTTTAGGTTATCTGTAGTAATAGGCAGGAAAACAGGGATGTTACATACCTTGTTCTGTTCTTGAATAGTTTCAATTTCTTCTTTTTATTTTTAAAAAAGCTTGGAGTATTTTAGTTTTTGTTTTTGTTCTTAAATCCATGAAGTTTGAAGCTCATGAGCATTTGGTATGGCAATATATATTTAAAACCTTCAACTTTCATGGATAAATTTTATGTCCAAGGGGATGTGGACAAAAGTTCTATCTGTAATGATATTCCAGTCCCTTTATAATTTATGTGATAAATTCCAAGAATATTTTGTGGTTAATATGTATGTCTAGGTATCTATTACACGCTGTGTTTTTGTCAGAATTGTAGTATGCATTGAAGGATAGAACTAGGGATGGAAAGTCTTTGTGCCAAGTAATGCTAGCACCACTTTGGAGTCCTCCAAGAGTTTTGAACAAAATGCAGCCTGCCACAAAGCCTCATTAAGGGAACAGAGAATGAAGATATGAGTTAATAGAAGAAAACTCCTAATATAATGTAATACTTTGAGTTAAGAATAGTGTAAGAGGTAAACTCAGAAATTCCACAATAAAAATTAATAGGACCTCAGGGAAAAGCAAAAAAGTCTTGGTCACAAGAATTCTAAAGGAAGAAATGAAGCAATCTATTAAAAAATGAAATTAAAGCTCCTAAGAAAAAAATTGGAAAGAGAATAAATTTGCTTAGGACAAAAGGTAAACCCAAGTAACGGACTCTGAAAAATAGAGCTAATCTAAGTCAATGATTGCATGAAATAATAAGAAATTATAGTGTCTGAAAAATTAAAAGAGTACATGTTTCTACTATAAAAAACCATGAACCTAGAAAAGAAATGGAGAGATCATGTAAGAATAATTGAACTTCCCAAAAACTATGACCCTACAAAAACCTGGATGCTATATTTTGAGAAATTATAAAAGAAAACTTCTCCAAATTATTAGGACCACCAAGCAAACAGAAAATAATTGAATTGGCATGAAATGGTATAGAGGGAGAAGAGAAGGCCCAGGACATAACCTTAGTTGGTCATGACCTAGATGAAGATCCAAAAAAGGAGGCTGAGGAGGAGGGGTGAAATAGGTTGGAGAACCAGAAGAGAGTAGGATAAAGAAAACAAAGAATAGAGCATCAAGGAGAAGAGGGTGATAAACAATGTTAGAGGCTACAGAGAGGTCAAGAAGAATTCATGTCTGAGAAAAGTTGGTTATATGTGGCAATTAAAAGAAAACTTCTCAAAACTATTAGAAGCAGCAGGCAAAGAAAGGAATACACTTGGTTACCTCCTGACAGAAACCCCTAATTGAGAACACCAGTAATATCATTTCCAAAATTAGGAGCTTAAACGTCACAGAAAAAAGACTGCAAAAAGCTAGAACCAAAGAGTTCAAAGAACAAGGAACTACAGACAGGATCATACAAATTTGTGACGTAACTATTATAAATGAATGGAAAGCTTGGAATAAAATATTAGAAAAAGACAAAAGAAAAAGTTTACTGACAAAAAAATAACCTGCAAGATTGAGTATAGTCCTCTACAGGAGAATAATAGACCTTTATTAGAATACATGACTTTTAGTCATCCTTGATGAAAATATTTTTTAAAAGCTAGGTAAAACCTTTGAAATAGGGAGATAAGTGAAATCTAGAAAGGTAAATATATTAGAGGAGATTTTGTTCAGTCATTCAGTCATGTCCAACTCTTTGTGACCCCGTTGACTAGAGCACACAAGGTCCTTCTATCTTCGACCCTCTTCTGAAGTCTGTCCAAACTCATACTCATTGCTTCTGTGATATCTGTCTCTTCTCTGCTACCCCCTTCTCTTTTTGCCTTCTGTCTTTCCCAGCTTCAGAGTCTTTTCCATTGAGTCCTGTGTTCTCGTTATGTAGCCAGAGTGTTGAAGCTTTAACTTGACTATTTGTCCTTCCAATGAAAAGTAAGTTTAATTTCTTCAAGTATTTCCAGATTTAATTTCCTTGCTGTCCAACTGACTCTCAAAAGTCTTCTCCAGTAACATAAATTCAAAAGTGTGGATTCTGTGGTGCTCAGCTTTCCTTATAGCCCAACTCTCACAGTCATACATCACTACTGGAAAAACCATAGCTTTGACTATATGGATCTTTGTTGGCAAGGTAATGTCTTTACTTTTTAGTATGCTGTCCAGATTTGTCATAGCTTTCCTTCCAAGGAGTAATAGGTTTTTAAAATTCAGTTATAATTTTCAATGATCTTTGAGACCAAGAATATAAAATCTGACATTGCTTCCAATTCTTCTCCAAGAAGTAATAGACCAGATGCCATGATCTTAGGTTGTGTTTTCTTTTTTTTAATGTTAAGCTTCAAGTCAGCTTTGACACTCTCTTCTTCTAACCTCATCAAAAGACTTCTTCTTATTATTATTTTTTTTGCTTTTTTTTTGGAGGGCAGTTGGGGTTAAGTGACTTGCCCAAGGTCACACGGCTAGATTTTTTTTTGTGTTAAGCGTCTGAGGCCGGATTTGAACTCAGGTACTCCTGACTCCAGGGCCGGTGCTCTATTCACTGCGCCACCTAGCCGCCCTGTCAAAAGATTTCTTAATTCTTTATTTTTATCTGCATATCTGAGATTATTGATATTTCTCCCAGAAACTTTAATTCTGACTTTTGATTCATCCAACCTGGCATTTTGCATGATGCAGTCTGCATATAAGTTAAATAAATAAGGTGACAATATACAGCCTTGTTGTACTCCTTTCCCAAACTTGAACCAATCAGTTGTTCCATGTTTGGTTTTAACTGCTGCTTCTTGGCTCATATACAGGTTCCTAAGGGAGAAAAGTAAGATGAACTGGTACAACCATCTCTTTGAGGACTTGCCCCAATTTGTTGTGATCCACACAGTCAAAGGCTTTAGTGTCATCAATAAAGCAGAAGTAAATTTTTTTGGAACTTCCTTGCTTTCTCTATATTCCAGCAAGCATTTAAAGCATTAAGAAGAGGTTAGATGCTAATCAATGTTTAATAATATAGGGAAAAGAAAGAAGTGTTCATTTACAATTCCACTGTCTTCAAGTGTCATGCTGGGAATATAAAAAGGACAAACATAGGATTTGAGCATAATTTTTTTAAATTTTGTTTTGTTTTACATTTTAATGAAAGGGAAAAGTAGCTGGGAGAAAGGAATTAACTATTGGGAAGAAATTAAAAAGAAAAAGATGTTTATTTTTTCTTATAACTGAAATTTGATAAAAGAAGGGTATGCAAACATGAATGAGGTATGGGGGACCTGGGTATCTTGTAAACTTTACTCTTATAAAGACCAATTAAAGGAAGATTGAACACACTCATAAGTCTGGTTTAGAAATAAATTCAAAAGAGAAACAGGTAGGGACATAAAGGGGGATTTAAGAAGGAGGATAAAGTTGGGGAGGAAATAGTCATAAGCAAAAAGAACTTCAATTCTGGAAAGTGCATCATAAAGGGTATTTGAATGCAAAGAAAGAAATTATATGAGGTGATTGAAGAGAGGAGAGAATAGAGGAAGATGAGATAATTTCAATTATAGAGGAAGATGAGATCATTTCAATTAGAATACTAATACTGATCACATTCTTTTTTCTTTTCTGACCTACTTTATTGTAGAGGGAGAAAGAATCAAAGCATGGAAAAATTATAAGAGGATAATACAGAGGGAAAAACACAATGAACAATTATAACTGAATGTGAATGGGACAAACTGTCCCATGAAATGTAAGCAGAAGAATGAATTAAAACATAGGATCCAATCATACCTTTTTTTTTCACAATGTGATTGAAATATGAAAATTCACACAGAATTAAAATTAGGGACTAGATCAAAATTCATTATGCCAGAAGAAAATACAAAAAAAAAAAAATCAGGGGTGGAAATCATGGTCGCAAACAAAGCAATGGTAAAAAAAAAAAATAGCTTAAAAGAAATAAGCAGGGAAACTACAGTATGCTTAGAAACACTGGAAATAATAAAATAATTTCAGTACTTAATATGTGTGCACCAAAGAGCATACATGGCATCAACATACTTAAAGGAAAAGCTAATTGAATCTCAAGCAAAAATATACAATAAAACTACAATCATGGGGGACCTACCCCAATGTGTCTTTTTCAAACATACACATTTAACAAAAAAAAAGTAACAATAAAAAAGCTAAGGACACAAATAGAATTTTAGAAAATTTAGATGTGGGATTCTCAGACTCACAAAAATACAGAAAACACATCTCTCGCTGAAGGCAGTTCGGCAGCAGGTGCTCATCACAGTGGCCAGTAGTGGAGGCTGGCCCAGCCTGAAGCTGAGACCATGGCCAGGCCCGGGTTGGTGGGAAGGAGCCGAGCTGAGCTGAGCTGAGCTGAGCCGTGCAGCAGCTAGTCTTTAGAGAGGATCTACAGCCTCCAGCACCTCCACATCTGCTAAGGCCTGAGGAACGGGATAGGAGAGGGGCAGCTTGCACTGGAGCAGAGATAGGCCCAGCCCAAAACCGCAGTGGCCAGGCCAGGCCCCAGGGTGGCCAGGAGGAGCTCAGCCTCCCAAGGCAGCTTGAGTCTACTTCAAAGAAGATCTAAAGCACCTGCCTTAGGGGATCTTAAAATCCCACAAACCAAGGTCAGAGACTGTTAGTGAAAGTAAAACTTTGAAAATTAGTTCAGGGGAAGAAAGCAGTTCGGGCCAATCTGCCTCCAGGGCAAGGAAGCAGTGCCGGGGAAGGGAACTGCTGGAAGCAGCAGCAGCCGGGCTGCTTCAGAGGCCCTGGCCTACAGACTCCACAGAGGGGCTGAATAGACTGATCAGCGCCAACTGCTCTTGCATTGAGTGGCCTGGATCCAGATCGTGGTCTTGGGTGGTGGTCCTGGGGTGTGCTTTCAGCAAGCCAAAGCTGGGGGGACTTGGAACATCCCCAATAGCTCCAGCAGCTGGGAAAACCCCAGTGATTTGGAACAGAGCTTTCCCCCCTGGAAGCAGAGCTTCACAGAGCTAGAAAAAAAGCAACCAATTAACTGACTGGCCAACATGAGGAAAAGGAAGCAAAATAAGAACATTAATAAAACTCTAGAATCCTTTTTTATGGACAAAAAGGATCAAAGCATGGAACGGGAGGAAGAGAACCCAGTCAGAACTCCCACACCAAATGCTTCCAAGACACTTGAAGAATGCCTAGAAGCTATACATCAACTGAAAAAGGACTTTGAAAACCAAATAAGAGAAGTGGAGGAAAAATTGGGAAGAGAAATGAGAATGATGCGAGAAAACCATGAAAAGAGAGTCAACAACCTGACTGAAGAAAACAACACTTTAAAGAATAG
>CM053597.1:160305221-160328231 GCA_028646575.1 Pseudocheirus occidentalis | reverse complement strand
CATATACATATACCCTCCTCTATAGACATATATCTGTATACACATGTATACACATATATGCATATATTTGTGTGCATATATATATATACACACACACACACACACACATTTATATTCCCTTCAACTATCCTCATACTGAGAGAAGTTTCATAACTTACAGTTATTGTTTTTCCATGTAGGCATGTAAATAGTTCAACTTTGATAAGTTCCTTATTATTTCTTTTTCCTGTTTATCTTCTCATGCTTTTCTTGCTTCTTGTATTTGAGTGTCAAATTTTCTATACAACTCTGGTTTTTTCATCAAGAATGCTTGAAAGTCCTCTGTTTCCTTGAATGATCATATTTCCCCTTAAAACGTAGTCAGTTTTGCTGGGTAGGAGATTCTTGGTTTTAATCCTAGCTCCTTTGACCTCTGGAATATCATATTCCAAGCCCTTCAATCCCTTAATGTAGAAGCTTCTAGATCCTGTGTTACCCTGATTGTGTTTCCACAATATTCAAATTGTTTCTTCTTGGCTGCTTGTAATATTTTCTCCTTGATCTGGGATCTCTGGAACCTGGGTATAATATTCCTAGGAGTTTTCTTTTGGGGATTTTTTTTAAGAGGTGATCAGTGAATTCTTTCAAGTTCTATTTTGCCCTTTTATTCTAAAATATAAGGGCAATTTTCCTTGAGAATTTCTTGAAGGATGATTTCTAGGTTCTTTTTTTGATCATGGCTTTCAGATACTCCAGTAATTTTAAAATTATTTCTCCTGGATCTATTTTCCAGGTGAGTGGTTTTTCCAGTGAGATATTTCACATTGACTTCTATTTTTTCATTTGTTTGGATCTGTTTAATAGTATCTTGATTTCTCATAAAGTCATTAGCTTCCATTTGCTCCAATCTAATTCTGAAGTAATTATTCTCTTCAGTGAGCTTTTGAAATTCTTTTTCCATCTGGCAAATTTGACTTTTTAAGGCATTCTTCTCCTCACTGGCTTTTTGGGCCTCTTTTGCTATTTGAGTTAGTCTATTAGTCTATCTATCTGTCTATCTATCTATCTATCTATACACACACACAGATAAGGAGACTTACCCAGTCACATGCTAAAGAGAAGAATTTAAACCTGGATCTCCGCTGACTCCAAGTTCAATTCTCCTTCCACCATACCATGCTGTATCACAAAAGTTGGAACATAATAAGGCATTTGAGGCACGGGGGATAATGACGAAGCCAACCTGACTTGAGTTGAAACATTTTAGGATGAGGTTGGTTGTGATAGTGGGAAGAATGTTAGATACAGAATCAGAAAACTAGGATTTAAGTCCTGACTGCTATCATGCAACTCTGAGAAAGTCAGTTTTTCCCAGGATCTAGGCTAAAGTCACTTCCAAATGCTAATATTTTCTTCCAACTTCCTGGCTCCCCTCTACAACCATCATTCAGTAACCTCATCTTCTTTGAGCTTCATTCAATCCATATTTGTTACCTAGTCAAGATTTTAGCAGATGTTATTTACCAACCTCTAGTACATTCACCTTCCTTCTTTTTTTTTCTTAGAGGGGAGAAGGTAGGGCAATTGGGGTTAAGTGACTTGCCCGAGGCCACAAGGCTAGTTTTCTGTTAAGTGTCCAAGGACAGATTTGAATTCAGGTCCTCCTGACTCCAGGGTCCGTGCTCTATTCACTGCACCACCTAGTGGCCCTGTCTTCCTTCTTCAGTGAGTTCATAGTCTCTCTCCTCTTCACCTTGTGCCCCAATAAAACTAAACTAAAAGATACTCCTTTATCTTATGTTATCTTTCCTATTCTTCAACTTACCCATTTTCATGATCTATCATCCCCCCTATCTTCCACTTCCAGGTTCAATCAGTTTTGAAATTCCTTTGTCTCATTCCATTATTCCTCCTGTCTCATGAGCCCTATCCTTATTCCTCATATTCACATGACTGTCAATCACTTTACCCCTCAGTTCTTTCCCAGGCCATCACCTCTGCACTCCATATACTCTCCTCTCTTTCTCATTGTGACCCTTTGTTAAACCAGTTATGTTCCACACTACTTTCTCTTGAATCTCTTGTCCCCTAAGCCTTTGGCAGCTCTTTCCCTGCCAAGCCCCATTCTTGGATTACTCTTACCAAGTGATGCCTTCACTCCTATTCATGTGGTATTGAAGAAAGCTGCATAAAAAAATCATGAAACTGTACTGAAGAGGTTTACTATAAATTTGTATTTATATAGCCTCAACCAGAACCTCACTGCTGTGAGGCAATCCTCATTATAGTACCTCCCTCATTAATTCACTATTACCCTCTCCACAGCAGCTCTTCCAAACCTTTTCATCCTTCTTTAAATCTCCCATAGATTCCCCTTTCCCCACCTTTTCAGCTGAAAACTTTGCCTCAAATTTTACAGAAAAAATGAAGGACATTTGCTGAGCTCCCTTTTGTCCCCTCTTCATCTCCTATCTTCCAGGTGCCTCCTGCCCCAATCTCCTCCCTCCTCATTGTCTCCCGTGAGGAAGTGGCCCTTCTCCTTGCCAAGGCAAACCCTCTCCATACACAAGTGGCGCTATTCCATTCCATCCTCTTATTCCAACCACAGCATATCAGAAGTAGCTCTTAAACCCAGATCTTCCTAACTGGTAAAAAGAACAAGCTTTCCATCCACTACTTCATACTGCTTTGCACTAATGTTTTAACTGGTGATAATGATATGTTTCTTTGCCAATTAACACATTTAACCCAAAGAAATGACTAATGGTAGTCATTTTAGTTAGGCCAGTAGGGTGGATATTTTGGGGAAGGAAATCCCTGAACCAACACCACTAAGGAGCTATCCACTTCGTTTACCACAGAGGCAATGTTGAGTGAAATCTGTTCCTAACATATAAATAGGGAGGTGAGTCAGGACCTCACTACACATCCTTTTCTGATACTTAACTACTTGTATGGCTTTTGGGAAGTCACTTACCCTTCTGTGGCCTCAACTACCCCACCTATAAGATGAAGGGATTAGACTAAATGTCCTCTTCTCCAGCTTTAGATTCATGATTCTATGTACTGAGTTTGTTTATACATTAATTATTTAAAACTTAGAAACGAAGCTTTCTTGCTGAAACTGTTTCAAGTGGTAGAGCCTATTAACCCACAAAGATACCACAAAAGAAACATCTAGTGATTGGTTTAATCAGTCATGCCTCTTGGGCATGACATACTTAAAAAAGCAAGTCATCTAACCATTCAAGAGTAGGAGGTACTCAAACCTCAGGGCAGTCCTGGAATGAAAATCCTGCAGGAGTGGGAGGAGAGAATTTCTCTTTTTCTTCTCCTCTCCAGCATACCCCTCCCCCCCACTCCCATCAGCCTTGGCTTTTATCTGTGGATTTACTTACCTAGAAAAAGATACTCCATCCAACAGGTGGAGAGGAAATTTGAGAGACTTCAAGGCCCAACGAAGAAGCAGAGACAAGCCCTTGTAGACAGACATATGTGTGCCTCAGTACCACTGTACTCTAAATTCAAGTCTACTCTGCCTGTGGACACTGTATATTTATGACAGCACACCCCAGGCTTAGTAGGGAACAATATTTTGTGCCAACTGTTCTTTCTATAACATCTGAGTAAATTTCTTTGTTAAAAGCTAAGTCTACCAGCTAATGTTAACCAGAAGTACACTGAAAGGGTCCACTGCCAGAGAATGTTAGAAGTCTGCCCCTACAAGGTCACCTCTAGAACCAGCAGTAGTAGTAGCTCTCTATGGGAGCTAGGTGGTACAGTGAGCAGAGCACCAGGCCTAGAATCAGGGAGACCCGGGTTCAATTCCTGCCTCAGATACTTACTTGCTATGTAATATTGAGCAAGTTACTTACCCTCTGCTTGCCTCAGTTTCCCTATCTGTAAAATGGGGATAATAATTGCACCTACTCCCAGCTGGAGGACCAAATGAAATAACAGTTGTAAAGTTCTTAGCATAGTGCCTGGAGACATAGTAAAAACTGTAAAAATAAATGTTAGTTGTCATCATTACCATCATCATCATCATCTGTAGACTCAAAAACTGTATGAGTGACAAATTGAGTGAGTAGCCCAGAGGGGGTATGACATAAGAGGCTTCACTATAGGATATATTTGGATTCACTATGCATTTTCAGAAACTCACTGGGGAGATTCTATATCTGGGACTCTTGTACTTAGACGCACATTTTGCAGGGATCTACTGGAGAAAATTATTGTGTGGTTTGTTTTTTTTTCTCCTGTGATAGGGTAACATATTTAGGATTGAAAAGTAACCTGGAGGCTTTCTTGTTTACCCCTTTCATTTTAGAGATGAGGAATCTGAAACTATGATTTATCCAACATCATACAGCTAAAGAGTATCAGAGGCAGGATTTGAGTCAAGTCTTCTTAGAGGCAGCTAGATGACCCAGAGGACAGAGCACTGGAGTCAGGAAGACACTTAGCTGTGTGACCCTGGATAAGTCACGTAAGCTCTGTTCGCCTCAGTTTCTTCATTTGTAAAATGCAGATAATAGCATCTAATTTCCAGGTTTGTCGTGAAAAACAAATGATTTTAAAATCAATTTATAGTAGACACTATACAACTATAGATTCCAAATCCAACACTTTACTAAGCCATGTTATCTTCTTGACTTAAAGAAATTTGCACTTCGGGGTGGCTAGGTGGCGCAGTGAATAGAGCACTGACCTTGGAGTCAGGAGGATGTGAGTTCAAATTTGACCTCAGACACTTAACACTTACTATCCATGTGACCTTGGGCAAGTCACTTAACCCCAATTGCCCTGCCTTTCCCCCCTCCAAAACAAAGCAAAAAAAATAAGAAATCTACATTTCATAAATTGATCAGAGATTAGACAAAAAAATGTTCACACATTAAAACTTCATCATCCAAAGGACTCATGATGAAATGTGCTATGTACCTCCTGACACAGAGTCATTGGATTCAGAGTATGGTTTGGGAGAGGTTTGGGCTTTGAGGTTGTTGGGGTTTTTTTTAACGTGGTCAATGGGAAAATTTGTTTTTTCGTAACTATTCATATTTATAACAGGGATTTTGTTTTTCTTGTTTTCTCAGTGGAAGAAAATGAAGGCATATTTTGTTGAATGAGAAAAAAACAGTAAAATTTGATTAAAAAAACCCCCAAATCTCATTATGCTTAACTAGATTCTATAATTACATCTTCTGAGCAGGGGGTCAGGAATCACAATTCCTTTTCCTTACACTCTCCTTTCTGATTTGCTGTCCCTAGCAAATCAGCCAGAGTGCTTTTGGAAAAAGTCTGTGTTTGAAAGGAAACGATCCAAAGATATGATCTGGATGTATATGAACCCCTCTAGGGTAGCTTACATCCCCCACTCCCCAGCTTGTACTCACAGGTTGAATTCCCTAGGAGACACCTATCCTAGGTTCGAAGTTTTCTAGGTGGTTAGTTTCAAAACTATCAGCTCACAATCTACCAATCATACTTTTCATTAGACAGCTGGAGGATACAATTAACCAAAAGGCATGTACTAAATTGGTAAACTAAGAACAAACACTACCCCCAAAACCTTAGATACACTACAAATATTCTACAAATATACATATCAATGGGAAAAGTATCCAAGGACATAGAATACACCAGTCAAAAGGAGCACACATTTAAAAAAAAAAAAACACATGTGGCCAAGGTGACTCCTACCTCTGGAATCACTGGGAATTAAAGTCCTTTCTTTTCTTGTGGTATCCTTAGGTCCACTAGGGTCCCTAGCCCAGTTACTTCCTTTAGTTCAATTCTTTTTTTTTTGTATCCCACAATAAATTTATTTATTTACTTTTAGTTTACAACATTCAATTACACAATCCCTTGAGTTCCAAATTTTCTCCCCTTCCCTCTCCTCTCTACTCCCCACCACGGTGGCATGTAGCCTGACGTGGGTTCTACAAATACGTTCACCTTAAACATCAGTCAAGTCGTAAAGAAGAATTGTAACCAATGGAATGAACGAGAAAGAAGGAACAGAACAAAACAAAACAAAAAAATGAGAGAGCAAATAATTTGCTTCAATCTGCACTCAGACTCTGTTCTTTCTCTGTATAGTCCCTTCCATCCTGAGTCTTTTGGAGTTTTCTTATAACCTTTATATTGCTGAGGGGAGCCCAGTCTGAAGTTAGTCATCACACATATGATGTGTCTGTAATTATGTACAAAGTTCTCCTGGTTCTGCTCTTCTTGTTCTGCATCAGTTTATATAAGTCTCTCCAAGTCTGTCTGCTCCTCATTTATTTTTTTATTTTTTGGAGGGCAGTTGGGGGGTTAAGTGACTTGTCCAAGGTCACATGGCTAGTTTTTTGTGTTAAGTGTCTGAGGCTGGATTTGAACTCAGGTATTCCTGACTCCAGGGCCAGTGCTCTATTCACTGCGCCACCTAGCCGTCCCTCCTCATTTCTTATGGCACAATAATATTCCATTACATTCGTATACTGCACTGTGCTTAGCCATTCCCTAATTGATAGGCATCCCCTTGATTTTCAATTCTTTGTCACCACAAGAAGAGCTGCTATAAATATTTTTTTGTACATGCGAGTCCTTTTCCCACTTGTATGATCTTTTTGGCTTTAGCTCAGTTCTTGACTGCAAGAGGCTGACTCTTGATTGACTGTGCAGCTAGCTAGCTTGTTTATGCAATTTTGAGGCCACTGGGGGCATGGCTAATCCTTTCCAGTCACATTCTGCTTTTTCAGGCCAATCTGTTCTTGGCTCCTCTGGCCAATCCTAGTTCATCTGCCTCTCACTCATGCCTGGTCAGCAACTTCCCTTGACTTGTAAGAAAATCCTATCTCCCGTACTCTACTTCTAGGCATCAGGTAAATGATGGCTGTGATACATTACTCTGCTCCATGCACAGATGGGTCATAAAGGAGACCTGCAGAGCATTCAGTCTTGATCTCCCCCAAGTCTTTCAGAATTATCCCTTCTCTGTAGAAGTACTTCAAATTCAAGCCCACAGACCCTTGTGTAAAGCCTGCCCACCCTCTATCAGACTTCCATGATAATGTCTCTAGAGGAGGAGCAATCTGCATCTGAGATGAGACTTATGCTATTAGTATTGCTGAAATGAACCACAGAGGCATGCAAAAAAACAAAATGGGGAAGGGAAGGTTAGAACAAAAATGCTTAGTAGGAAGTTGAAATCCAAAATAAATAAGGAAATGTTGAACAATTTGTAACACTTGATGAGTGTAAGCTACCTGACCAAGATAAATTATAGCCCCCTGTACTTAAAGAACTTTTGATTATTTCCTTGGTATTCTTGATCTTTTGTCCCTCCAGATTATTTTTGTTCTTATTTTTTTCCAGCTTTATTAAGTAATCTTTTGGTAGTTTGATTGGTGTAGCACTGAATAAATAAATTAAAAATTGCCATTTTGATTATATTAGTTCAACCTATCTACAAGTCATTAATATTTCTCCAGTTCTGTCCTGAAAGGATTTTTTAATGTAACCAATAAATTACTCTTAGTAATTTTTATAAAGGGGATTCTACATATGTCTGTTTAGAGCAGGAGGTATGAAGAACTAACCTCTAAGATCTCTTATAATTCTGACATTTTATCATCTTTGATCCTATAAGATGAATAAAATTCTGTCTTTGCTCTCAAATAGTTCAGAATCTAAATAATAGAGCTAAGATATAGATACAGATAAACAAAAGAGGAAGCAGAATGTGGTAAATGAGTAAGAGGCATGAAATTCTATATATTCTGAGAGATCAGTTTTTTTCCTGATCAAGTTAGGATTAGCAATATAAAATATGAGTATTATTTCAACAGGTAGAAATAAGAGGGGAAGACATTCTGGACATAAGCAAAAGTGCAGAGATGGAATAATGTAGAGTATAGGATTATAGGGTCAAGAACAGGAAGGAACCTTAGAGATTGCTTAGGGATGATAGTTAGTACTCTGTTTTGACTGGAGTGAATGTAGATTAGAGCCATATTTGAGAGGGCCCCAAACACCAACCTAAAGAGTTTAGACTTTATTCTGTAGGCAGTGGTGAGCCGTTGATAGTTTTTGAGTAAGAGAATAACAATCAGAATCATTAGGAAAATTAATGTGGCAACAATACATAGGGTGTCCCAAAAGTCTTAGTACAGTTTTAAGTTTTTATACCTCAAAAAAAAAAAAAAAAGCTAGAACACAAATAAGACTCCAAATTCATTTTTTCCCCTCTATGCCACAGTTTGCTCTAACTCTATATGGGGTGTCTCAAAAGTGATAGAACTTGAATCTGAATCCACCACTCCTTTGACCTTGGGTATGTTGCTTTCTTCTGAGTCTCCGTTCTTTGTAGCTGTGAAGTTGAGAAAATAATACTCTGCCTCCATCATAAAGCAGTTAGGAAAATCAGATGATAGGATACATGTAAAGTGTGAATTTATAGCTTAGAGAACACCTAGCCCAAACTTATTTTAATGAGGAAACTGAAGTCGAGAAAGGAAAAATGATTCTCCTTAAGTTGCAGAGGTAATACATAGTAAAATTATGATTCAAAATTGGATTTTCTGCCACTGAATCCAGTGTTTTTTCTATTATATCATGCTAACTGTAAAATTATATATATATATATATGTCAACTTTTGTTATTATTTTTTATTACTATTAACTATAGCAAGGATTGATGAGGAGAAATTTTTTTTAGAAGAGATTAAAGTCAAGGAGAACCATTAAGAGACTATCAAAAAAGTCCAAGTGAAAGGCAATGAAAAAGGTGGAAATGAGAATAAAAAGGAGGGGAATAGTAGAAGAGATATTGCAGTGGTAAAATAAACCAAATTTGGTGTCTGATTAGGTTGGAGGAGGAGAAGAGGAAGCAGAAGGAAAAGGAAGAGGGACTGGGAGATTGGTTAACAGAAACATAGAAGGAAGGAGCCAGTTTTTGGTAGGAAGATGATGAGTTTGATGGGTAATGAATTTAAGCCCCTGGACAGATATTTGGAAGGTGGATCCTAGAGCTCAATAGAAAAGTTAGGGTTAAGGACATAGATTTAGAAGTCATTCACATGGTGGGGGGGAGGCAAAATCCAGGGAGTGCCTGAGAGCACCGTGATAGAAAGCACATACAACTTCATTTAGAGGTTATATGAACTCAGAATGATGTTTTGCAGTCAGTATAAAATTGTGAAGTGAGTGGTTTGTCTTCAAAGCCCTAAACTTCTCCTTTTTGACCCTTTCACAATCCTTGCCTTCTTAGCATCCCTACTCTTTTCCCTCCTCCCCCTCTAAGTGTCAACTATCTCTTGGGTCTAGAGAAAAGTGGTCTGATAAAGTCACTCTAAGGTGATTGAATTGCCTCACCAGCTCAGAGATGTTTACCTTTTTAAAAGGACACTAGGAAAAACAACAAGGGTGCTGAATGTGAATGACTGAATCCCAAGAAGATGCATAGTAGAGTGGGAGTTCTTCATATACTGCTCAAATACAAGAACATTGTAGCTGCCTCTGCTTATGGGTGAAAGCTGTAGAGTTTGTGGTTACAATGAGGCAGGAAATGATCGTTTCCAGGAAGCACAAACTTAGCAGTACATTTTGACACAGCAGACACGGTGTGCTAATGAGAAGTGTCAGACTTCCCCTCTGCCCCTTTTCACTTTATCAGATCCTAAGGGGTTATGTTTCTTACTCAAAAATAAGGCTATACATTTAGCAGCTTCCTTCAACATTCTCTAGCCAAGACAGCCATAATCTGGCCCAAACTAAAACTTTAAGTTTTTAATTCACACAATATTTGTTATAGGTTTTCCTTTAGTCTCACATGCAACCAACTGCTGTATTTCCCCACTCTTATCCTTTTCTAATGTGCTTATTTTTTCTCTTTCTCACTCTTTCAACAGAAGTAGAAAACTCAAGGATTACCTAGCTGCAGATTCCCTAGAAAATACATTCTCAAACTGGCACTCTTTGTTTTCAGGACAGTATGAATAGGAATCAGAAGTTGCCCATCTCTTTAAGAAATGCTCACTGTTAGGACTCAAGGTGGTTTGTTCCAGGTCTTGTTATAGCTTTCCCTTTTTCTTTATTGTTTTCAGCCATCCCCTGGCTGTCCTTAGTCCCTGAACCCGGAACCATCTCTCTTTCTTTTTGAGTTTCTTGCTTCTTTCCTCTTCTGCTCCCTGGCAACTTGCTGCTCTTTTACAAATTCAACAAAAATTTACTGACTTACTTCTATTGTACTGGGCACTGTGGAGTTTACTATAAAGAAGCATAATGCATCATCCCAGCCTTCAAGGAGCTTAAAATGTAGAGATGAACATTAACTAGCAAGATATCATGTCCTCATTAACAGAAGGTTAATGAGGTGCTTCAATTAATGAGGAAATATATTGGATGATAAATATTTTCTTTTTCCTATGTGTGCTGCAAATGCAAGCAGATATTATAATTTTACTTTGAAATAAAAATTTTCATCCCACTTCCAAGTGACACAGTTTGGTCCTTTGAGATATTATTAAATCTGATCTAGTTCTAGACAAGACAAGCAATGTTTTAAGAAAACAAATGCCAAATGATTATAAATCATAAGTGCTATTAGTTCATTAGGAGAGATCACTATTTGTAGCCTTTGAAATTCAAATTACTTTTCCTTCATTACCATAGATATTTCTAGAACCTTCTGATTGGTTCTTGCAGAAATAGGTTTAGGTTTTAGTGGACTGAGTGGATAAAGATTTGGGATTCCCCTATGTCATTTTTCCCTCCCAATAAAAAATTATTCACAAAAATTACTTTATAACAGTCATTTGTAATTCAGAACTGAAGCTATGAGTTAATATAGTTCAGGTTCTATCTTAGGGACACCTCTGTTAGTGATCTCTCTTTGACTCAAGACCATAGATAGTGTCACCGTGGTAAACATCAGAACTTGCCATATATCTAGGTTTTCACAACAAAAAGGAAAAGGGCTCCCAGTTTCCCTGCAAGCACTCAGACTTAAAAAAAAATCAAGTAGTGGGAAGGTTTTAATTAATCTGATAGAAAATGCAAAGGATTTGCAACTACACCCACATACAAAGTTAAGACAAATCTCCTTCACTCTCTAATGAGTCATGTCTCCTGAGGAATCTTTTCAGGCCTCCTGACATAGCTCCATGATTCTCCTCCTCTTCATACCCATATACAATATACACAATAAGGGTAAAGAATTTGGATTGCTGGGAGTCAAACACCAGCCTCTCTGATGAAGCACCTCCCAAGGAACTAAGCAGTCCTTCAGACTTCCAGTACTAGAAGAAAGTTCATGGGGTCAGACCCAAGCTCTCTAAAACTTGCACAGTCCACAAAAATCATAGCACCAGCAAAGGGTAAAGTCCAGGTTTGTCCTTCTACATCATGGCTCTTTCTCTTTCTGCTCCTTGACTCTACCTCCTCTTTTATACTGGAACACATCTCTACTTCATGTTCAATTGAATTCAGTCAACATTTATTAAGTACCTACTGTATGTGGGCTACTACTAGGTATAAGAGATATAAAGACAGAAATGAAAAATAACACCTTCCCTCAAAAAAGCTTTCATCTCTATATGTCATTTCTGTGCTAAAGATTTCCAGATCTACTTTATCTGGTCCAACTTGTTTTCTAACTTCTAGACTCTCATCTCAAACTGCCTATTAAATATCTCAAACTAGACGTTTGTAGACATTTCAAGCTCAACATACTCAAAACTGAACTCATTATCTTTCCCCCGAAGCCCTCCTCTCTTCCTAACTTCCATATTACTATGGAGAGCACCATCAGCTTCCCAGGCTGGTTGTTATCCTCTACTTATTCCTCCCTCTCACTTTCCATATCTAATGACTTGCAAAGTCTTGTCAATTCTACCCTTGTAAGACATCTTTCATGTTTTGACACTAGTGTCTAGACCATTCTAGTATAGGTTCTCATCACCTCATGCCTGGATTATTGCAATAGTTTACTGGTGGACCTGCCTTCCTCAAGTCCCTCCCCTCTACATTCCATCTTCCACTCCGTTGTCAAGGTGATGTGAAATTGCAGGTCTATCCATGTTACCCCTACTTCCTCACTCAATAAACTCCAGTAGCTCACTATCACCTCCAGGATCACAACTTACTCTCCTACAAAGTACTCCATTATGCCATGACATAAGCCTTCTTGCTTTCTCTTGCGCAAGATGCTCCAAATCCTCAGCTTCAGGCATTTTTATTGGCAGTCCCCATGCTTGGCATTCTTTCTCTCCTTGCCTCCCTAGATTATTTCAAGGGTCAGCTAAAATCTCATCTTTTATAAGAAGCCTTTCCTCATCCGCCTTAATGCTACTGTCCTCTCTCAAGGGAGGGCAGTAGTGTTATCTCCAATTTGTCCTATATGTATCTCCAGTTTTACTCCAGTAAACCTCCGTCTATCCTGTGTACATCTTGTTTGTACATAGTTATTTGTATGTTGGCTCCTCCATTCAATTATGAACTTCTGGAGATTAAGGACCCTTTTTTGTCTTTTTTTGTATCTCTAGTACTTAGCACAGTTCCTGGTAAATAATAGATAGGTGCTTAATGAATCTTTGGTGACTTCTTGACTCACTGGTAGATAAGTACATACAAGATCACTTTTTCTACATAATTTTTGGAAAAGTTCCATTGGTACACTTTTGACTAGCTCAAACTGAAGGTAAAATTGGAAGGAAGCATACATGTAGGGAATACTTGTGGCCAAAGAATCGTCCTAGAAGTCTTTTACTCCTTTTGTGAAATTCCCTTTAGAGGTGTTTCTCTGCTCGATTTGGTGGGCTGCCTGTCAAGAATCCATAGCTGGTACTTCTCTCTATCAAATCCCTGAAACTGCTTGTGTCTGAGATAGTCTTTCTGCCTCTGTGTACAGGGGCTTCCTCTGATGGTACCTACTGCTACCATCTCTGAAGGACCCCGCTACCACCTCTAGTTACCAGGTGACTTCTGATGGCTCTTCCAGTCTTTCAAAGTTCCCAAGATCAATTCCATCTCCAGATATTTGTTCACCAAAGAGAAGGAAAAAGTAAATACAAAATAAACAGAAGCACCATGATGTCACAAACACATGTAAATCAGGTGAGAAATAAGGTATCTCCTGGGCCTTGCCAACCAGACTACTCACAGCATGGCTTATCACATTCCCGCTCAGAAAGGAAAAGAGCAAAAAGGCTGAAGAAAGAGGTATATTGATCCCTTTGTAGTCACATTCAGTTTAGCCTTTCTCCCCTAAACACTTGTACCAGTAACTAGAGTCATCAGCCCTCCTGCTTCCTGAATCGAAGCAGCCTGGGAAATATATGGGCATGCTCTGTATAATCTATTATAAAGAAAAATCTGAGCATGCTTGGCCCTCATTACCCAGTCTCCCCACTTCTTCAGCCCCTACATTACATTTCAGGTAGGTAGGTGCTGTAGTGAATAGAGCACTGGCCCGGAGTCAGGAGGACCTGAGTTCAAACCCAGCCTCAGACACTTGACACTTAACTAGCTGTGTGACCTTGGGCAAGTCACTTAACCCCAATTGCCTTGCCTTCCTCCCTCAAAAAAAGAAAACAACCAAACAATATTTCTTTTTTGGGGGAGGGGGAGAAGGGGAACCCTGTCTCTTTATTAGTGTCTGTTTCCTGATAGTATCATGGCGGGGCTGAAGGGGGTGAAGACGAATGTTAATTTTGTTTGGGAGTGTCTTTGGGCTTCAGGGATGATGACGCTTACAGCCAAAAGTCCATCCTGGAATTTGTCAGATGAGCTGTTAAGAGTAGGACCTTGAGCCACATTCTCGATATTTCCTTGTTCTTTCCTTGAGATAAGGGAAGAGAGGCCTTCTGGGACTGTAGGGGGCCATCGAGCAGGCCATCCGGTAGTCAAAAACGTGGTTCCACCCAGAGTTTGCTCCTGCAGAACAGTCTCTACCTGTTTGTGTCGGGATACGTCTTTTTCTTTCAACTTCAGCAGTTTTACCTTGTCGTCTTTAAAAGCTACCGCGGGTGTGGGGAAATTGTGAGAATGTCGAGTGCCCTTTTTTCCCTGAGACCCCGAAGGACTGGACTCCATCCCCCTGATGTTAGGTAGAGACTGCAGATGGTCCGGGAGGGGAGAGACGGGGAGGTCTTTCTAGTTGCCCGGCCGTTGCTGTTGCTACGGTACCTGTCGCAGAGGGTTGGGAAGACGGAAGGGGGAGGGGAACCAAAGAACATTTCAACAATCATCAGTAAAACAGGGACCAAGGGCCAAGAGGGTTCACATATTAAAAAAAAATTGTTATTGATATATTTTTGTATTTTATGCCACTAGAATTTTTCCTAGTAACCTTCCCCTTCCTGTCCTCCAGAGAGCCATTCTTTATGAAAATTAATATTTTTGAAGAAGAGGAAAAAAATAAGTATACCAGATCAATATAGCAAAAAAGTCCAAAAGAATATGCAAATGTTCTAGACCTGCGCACTCACCACCTCTGCAGAGAATGGGCTTGGGGTATCTTCCCATAAATCTTCTTTGAGATTTTTGGAATTTTGCAACATTCATTTTTGATTGTTTTGTGGTTTTTCTTTCCATTTACACTATTATAGTTAATATGGTATTGTTTTCTTGGCTCTGCTCGCCACCCTCTGCATCAAATCTTGCAAATCTTCCCATGTTTCTCTATATTCGTAATTTTTTATAGCACAGTAAAATTCCTTTGCACTCATGCATCATAATTTATTTAGTCATTGGCTATTTATCTTGGGACCAAACTAATTTCTGAGAAATTTGCTACAAAAATGACCTCCCCTCCTTAACTGCTTCCCTTCTTATCCTAGAGGCATTAACTTTGCTTGCGCAGAAGCTTTTCAGTTTCATGTAATCCAAGTTATCTTTTGTAATTGCCTCTATCCTTTGTTTGGTTAAGAAATATAGCTACCCAGAACTATGAAAGGCATATATGAGCTGCTTCTCTTCTCATGTTTTTGTGGTCTTTTAATGTTAAGGTCCTGTATTCTGTATCAGGGAAAAGCAAGCCAACCTACCTGAAGCAACAGGGCACTCTCTTGTAGAGACAGGAGGCAGCAGGTACTGAGTAACATCACCACCATCTTGACCATCATCTCTCTTCAGACTTGATGGAAACAGCTGAGGACCCCAAATCTTTGGAATAACAATGTCTCTCAGTCTACCAGATCTGTTTCCAGTCTAGCCCCCACTAGTCATTACTCATCACACCAGTAACAGCTGCTGGCCAACTGTCACCAATAGGAAAAGAAGGATAAGAGCCTTGGGGTGGTAGTATCCTCACAGAGACCCAGTCTTGCTTTGAGCCAGCCCTCATAGCCACTGTCTGGAAAGGCAACTCCTATGGACCAGTCATCCCCACCAACTACCAGCCAGTTGCCACCCACAAGAAAGGCAAGCCAGCCTAGTGAAGTAGAAAGGTGCCCTGAGGGAGAGACAAGAGGAGGTACATGCCAGGAAAGTCAAAACACCTTGACCACACTGTCTTCTCTCAGACCCTGATAGAGACATCTCAGAATCCTGAATCCAACAGTCTTTGGAATAGCACTAGTGCTTTCAGCCCCATGTTAGGTGGCTCAACATCTGAGACTGATATGATCATATCAGAGGAAATGACATTAAGCAGACGCATTAACATCTGCTTTGTTGATGGACCCTAAGGACCACAGGACCTTTCCATCTGACTTGTAGTTGAAACGTTCCCTGTGGGTTGTCCCCCCTGAACCCTGTTGGAATGTGGGCTCCTTGAGAGTAGAGACTGTCTTTTCTCTTTGTATCCCTAGCATGTAGCACAGTCCTTTGCACAGACTAAACGCTTAACAACTGCTTTATGCATTCATTTATTCGCCTTCAAATAACAATACTTGAGAAGGGGTTATGTGACAGGTTTGTTTGAAAAGCTGTCCTGTATCTTCCAAAGAGAGAGCTGAGAATTATTGTAAAGTATCATCATTATTTGTTATCCCACTCTTGTTAGACACCATTATTTAACATTCCTGTGGTTTCTGACAGCTGTAGGTGAGGTTTCTTTTTCTTAACCTATACTGACATGATTTCTTTCTTCTGAACTTTTTCCAAAGTTAAGTTGACATGTTTAATCATATTGTGGTCTTCCCAAATTCACTAAATTTCTGTCTCTGCTTGCTAGGGTTTTAGTTTTGGTCTTTGAGTCCCCTATGTGGAATGTCAAGTTGATACTGATTTAAGACTTGTTTGGGCAAAAGGAATGAAAGAAGATCATGCCCCTCATCCTTCTCAGGATGATACCAAAGGTATAAAGTTAGGGGAGTCTATCAGGGTGGGGAGAAATAGTTACATTTGACTGAGTTGTCCGAAGCTAATTCTAATCAGACCTCTCTTCATGGTAATGGTTAGGATCTAATTTTGTCTTTGTATGGATGCATGAAACAGTCCACACTTGAAGGCTTCCCATAATAGGCAAACTCCCTCTCTAGGCCAATCTCTCCATTTGAGGGTAGTGATAGTTAGGAATTTTTTCATCCCTTGCATTGAGCTCAAATCTGCTTCTCTGAACCTTTCATCCATTGCACTGAGGTCTACTCTTTGGAGTCAAAGCAGAACAATTCTAGCCCCTTTTTCATATGACAACCTCTCAATTCATGAAGACAGCTCTAATGTACCTTGTAAATCTTTTCTTCCAGGGTAAGTATCCTTAGTTTCTTCAAATGAATTTTTATGTGAAATTTTGGTCATCTTCCTTTATTTTCTTGAGGGTAAATTTCTCTGGTCTTAATTTTCTTCAGCCAACTTCTTCCAAGGACATCTATTTCTTGAACCCCATTTCAATGGTAACTTCTCAGTTTCCAAATCTTTCATGTCTCATAGTAAAAATTTCTCTACTATTATGGTATCATTAATTCCCCTACTTGCACTATATAAGTATTCTCTTTTTACAAGAGGCCTACATTCACAGTTCTTTTTCCCACCAGTAATCCCTTTTTCCCACTGTTAAAGAAAAGTAAATTTGTTTAAGGTCTTATGAACTTTGGCAATAACAAACTATGGAGAACCTTTGGGTACCGTCAAACTAAACTGGGGAAACTATGACTGAATTCTAACCAATGGAGATGATTTCAACTTAGGAAAGACTCTCAGTGGAGATTTGTCAAATGATTAGTTGAAGAGACAACGTTAATTTTGATTTTGTGTTATCTTTTGATAAGGGGTGGCACTTTTCCTTTTGGCATACTGTCTTGGCTACAAAGAACATCTTCCATAAAACCACCTTTGATGAGAATGCCTTTTATTTGGTGTTTGATATTTATAATCAGAGGATATTCAAATGAAGTTGTCTCCTGCATCTTGCAAAGACTTGTATGCTTTTAACACAAGCATAAGAGTCCCCTTATCGGTTTTAGAGTTTTAAAAATTTTTTAAGGCATTCCGTTAGGTCAAATAGCATCATTTTTTGTGGTCAGAAAAGAATAAGCACAATATAGTAGTGTATTCCATGCATCTTTCAGTAAGTTATATAACTAAAGATTAGGTTTGCTGTAAAATATTATTTGTGAAGGCCTAACTCTTTTTTATACCTTCCTCAAAGATACCCTGGGTAGGTATAGATTATTCTCCTGAAGGTTTTTCTAAAGGTGGAATGGTAGGCACATGAGTTGATAATAGCTGATATTTTGTTGATTGGATTTGTTAGAAAAAATGAATAATTATCTGTAATTTTCTTTGTCTTCTCCTTCTCCTCTGCTTCTGCCGCCTTCACCTTCACTTTTTTCTCCCCTTTCTCCTTCTTCCATCTCCTTTTTCTTCACCAAATGTGGTTCCCCTCCTTGGATGTCTGTCCACAGGAATATTTAGTCACATATTTTGTAGGATATTTTGGGATTTTGAATCCTAGGTTTGAATTTTTTCTCTTTATTATTATTATTATATTTTTCAAAAAGCTGGGATAATTTTCTTTTGTTCTGCACCATTTTCATTTATAATTTCTTGAAGTATATCTCTGAAACAACAGGCTTTAAAAAAAAACAACTCAAAACATTGCATTTCAGATGAAACTACATGACTACCCCCAAGGGAACCATGTGACGAAACTGAAAGCAGAATAGTTAGCTAATGAGGCTTCAGATTGGTTGGCAAAAAACTAGTTATCATTGTTAAATAGCTGAATTGCTTTGGGTGCCATCTGCAGGCTGAGAGAGGTACCTTTTCCTCTTTGTTGCCCTTCCTAGTGTAAAAAGGAAAAAGCAGAAAGGGGAAATACGGGCTTATGAACTGATTTGATTCATACATTCATAATATATATAAAAATATTCACACATATGCATATATAATTAAATTTTTAAAAATCATGTATATGGCTTTAGACATAATTATACATGAGTTATCTTTTTAAAAAGAATTTTTTCAATTAACAAGCAACCATTTTCTCTTCTTTCTACCTCATTCTACCCCCCAAATGAACAAAAGTAAAAGAAAGTTCTCATAATAAGTATGAGTATTTGAGCATAGCAAATTCTCACATTGTCTACATCCAAAAATATGTGGCTTCTTCTGCACATGGAATTGATTGCCTCTTTGTCAGGAGGTGTGTAGCATGCATCATCTTTTGGTCTTCTTATCAGAGCTCTCCAGTCTTTCAGAGTTGTTGTTATTCTTTGGGATGAAAAATACCCTTCATCCTTAATTTAGTGAAAAAATAAACACAGAACTTTCTTAGGATAAGAACAGGAGTTTATTTTCTTCCCCTGGAGAAGAGGGCCATCTTCCCCATGACTCAACATGGAGAAGAGGCGAGTTACAAACGGCAATGTAAGAAATTGTAACTTAACTTAGTCAAGCCCCCTTCCCTATTGTCTCCTCTCTCATTGGTGGAGAGGCACACCTCACCAAATTCTTCCCCAACGGAGACAGCAAGAAAAGAGGGGGACAGGTCCCACCAAGGTGGGAAAACAGACAAAGGAAGATAAAAGTGACTGACAGCAGCCATGGAAGGGGGGGAGGAAGGGAAAGTTCACAACCCCAAATTGAGAAGTTTTCACTCATCCCATACATTGTTACTGTATACACTGTTTTCCTGGTTCTGCTTACTTCAATCTGTATCCATCCAGACAAATTTCTTCAGGTTTCTTTCAAACCATTCATTTTGTCATTTCTCATGCTGTCATAACCATATTCCATTACATTTATATACCATAATTTTCCAAGCCATTCACCAACAGATAGGCACTCCTTTATTTTCTAGTTTTTTTATTACTACAAAAAGAGTGACTATAAGTATATTTTGTACAAATGGTTCCTTATCCGTATTCTTTGATATGTTTGGGATATGGACCTGGTAATATTACTGAGTCAAACAGTACGCACAATTTAGTGACTTTTATTGGTTTTCAGAATTGCTGGACCAATTCTGACTCTACCGACAGTGAATTAATGTATCTGTTTCCCTACTACTCTTCCAACAATAGTCATTTTCCTTTTTTGTCATCTTTACTGATATGATGGGTATGAGATGGAAGCTCAGAGTTGCTTTATTTTTCATTCCTTTAATTAGAAATGAAATGGAGTATTTTCTTATCACTACTGATAGCTTGGATTTCTTTCTTGGAACATTTCCTCTGCATATCCTTTGACCATTGATCTATTGGAGAAACCTCTTGTTCTTTTTGCTATTGTTTTTGGTAGAGGCAGTTGGGGTTAAGTGACTTACCCAAAGTCGCACAGCTAGTAAGTTTTAAGTGTCTGAGGCTAGATTTGAACTCACATTCTCCTGACTCAAGGGCCAGTGCTCTATCCACTGTACTATCTAGCCACCCCTAAAGCTTCTTGTTCTTATTGATTTAAATAATTTCTCTATAAATCTTGGCAATGAGACCTTTAACAAAGAAACTTCATGCAAAGCCCCCCCCCCCGCCCCAGTTAACTGTTTCCCTTTTGATTTAAATTGCATTGATTTTGTTTCTGCAAAACCTTTTGGATTTTACATAGTCAAATTTGTCCATTTCATCTTCTGTAATCTTCTTAATCTCTTTTTAGTCATGAAATCTTCCCCCATCTATAAATAAGAAAGGGTCTTTTTCCTTTACTCCTCTAATTTGTTTATGATATCACATTTTATGTTTAACTAATGTCCATTTGGACATGATCTTGAAATACAGTATGAGATATTGTTTTACCCTTAATTTCTGACAATGTTGTACAGTTCCCCCAGCAATTTTTGCAGAATAATGAGTTCTTATCCCTAGAAGTTGGGTTTATCGAACACTCTGCTATGCTATACATAAACATTTATCAGTTCCACAAATTAATTAACTAATAACACTACTTAATACTGTGAGGAATATATTTGTGCTGCATAATGTCAGTAAAAGTAAGAGTTGCCAGTGTTTTCATAATAATATTTGTTAGCAATAGTGCTCATGTATACCATAGAAAGACTCCCTTTTCTCCTCTTCTCTGCTTGACAGGACATGAGAGAAGTTATACAATCACGCAATCCCAAGGCTAGGAACCATTGAGTTCCTGACAATGGAGTGGCAATGGTGAAACAATGGAGGAGGACCCAGACCAGAAAAGTAGTTCCTGAAACAAGCCAAAGACCAGGTTCAAACTGTAGGCTGAAATGATCAGTATTGAGGCACAGAGTACTGTAAGTAGATATAAACCCAGATATTTCTCTTCCCTAGTACTGTAAATCATGTGGACTGTGCTTGTCTGAAGAAGGAGGAGCAACCCTCTGGCAGCCCCTCTTTTACTTGGGAGGGCCTTAAGCCATCAGAAAAAAGGAAAGGAAGTGACTTGATTATTTATGGTCTCAGGCATAAATCTTTTTCTTTCCTGTTGGATTAAATAAAATTTGTCTTATATTTAATTATTTTTTGTTAGACTGAGTCCTTGCCTGGGAGCTAAAGCCCTCTCCCTTTTGCATGACCTGATACAAGCTAAATCCTGATGTTATTAGGGGAAACTTAGATAGGGACATATACCAAAAAGGATATTAATTATTGAACAGACACTTAAGTTGAACTCAGATACCAAAAGCTTTAGTTATTATACAGGTTACATATTAAGATGTTATATATTAATATCTATATGAGATATAGAATGGTATTAATATAATACACAATATATAATATATATATAGTATGTTGACATTGTATATTATGTATATTTATATATGATATGATGGTTTATCCCCTCTTGGATCACTGCCTTGTTGTGGCAGATGGGCTTGCATAGGTCATCAAAACAATGAGTTATGCCATGCAGGGTTAGCCAAGATAGGCAGGTCATAGTGGAGATTTCTGAAAATAAGTGATCCATTGGAAAAGGAAGTGGCAAACCACTTCAGTATCTTTGCCAAGAAAACCCCATGGACAGTATTCAAATGATAAAAGATATGAGCTAAAAGAAGATGACCCCTGAGATCGGAGGCATCCAACCAACATGTTACAGGGAAGAATACAGGGCAACTACAAATAGCCCCAGAAAGAGGAAACTCAGCTGTGGATGTGTCTGGTATCGAAAAGAAAGCTTAATTCTCTAAAGCTCATTAGTATATAAGAAGCTAGAATGTAAGATCTGTGAATCAAGGAAGGCAAACACAAGGTAGGAAAATGAAACACTGACATCTTAGGTGTCAGTGACCTTAAATGGATGGGAATCAGTGAATTTAATTCTGGTGATCATTACATCTACAACTGTGGGCAATAATCCTTTAGAAGAAATGGAATTAGCCCTCATACTCAATAAAAGGGTGAGAAAAGCTGTATTGGGATGCAATCTCAAAAATGACAGAACAGATATGAAAATATCTGTTCAAATGCAAGGCAAGCCATTCTACATCACAGTAATACAAGTCTGTGCTCCAATCAAGGATGCAAAAGAGGCCAGAGTGGATCAGTTCTATGAAGACCTACAACATCTTCTAGAAATAACACCAAAAAAAAGATGTCATATTCATGATAGGGGATTAGAATGCTCATATAGGAAATCAAAAGGTTATTGGAATAACTGGCAAGTTTAGCCTTGGAGTACAAAATAAAGCAGGGCAGAGACTAATAGAGTCACGTCAAGATAACTGGCTGGTCATAGCAAACACTCTTTTTTCAACAACCCAAAAGGTGACTCCATATATGGACATTTCCAGATGGTCAATAGTAAAATCAGAATGATTATATACTTTTCAGTCAAAGGTAAAAAAGCTCCATACAGTCAGTTCAAACAATACCTGATGCTGAGTATGGCTTATAACATGAGATTTTTATTGAAAAATTTAGATTTCAGGGGCATAGAAGCAGCAAGGTTTTGCAGCTCACACATTGCCACCTCAAATATCCATAAAATATGACTCTAAACAAATTTTAGGACTCCAAAACTCACACAGAAATACAGAAAAACACATCTCTCACTGAAGGCAGCTTGGCAAAAGGGCTCTTGGCAGCACACTGGGATCCAAAACCAGGCCAGCCTGAAACCACGGCTTGGGCAGCCAAGATGAGCAGCAGCTGGAGCCTTCAGAAGAGTGGATTAGTGGCAGCTGTGGCAGTTTCTAGAATTATCAAGCCATAAGAAGCAAGGACCAAGTGAAAGGTCAGTGGAACTCAGCTAAATTTGGGAGAGAAAAGGGGTCCGACCAAACTGCCTCCAGGGCAAGGAAGCAGCAGCAGCTGTGGCCCTGCAGCCGCCTTCATGTGACTGCTTCAGCAGCCTGCAGACTGCAGGGGGGGCCAAGCATTCGTTCAAAGGTCAAGTGCTCTTGTGTTGATCAGCCTGTATCCTGATCGTGTTCTTGGATGGTGGTCCTGGGGTGCGTTTTCAGTGAGCCAAAGCTGGTGGGGGCTGTGAAAACCCCAGCAATTTGGTACAGAGCTTTCCCCCATGGAAGAAGAGTTCGACAGAGCTAAAAAATCAAGTAATTCACTGACAACATGAGCAGGCAAAGGAAGCAAAGTAAGAACAACAATTGAACTCTAGAATCCTCTTTTGGGGACAAAAAGGATCAAAGCATGGAATGGGAGTAAGACAACACAGTCAGAACTC
>CM053597.1:160290733-160304721 GCA_028646575.1 Pseudocheirus occidentalis | reverse complement strand
TCTAAGAATTCTGTCATAATTTCATGCCTGCATTAGCCATCTGTAGTGATATCTGAGCTCAAGAATGTTAAATTTGATACTGATGATACTGATTCCATTTCTTTTCCTTCTGTTTGCCAGGAAGTAATGGGATCAGATGTCAAGATTTTAGTTTTTTTGATGTTAAGCTTTAACCCAGGTTTTATACTCTTTTCTTTTACTTTCTTAAAATCTCTTGGCTTTTTAATTCTTCTTCACTTTCTGCCATCAAAGAGCCAATGACTGCATATCTCAGATTGTTGATATTTTTCATCATTGGAAGTTCTTTTAGGAAGAAACTGGTAGGTTCTTTCAATTTTTGATTTGCCCTTTGTTTTTGGGTTTTGTTTTTTTTTTTTGAGTCCAAGCAGTTTTAGTTCATGATTTCTTTTACTTTTGATTTTTTTGGGAGATGTGTTTTTCTTTCCCCTTACATTGTTGTAGTTAATGATATTTATTTAACTCTGCTTACTTCACTCAGGATTTGTTCATATAGCTCTTTGCGCGTTTCTCTGTATTCATCATCCATATAATTTCTTATAGTACAGTATTTTGCCATTTTAGTAATTTATTTGTTTTGTGAAATGTGATGTATCCATTTTTGTTTTAAACAGATCATCATCACTTTGAGGTGGTCTAATGTTTTGTAGATTTTTTCCCTCATTTTTCAGATCAGTGATTTTTTTATGTGAGGTCACTTTTTCCCTTATCTTTTCAGTCTTTGGATTTTGTCATACTATTTTTGTTTCATAACATCTGTTACTTGGTTAAAGTTTTGTACCCCTTCTGTTAAGTGGTTAATTCTCTTTCTAAGACTTTCTTCTTCTGCTTTTATTTCTTTTCTTATTTTTTCCTTAAGTATCTCATTTCATTTACAGTATTTTAAATTCTTCATTTCTCCCAGAAATCAAAGCTGACCTTGTGACTAAGCTGTGTTTTCCTTTGAGTGCTGTCATTTACTTCTTTTATTGTTGTTATTGTTTTGTCTCAGCTGTTTACCCTTCAGCAGCCTGCAGCAACTTCAGCTTTCACCAGATTCTGGTCCTATGAAAACTCCAACTCACTTCTCAGCCCAGCAAGTAATAGCCCAACTCCCAGATGCTGGGACAATCCTGCTTCCTCCACCAGGAGCAAAAATTCTTGATTCTCACTGTCTCTTCTCTGGGGCTCTTCTTAAATACACACACACACACACACACACACACACACACACACACAGACATGCCTTCTGTCTCAGCCAGCCCCTTCCTGTTATGTCAGCAACAGGAGACAGAGTACATACCTTCTGTTTCTTGTTATATCAGCAACAGGAGACAGAGTTCATACCTTCTGTTTCTTTTACAGAGATACTTAGCTCTTAGCTACTAAGGGCTAAGTACCTGCTTACTTGACATAACAAAAAAGGGGTCTTCGAATTTAAATTAATTCCTATTACGAATACTCAGAGCACTGATGGTGAGTATGCCAACTATATGTTGGTATGGTTCTAAATCACAAAATATAACAGACTTTCGATAGAGAAGACAGAAGCAAAACATTTATTCAGACTCCAGAAAGCCAAATCCCTCATAGCAACAAAGAAGTTAATACACCTTTTCACTGTTGGAAGCAGCACCATCCAAAAGCCTTCTCTCTGCTTGGGGCTTCCCACAAACCCTCACAATCCTAGCTGTCTCCTTGCTTATGCCATCTCTCTTCCTCTGTATTAACTGCTCTGATTCATTTCCTGTTCCACATGTTCAGCAAACTCCTCCTACCTCAGGCTCCATATGATTGCATTGGCTTTATTAAGGGGCAAGAAAGATCTTGAAATTCCCATTACCATAACAGTGTGATGTGGTACCTCAGAGTTGTTTTGATTTGTATCTCTCTAATCAGTAGTAATTAAGAGAATTTTTTCATATGACTTTAGGTAGCTTTAATTTCTTCCTCTGAAAACTGCCTTTTCATATCCTTTGACCATTTGTCAATTGGGGAATGATTTATATTCTTGTAAATTTGACTCAGTTCTCTGTATGTTTTATATAAGAAGCCTTTATTAGAGATATTGGTTATTAAAATTCCCGATTTTCTGCTCCCCTCCTAATTATGGTTGCATTGGCTTTGTTTGTAAAAAAAAAAAAAAAAAAAAGCTTTTCCATTTAATTGTAATCAAAGTTATCCATTTTGCATTTCCTAATGTTCTTTTATCTCTTGTTGGATTATAAATTCCTCCATTCTCCATAAATCTGACAGATAAATTATACCTTGCTCCCCTAATTTGTTTATGGTATCAGCCTTTATATATAAATTGTTTACCCATTTGGACTTTATTTTGGTATATGATGTCAGACCTTGGTCTACGCCCAGTTTCTGCCATACTATTTTCCAATTTTCCCAGCAGTTTTTGTCTAATAGTGAGTTCTTATTCCATAAGCTGGTGTCTTTCTCCCTCCATAGTTGTTTATATGGATGTGGATACCATTTTCCATAATGAGTCTTTGGAATTGTCTTAGATCATTGTATTGCTGAAAAGAACTTAGACTATTAAAGTTGGTCTTCTTTAATCTTTTTTTTTTTTTTTTTTTTGGCCTGGGGGAGACATTAGTTATACTGCTTCCTTTCCTTTTTCTCCTCCATCTTGGTATTCTTTGTGTTGTGGTATTTATCAAACATTGTACTATTATATTTGATTGCTTCTGGTTCTTGCTTCTGGTTTTTTCTATTGACACTAATTCTGAATTTTCCAAACTGTGGTACCTGATCCCTGGGGGAATGAGGGTGGTGGAGAAAGTTCATGCTAGGGAGATTTTTTTCCAGGGGTTAGTTCAAGCAGTTGCAAAAATTATTGGATTTTTTTTCAATGTTCTGCATTTTATAATGCTCATTTAAAAGTTAGAGTTAAATAATAAATGTGTTGGATAATATATTTGTTATATTATTTTAAAAATAATTGTATTGCAAATACAGTAGAAAAAATGAAGACTTGTTTATTCACCCTGTGACCAGTCTGTGAAAGTATTTTTCATTTTATTTTTTATAAACCATTGACTCTGGAGTCAGAGTACCAGAGTTTAAATCCTGTCTCTGATACTTACTGCCTATATGATATTGGGCAAGGTATGTAGCCTCCCTAGTCTCAGCACCCTAATCCCTAAATGGTAGGATTGGACTATGTAACCTCTGAAGTCTTTTTAAACTCTGAATCCATTATTGTATGATCTAGGATTAGATATTTCTAAATATGAGTATATAAGGAACTCATTTGCAGTTGACAAATATGACCTTTTTGACTTTTTTTTTTCCTTCCCTGATTTCTTCCTGGAAATTCTAGAGCAGAGATTCTTTTCTATTGCGCTGTTTTAAAAGTATTTTTATTTTTTTAAATATAATTGGTTTCCTTTGTAAAAAATCCTTTTTTTTTTAAAATGGATTTAGAAATATTATTCTGAAAAGAGTTCCATAGGTTTCACCAGATTTTCAGATACATGAAACAAAAAAAGGTAAAGAACACTCATATCTCCAAATTAATTTGTTAATATTTTTTCTAGTTTTGTTAATTAACTGCAGTGTAATTTTATATTTTTCTTGTAGCTAAGTGTATATGGCACTGAATTTTTTGTTTTCCTTTTTGAATTGACTGGAAAATTTTGAAGCCAAGTATTTGAATGTGTGTATATTTCTTTGTATAAAATGAAAGGTATCTAGTGGGGGGGGCAGTACATTCTTGTAATTTATCCATTCTCCACTCTGTTTGGAGAAGGTCATTGTAATTTCAAAGTCATCTTTATTGAAAAGAAAAGAAATTAGATATTTTCTCTCCAAGTATGTCATTGAGATACATTTAGGCAACATCTGTCTGTTAGTGTGAAAGAATGAATTGTAAGCTATTTTTAGGTTAGGATAATAATTCTCTAGAAGAAATGTGAGATCATAGCAGCGAGGTGGCCATTTTTGCAGTCGTTTCTCTGTGTAGAGAAATGACAGAGAAGGCCTTGTGCTGATTTTGTTCACACTGGCATTATCTGATTGTCACAGGCTGTTGAGGTGATATGAATAAATAAAGAGAACCTTTTCCCCAAATTTTCTATTAGTATGGTGTCTTGGTATATGTCCTTCAAAGTTCTGAAGGGGCTTCATGGTTTGTAGGATATGGACTTCACTCAAAACCAGTAATTCCATTTGCTCCAGTCCCAAAAGACTTTGTAAAGTTATTAGTCAGGTCGCTAGATATTTTTCCTTGGCAATGGAGGGGAATGAAAATGTGCTTATGAACATGTTAGATTTTTCATCTAAGATCACCTGACCTGTGTTCAGATGGTGTAGTTAATAGTTGTTGTAAAGAATGAGTGTTGTATACATGTGTGTATATGTAGATTTGTGTGTGATATGTATGTATACATATGCATGCACACATGTGTGTATGCACATATGTATGTATGTATTTGTGTATATAGTTTAGTGGCTAGAAGACTGGGCATAGAAAAGGAAGACAGAAGTTTAAGGATTCCTTGTAACATATTGGTTAAATGACCCTCGGCAAGTCACTTAACTCCTGTGTGCCCCAGGTTGTTGGCGTTCAAGGGGTGTGTGTGTGTGTGTGTGTGTTGTGATTTTTTTTGAAAGAATTTGGTCAGGTTGTCTCTAAGTTAGGTAAAGGTATTTATTCATGGTTAGGCTGTTCTTAGAGGAGACAGGTGCAGCAGCCCCCTAAGGGAGGCATGAGCTACAGCAGCACTCTACCTGGCAAAGCTTCTACACAAGAAGCTCAGCAGGAAGATGAGCTAGCCAGGGAAAGGAAGATGAGGTAATCAGGGGCACATGCACAAGGTATGATGGCATTAGTGTTCTGTGCTTGTTGTTTTCCATCATGCATCTGATTCCTCTCAAAAGGGGTGGGTGGGGTAGGCTGCATTACTGTGTACATGAGATGATAATTAGCCCTATGGCTACTGTTGGACAGACTAGATGGGCATTGTGCTTGCTCAGAGTAGGGTATTGTCCCAGGAAAGTCTCTTTGTCATTTTTCAGTTAAGTGCTAGAAATTGCTTCAGAGAAAAAAAATGTGTTTGGTTAACTCAGGGGCTCTGGATACAAGTTTGTTGTCAAAGATACTAGTTCAGGAGCTCTGGAAACAAGTTTGTTGTGAGGATACGAGTTGTTCAGAGACATTTTTCATCAGTCTACCCTCAAGCAATGGGGAGGCTAACGGCCTTTACTTGACTTGGAGGCAGCCTGAGTGAATTCTTTAGAGATGGCACTGCCTTCCCCCCTTTCACCCCCTCCCCCCCACTTTGAGCCCATGAAGATGATGCTCTGAGATTGCAAGTTATGGAGGACTTGGAGATTTGCATTCTGTGAGGAAGTAAAATCTCCCATTTAACTTTTAAAATGGCAACAGCAAAAACTCCTAAAAACTCAAAACAACAACTAAAACCCATACCAGAGAGTATATGTATATATGTTTGTGTAAGTGCATATGCACATATGATACATACATGTATTGGATGGCAGTAGATTGCTAAACTTAGAGCCAATGAGAAGTGTTCTTTGAATTTGGACACTTCCATTTCTTAGACGTATGGCCACGGGCAAGTGACTAAAATTATCTGAGTCTCCTCAGTACGGAAGTGACAGAGGGTGTGTACATAGGAAGGGGAGAAGCTGTAAGGTGTAAGAAGACTGGTAATTTGTGTTAGGTAATTGTTACTGTTTAATTCAGTAATTAAGTATTAATTAAGTCATTCAAAACAGTAAATTGAATACCACAGGATTGTTGTATAAAAAGTTATTCTGGATATGAAGAACACAGTACCTGTGTTGTGGCCTGTGTTAGAAGTACTGTTACTGATGAAAGACAGTTTAGAATCAAACCTGATTTAATCATATATGACTGATAAGGACCCAGATGCCAGACCTCTTACAAAATTTGAGAATCTTACAATTCCAAAATTGGATGACTCCTCATCAGTTAGCACAACTTATACCCTCCTCTATGGTATACCAATAAGTGGTTTTTCACCCTCTTCTTAAAGCCATCCAGGAATGAAAGCCATTTCTCTTTGGATTTACTTATTTTATTTGGAATAGCTCAAACTTTTCTTCTCCCAATATTAAGCCTACCTGTGTCTCTTAGCAATTTCTGTGCATTATTCCTAGGTTTTATTTCTGGGACGCTCAGATCAAGTCCAACCCTTTTTTATTTTAACTTCTCTTCCCAATATTTTGAAAGAGTTATTATTTTCCCCTGAGTGTTCTCTTCTACAGACTAAATATTTTTAATTCCTTTAACCAGTCGTTGAATGGAATAGACTGGAGGCCCTTCACCTATTCCCAGTGCTTAACACATTGCCATGATCAAACAAAATTATTCTTGTAAAGCACTTAGCATAGAACATAGTAGCTGCTACATAAATGTTCATTCTTTTCTCTTTCCCTTCCCTTTTCCAAGTATTGGACACATAGTTCTAACACTAATATTCTTACAGTTCAGGTTGTACAAAATGAGGCACTCAAAAGTTATTGAACATTTAGCAAAAGGAAATATACTTTGTCCTAACGCAAATTACCAGTCTTCTTAGACCTTACAGCCTCTCCCCTTCCTATGTATACACCCTCTGTCACTGTTTCTTTGATCGAGTGAAACTGGCCTCCTTCCTGTTGCTTTAAAAAGTCACTCTACTTCGTGACTCCAGGTATCTGTACTTTCTGCCATGTTTTCTCTCATCTCTTGTTGCGTGGTTTCCTTCAACTCTTAGCTAAAATCTTACCTTCCACAGGAAAACTCTCCTATCCCTCTTAGAGGGAACCTAGAATGAAGTAGATATTTTATGAATTCTTATTGACCAATTAAAACAAATCTAGTGATATGTAGAATTAAAATGGCCAATCATTCAGTCAATAAGCTTCATGCCAGACACTGTGATAAGCTCTCAGAATACAAAGAAATGCAAAACACTGCCCCTTCCCTTTAAGAATTAACAATTTAACATGCAAGTAGATGTGTACAGACAAGCTATATATTATAGCATAACTTAGAAATAATTAACAGAGGTTCCTTCTAAGGGGGATCAGGAAAGGTTTCCTGTGGAAGGAATGACTTTTTAAAGGAACAGCAGGGAGGCCAATTTCACTTCATCAAAGAGTCAGTGACAGTGTGTGTCTATGTAGGAAGGGGAGAGGCTGTAAGGTGTAAGAAGACCGGTAATTTGTGTTTTTGTTTTCGTTACAAGGAGGATTATGAAGGGCTTTAAAGTCCAAACTAAGATTTTGCATTTAATCCTGGAAGTGATAGTGAGCCACTGAATATGGAGAAGTTGTGGTCAGATTTGTGCTTTAGAAAAATCATGGCAGCTAAGTGGAGGGTGACTACCATGGGTAGAGGCTCATAGCAGGTTGACCCACCACTAGGCTTTTGCAGTTGTCTAGACATGAGGTGATCAAGGACCTGTACTATGCTGGTGGCAATATCAGAGGAGAGAAAGGAACATATTTGAGAGATGCTTTAATGGTCAAATGAATGGGCTTTGGCAACAGCTTATATATGAAAGAGTAGTGAGAGGTAGTGAAGAGTCAAGAATGACATTTAGAGCATGAGCCCAGGGGAGGATGGTGGTACATCCAACAATAATAGAGAAATTAAGAGAATGGAAGGGAAAATTTAGGGGGAATGTAGTTCAGTTTGGGTCATGTTGAGTTTAAGAGGTCTGAAAGGCAGTTGGAGATGCTGGATTGGTGGTCAGCAGAGAAGTTAGGGATGGATGGGTCACTTTGAAAATCATCAGCATGGACGTGGTCGTTAAGTCCACAGGAGCTTATGAGATCACTGGGCTAAGTAGTACAGAGGAAGAAGAGAAGAGGGCACATCCAGGGACCCCTTTGGGACACCACTTAGTAAATGTGATTTAAATGAAAATTCAGGGAAGGAGATTGAGGGAGGTCAGATAGGTAGAGAAGAACTAGGAATAAGTGGTGTCCTGAAAACCTAGAGAGATTAAATGTCAGAGGCTGTAGAGAAATAAAAAAGAACAAAGATTGAAAGGTCATTGAAATGTGACGTTTAAGTGAACACTGATAACTTTAGAGAGAGCAGTTTTGGTTGAGTGATAAGATCAGAAACCACATTTTAGAAAGTTGAGAGAAGATGGAGGCACTTGTTGTAGAGGGCCTTCTTAAGGACGTTAGCCAGAAAAGGTAGAAGAGATATAGCCTACTAGTTAGAGGGAATGCAAGGATCAAGCAAGGATTTTTTTTCAGGATAGGGGATACATGGCCCTGTTTATAGGCAGTAAGAAATGAACTACTACAGAGGGAGAAGTAGAAGATGAGTGAGAGAATGAGGATGGCAGAAGGGGGCCATTGTTGGAGGAGACGAGATGGAATGAAATTACTTGAAAAAGTAGAGGGCTTAGCCTTGGCCAGGAAAAGGGCCACCTCATCTCTTCATATGAGATAGGAGGAAAGGAGGAAAAATTGGGGGAAGGTGTCTTAGCTTTGTAAGATGAAGAGAGGAGAAGAGAGCTCTGTCAATATATAGCCTCAGTTTTGTTTTGCTTTTCCAGAGACAGCCTTGGGAGGTTTGAGGAGAAATGAAAAAGTTCTTAAACTGCTGTGGATAGTGGGATAGTGAGTTAATTAGAGGAGAATAAGAGGATTACCTAATAGCCTTCAAGACCCATTTGAAATTTAATAACATGAATTTGTAGCAGTCCCAGTCAGATCAGTTGCATGGGTGTAGGAGTGAAGGCAGCAGATGGAGGAAGTGATCCAGGGCATAATTGGTGATAGGATGAGGGAGCAAGAGACTCAAGAAAAGTGGATGTCGTAGAGTTGGTCATCCCAAGTAGTCAAGATGAGGAAAGCAGAAGAGAGTGCCTACGGAGGAGTATTGTCCTAGGAGAGAATTGAAGTTTGGAGGGATTGGAGGGAGCACAGGTAGTAAGTGCTGGAGAGGTGTAGAATCATATCTGACAAAACTCATATTGAAAGTTAACCTTTGAGGCATGAAGATAATTGGTTATGGATCTCTCATCTTGGGAGCAGAAGGCACACTGATATTTAACCTACCTAACTAAATGTGTCATGGGACTTTCTGGTCTTTCAGAGTAGATTGGTTCTTCATCTGGTATGGTCAGTCCAAAGCTTTATGTTTCCTTTTTTATTTCTCTCTCTCTCTCTCTCTCTCTCTCTCTCTCTCTCTTTTTTTGTTAAATAATGCTTTAAAGAATGTATCTAGTGTGGTAACTGAGACAATAAGATTTTCTAAATTATCCCATCTGCATTTTACTGTTCATTAAGATCTACCTCCCCTGAGCATCTTTAGTTATAATTGCATATTACTCTTTCAGATAGAAGAGAAAGGCAATTATAGCTGTCTTGTAAAAAACAGAAGGAAGTTTATACTAATTTAAATGTTCTTGAAGTTTTACAGTTCATTTTCTGTTAGTTATGTTTTCTATTAGCCTTTACTGAACTTGTTGACTTTACATGCTCTAATGTGGGACTTTCTTTCAGAAAAGAAAGCTGTTGTAGCAGCTATTCATATTATGTTTAAAATCGAAAATACTGCCATGTTTTTAATATATCCTGTTTTCTTCTTCTTCTTCTTCTTCTTCTTCTTCTTCTTCTTCTTCTTCTTCTTCTTCTTCTTCTTCTTCTTTTTTGTTCTGCATCATTAGGTGGATGCGCTTCGATTACGGCTGGAGGAAAAGGAAACCATGCTGAATAAGAAGACAAAGCAGATACAAGAGATAGTTGAGGAGAAAGGAACCCAAGCAGGAGAAATACATGATCTCAAGGATATGCTGGATGTGAAGGAGCGGAAGGTCAATGTTCTACAGAAGAAGGTAAGTGCATGTTTTCATAATTCCATACCACACCATTGATGACATCTTCATTCTTGCCACCACATAATAGCTAAGAACTGCCAAAATGTCTTTCTTATGCCTCTGTTTACATTTTTGAGGTTGGAGTGAGTGGATTATTAATGGTAAACTGTTTTTTGTTTGTAAAAGTTCATTTAGTTTATTTTTGGTATTTTTTAATGCATATTCTGGGCTTCTGTAGTACAAAGCAGTGTTTCTCAAACTCTTATACTTTAGTTTCCTGTCTTTTGTCCCCAAATTTCCTGACTTTTCCTTTAGCCTATGAATAATTTGTACCTCCATGCCTTTTTTCAGTTAGCCAATTAGTAGCTAAGTTAATTTTAAACTGCTTTTGGGGAGAGATGATACAGTTGGTGACTTCATTTGTATGAATGACCAGATTCCAGTTTGTGGGAAAGAGGTTACAGTGACTCTTTTTGCTGCTTGGTGAGATGTTTTTAGGCAAAGGAAGGGCTTCTTTCCTTTTATAAAAAGTATCCATCATTTAAAATTCTGTTTTAAACACAATTGCTGGCCCTGAAGTTGATGGAAAAACTTAATGATAATTATTTCCTATAATTTACCCCAGCAGACAGCATGGCATAAAGTATAGACAACTGGATATGTTACTCACTCACTCTCAGACTTTGGACTTCAATTTGTCATGTAATGGACCTTGTAGTAATGGTATTTTCACTTAGCAGCAATGGATGGCAGATGAGCAGTTGTGAAAATGATAATGTTGAAAACTTTAGTGTGTACTATGTAATACTACTTTTGAAATAACTCACCAACATGTCTTTGAAGTCTTTATTGTAAAATAGGAAGACTTCATTCATTATTAGATTTTAAGGTCAGCTGAACTACTTGGCAAATGTAGAAGTATAGCCCGAAACATTTTCTAAGTTGTACTTGGAATTTACTTCAGTTAGGTTTTTCTGTCATTTTCTTGACAGAATTCATAACTTGATCACTATAAAAGTGATGACTACATCTTGGTATTGGTTATAATTAGTTTCAGTTGTTTTTATTGCCTTCCATTAACTTCCTACTTGTCAGAAGTTAGAAAAAGTCATTTTTAGTTAATACTTCTTAGCTCTGTCTTCAGATTGATTTATGTACTATTTACTTTGTTAGGTGACTAGGTTGTTAGTACTCTATGAATAACTGTACTGTCCCTTGAATAAGCTTTTGCAGGCTTCTCCATACATCCATCCTTCTTCAGACTTCTTGTCCCCCCCCAAACCATCCCCCCCATCCCAGCTGAAATCCTTGCCTCATATTTTACAGAAAAAAATAGAAATCAGGGCAGCTGGGTGCTGCAGTGAATAGAGCACTGGCCCTGGAGTCAAGAGGTTCTGAGTTCAAATCCGGCCTCAGACACTTAAATACTTACTTGACGTGTGATCTTGGGCAAGTCACTTAACCCCCAATTGCCCTGCCTTCCCCCTCAAAAAAAAAAAGCAAAAAAAAAAGTTGAAACCATTTGCCGTGAACTTCTTTTCTTGATCTTTTATCACTCAGATGCCTTCTGCCACTATCTCCTTCACCCCGGTCTCATGGTGAGATAGTCTTACTTCTTACCAGGGTTAACTCTTCTGCCTGTTCAGGTGATCCCATTCCATCCTTTTTCCTCCAACAGATTGCCTCTCTTTTATTCCCTACTGGCTCGTACCCTACTGCCCATGTCTCCCCCATCCTGGAAAAGCCCTCACTGGATTCTTCCATCCCTGCCAATTATATCTTTGCTGATCTTTGCAGCTGAACTCCTTGAAAAGGCTATCTGCAGATGCTGCTGCTTTTCCTCCCCAGTCTGGCCTCTGACCACAACCTTCCACTGAAACCATTCCCTCCAAAGTCATCAGTGATTAGTTGCCAAATCCAGCGACCTTTCCTCAGTCTTCATTCTCCTCAACCTCTCTGCAGCCTTTTGGCCCTGATCACTCTCCCTTCCTTGATACTTTCTTCTCTTTCCTGGTTCTCCTTCTACCCATCAAACGGCTCCTCTGTCTCCTTTGTTGGATCTTCATCCGTATCATTTCCTCTAACTGCCTTTTTCTCTTTGCCTTCTATTCTACTTCACTTGGTAATTTCATTAGCTCCCATGGAATCTAATTACCATGTATTTTGATGATGATTCTCTTTAATTTAAATTTAATGTATATTTTTGCATTCTTTCCCTCCCTCTACCCTTTCTCCCATCAGTTGAGAAGGCAAGAAATATGATGTCCATTATACATATACAGTGATGCAAAACATATTTCCACATTAGCTATGTTCTGGAAAAGCAGACAAATAAGAAAAATAAAGGCGGAAAAAATCTATACCCATGATCCATTAGTTCACTCTCTGGGGGTAGATTGCATTTTATGTCATGAATCCTTCGGAGTTGTAGTGTATCATTGTATTGATCAGAGTTATTAAGTCTTTTACCACAGTTGATTTTCTTACAATATTGTTGTTATGGTGTACATTCTTTTTCTGGGGGTTAGCTAGGTGACATAGTAGATAGAGAGTACCAGGTCTGGAATCAGGAATACCTGAGTTCAAAACTGGTCTCAGACACCTATGAGCTGTGTGACGCTGGGCAAATCACTTAACCTTGTTTCTCTTAGTTTCTTCCTCTGTAAAATGAGCTGGAGAAGGAAATGGCAAAACACCCCAGTATCTTTGTCAAGAAAACCCCACATGGAGTCAGAAAGAAATAGACACGACTGAAGAAAACAAGATGTTTTCCTGGTTATGCTCATTTCACTTTGCATCAATTTGGAGGTCTTCCTAGGTTTTTCTGAGACCATCATCCACATAATTTCTTACAGTACAGTAGTATTCCACCACAGTCATATACCACAGCTTGTTCACCCAACAGAAGGACATCCCTTGTTTCCAGTTCTTTGCTATCACAAAAAGAACTGCTATAAATGTTACTGTACCTATAGATACAGATCTAGTAGTGGTATTGCTGGGTCAAAAGGTATTCATAGTTTCATAACCCTTTTAAAATTATATTAACCAATAGGTTATTTATTTATTTTTTTTGTAAAACCACTCTATTCACTGGTTTTCTTACATTTAGTTTTATTACTCTCACCTTTAATTTTTAGGGTTTCTAATTTGGAGATTTTAAATTTGTTCTTTTTCTAGTTCTTTTTTTAAAAATTGCATACCTAATTCATTGGGCTGATCTTTCTATATTTTATTGATGTAAACATTTAGAGATAGAAAGTTTCCTCTGATTACTTCTTTTGCTACATTGCTTTTGCTATAGGTTTTGGTAGTCTCATTATCATTCTCTGTAATAAAATTATGTATTGTTTCTGTGACTTGTTTTTAACTCCTTCATTCTTTAAGATTAGGCTATTTAATCCCTAATTTTTTTATCTATGTTTCCATGGTCCCTTAATAAATATGATTTTTTATATTTGAAAAGCATGCATTTAATAATTCTGCTTTTCTGCATCTAAAAGATTTTATGCCCTAGTATATTGTCAGTTTTTGTAAAGGTGCTGCTGGGAAAAAGGCATGTTCTTTTCTATTCCCATTTAGTTCTTTCCAGATATCTAATGTGTTTAAGATTCTGTTCATTTCCTTGACTTTTTTCTTATTTATTTTTTGGTTATGTTTATCTAGTTTTGAGAGGAAAAGTTTGAAGTCTCACTATTATAATTTTGCTGTCTATATAGTACTTGGTGCATATAAGCTTAGTATTGATATTATTACTTTATCTTTGGTACCTTTATCATAATTTAACTTCCCTGTTTATCTCATTTAATTAGATTTCTTTTTAGCTTTAAGTTTGTCTGAGATCATGATTACTTGCCCTGCTTTTTTTTTTTTTTTGCATTAGCTGAGGCATAATTCTGCTCCACTCTTTTATTTTTACTCTTATGTGAATTTTTCACTTTACAATGAGTTTCTTGTAACAACATATTTTCAGTTTGTGGTTTTTAATCCAATCCATTTTAGAGTTATAATTATTAATTATACATTTGTATAATGTATTTTCTTTCTTTCTCTCTCTCTCTTTCTTTCTTTCTTTCTTTCGCTTTTTGGAGGGCAGTTGGGGTTAAGTGACTTGCCCAGAGTCACATGGCTAGTTTTTGTGTCAGGTGTCTGAGGCTGGATTTG
>CM053597.1:160279611-160290633 GCA_028646575.1 Pseudocheirus occidentalis | reverse complement strand
CTTTCTTTCTTTCTTTCTTTCGCTTTTTGGAGGGCAGTTGGGGTTAAGTGACTTGCCCAGAGTCACATGGCTAGTTTTTGTGTCAGGTGTCTGAGGCTGGATTTGAATTCTGGTCCTCCTGACTCCAGGGCCAATGCTCTATTCACTGTGCCACCTAGCCACCCCTTCTGTTTTCTTTCTTTCTATTTTTTGGAGCAGGGAAGGGAAGACAATTGGGGTTAATGACTTGCCCAAAGCCACACAGCTAATAATTATGTCAAGTGTCTGATGTCAGATTTGAACTTTGGACCTCCTGACTCCAGGGCTGGTGCTCTATTCACTACCCCACCTAGCTGCCCCCAGAAGTCTGTTTTATTTCTAATCACAGCTTCCCTAATCTGTACCCTTTCTAAGAATCCATCCCTTACTCTCTCCTTTTTCCTTCCTATTCCTTAACCTACCTACTTTTTAAAGAGTCCCTCCTTATCTTCTCCCCTTAACTTCCTATTTCTTGATCTGTACCCCCTTGTAAGAATCCTTCCTTCATCTTATCCCTTTGCTCTTTTATTTCTTAATCTGCATGCCCTTCTAAGAGGTTCTCTTTTTTCCTATTCCTTTGCCTTCCTATTTCTTTGTAAGTTAAGAAGACTTTCATACCCTTCTAGATGTATTAACCCAATTCTGATGATAATAAGGTTCTAGCATTACCAGCCCTCTGCTGCATCCTGCCTTCCACTGTGACAGTTCTATTCACCCCTCAGATTTTCTGTTCAGTTCTGTTTTTTTCCTCACAAATACCTAGATATCTTTTGAGTCAAACCATGTCAGAGTTTTTTTTTCCATGCAAGATTTTATTCTTGGTTGCAAACCTTGTTCCTTTGCTCTTGGGAATATTATGTCCTGTGTTCTTTCGTCTTTTAATGTAGAAGCTGCTAAATGTTGTGTTATCTTGAATATTGTTCCATGGTATTCAACTTGTTTCTTTTTCCAGGTACCTGTAATATTTTCCTTTACCTGGGAACTTTGAAGGTTACCTCCCAAATTCACTGTGGTTCTTTGATCCAGAACTGTGTGGTGAGGGACAGAACTGCCAGTTGACACCTAGTCCCATCATAGTGCCCTGATATGGATCTGGGGGTGCTCCGGTAGATATCTGGAACCTCTCCTTACCCTGAAGCACTGTTTCTTCCCAAGTTAGAGTGCTCTGTGTAGAACATCACTGACCTAACCCCATTGGTAGTATCTGTACCCCCCTCTGTCTGTTTGTTGTTACCTGCACTTAAAAAAAAAAAGCTCACTTATTTTATTGTATTTCTACTCTCAGTCTTTGGTCTGGTGTGTTTTCTAGATCTGTTTGAAGGAGTTTTCTTTTGGGAGGCGGCGTGGGTGGGTGGAATGGGTTGTAAATCTTGCTGTATCTTTTGTGCTACGTGGCCATCTTGGCTTTTACCCTTCTTTTTTATTTTCAGCCTCTGATTACCTGCATCCATTTTCTCAGTTTTTTTTTTATTTTGGACCACTGAGCATTCTTATATAGTCACAAAATGTTAGATAATCTTTTGGTCAGGATGGTGGAGTGAATCAGAGCCAAACAGTTTATTTCCTACATGTGTGCTCCAGCAGAGGCCAAAAGAGATTACCAAATTGCATAATGATTAACAGATAGAAGAAGAAGTTTCAATAAATGCCTCTTTCTTTCCCAGGCCATATCCAGAGCATAACTAGAAGCCTGTAGGCACTAAGAAGAGGGGTCAGCTGGAGGAACTGGAATTAGGATAGTACTTGGAGACCTTTACTATTCCAGACCAGATGTACTGCAAGAACCCTGGGAGCCTCTAGCACTGCCTTGTACCAGGGAGCAGGAAGATTGGATTGCTTAGGCAAAGCCTCAGGGACGTCACCTATAGTATTCTGGCTCCCAGAGTTGGACTCAGTACCTGCATCACTACCCTCTCAGACTGTAGCCTTTGAGCGCTCTCAAAGTTTGTTTCATACTGACTGGAGTTTCCCTTGAGAGCCCTAAAGACAGTGGTTCTCAACCTGTGGGTTCTGTTCAATTTCTAACAATGAAAATACATCCTGCATGTCAGATATTTACATTACGATTCATAACAGTAGCAAAATTACAGTTATGAAGTAGCAACGAAAATAATTTTATGGTTGGGGGATCACCACAACATGAAGAACTGTATTAAAGGATTGTGGCATTAGGAAGGTTGAGAACCACTGCTAAAATACCTAGAGCTTTTTGCCTGGAAGATACAGGTTGGCCTGGGATATATTGGCATTTTGTGCATAGACACTAGTGCATATGAGGGTCAGTGGTAGGACAACACATGATACAATTAAGAACACATAGGTATCCACTATCCTTAGATTGTCAGTGGAACCTTATCCTGACAAAAAAAATTCCAGTTCAATAAGCAAGGCTAGAAATATGAATAAATCAAAGAAAACAATAAGAAATTTTATGGACTCTTGGATGTCTTGGGCATAAACTTGTGGTAAGAGAATAACTCCACAGTGATGTTAAGTGGAAAGAATCAGATAAAAATGTGACTTGGCCACAAGAATTAAAATTCCTGAAAGAAATGAAGGTAAAGATTAAAAAGAGATTATAAATGAAACAAGAATATTAGACAAGAAAATTGTAAAGAGAATAAACAACTAAGTCCTGGAGATGCAAAACCTAAAACAGAATTCCTGGATGCTGGAGTAGACAAAACAGTAAACATTTATTTAAAATCTTCACTGTATCAGGAACTGTGCTAAGCACTAGAAATGCAAAAATAGCAAAAGACAGTCTCTGCCCTCTAGGAGCTCACAGTCTAATGGGGAGACAACAAACAAATATGTACAGACAAGCTATATACTGGCTAAATAGGAAATAATTAACAGAGGGAAGGCATTAGAATTAAATGGGTTTGGGAAAGGTTTCCTGTAAAAGATGAGAGTTTAGTTAGGGATTAAAGGGAACAAGGGAAAGCTATTGGAGGAGATGAGGAGGGAGAGAGTTCCAGGCATGGGGGACAGCTAGAGAAGATTCCTGGAGTTAAGGAATGAAATGTTTTGTTCATGGAATAACCAGGAGGCCAAGTGTCATTGGATCAAAGAGCATATGATGAGGAGTAAAGGGTAAAAAAGATTGAAAGGTAGGATGGTGTTGGTAGGTTATAAAGAGCTTTGAACAGAAAAGGAAAAACAATTTAGAGTGAAAAAATTTAAGTTTTCACTTATGAAAAATAAATAGTAAAATAAATGATAAATAAATGGAAAATAAATAATATTTATGAAAAAATAAAGCAGGTCAAAGAGGAAAATCTAAGAATCATTCCTGTCTAAAAACCATGTCTCTATCAGAAAACCATCTTTGTTCACCCTCCCCTCCAGCCTCCCTCTTCCCAAATTCCTGGACAACATATTTCAAGCAATGCCAAAAAAAGAAAAAGAAAAAAAAAGCTTTTCAGTTCAGTTATGACTAGAGGGCAGAGTGAAAGTAGGAAGAATTAATCCACTGGTCCCTCAAAGAAACCCTAAAATCCAAACTCTGAAACAGTGTGTTTTTCAACTTTGTTAATTTCTTTTTTTAATTTTCAGAATTTCTGTCATTCTTGGAATAGTTTGATTTATTGATTTTCTAGTTTGTTAATAGGTGCCCATCCGAATTACTGGCCCTCACCAGCTCATACCTGGATTATTGGTATTGTCTACTTGTTTCCTTCCTGGTCTCTCCCTTCTCTGTCTTCCACTCAGCATCACATTGATCTTCCTAAAACACAGGTCAGACTTTGTTTTCCCCTACCTCCCACCCCCCTAAACTCCGGTAGCAGCCTTTTACCTCCAAGATCAAATATAAAATCCTTTGTTTGTCTTTCAAATTCTTTTATAACTTGGCCCCATCCTACCTTTTCAGTTTCTTACATCTTACTCCCCTCTAAATACCCCGTGATCCAGTGAAACTGGCATCATTTTGATGTTCCTGCTGTAGGACTCTGTTTTCAGTAACTGTCCTTTATCCCTGCCTCCCTAGCTTCCTTTGAGGCCTTACTAAAGCACCACCTTCTGCAAAAAAGCTGGAGCAAAACTTGTTTTCCTTTAGCTGTAATCAAATTTCACTTATTCTGATCCAGTCATTTCACTCTCCAAGAATGAATTTCTTCTGAGCCTGATCACTTGAATTTATTGAGTGCAACCTGGTATTTAATCTTACAATCTCCTTATCTTTTATGCCAATTCATTGTCATCCCTTTTTCTTTAATCTGTGCAAAGATGAATCCTTTTCCAAAGAGAAAACAAAAACAAAGCAAGATTTAATTGGCTTTGCCTTTTCTCTGTTTTCATTTATCATGGTCACATCTATGCTAGGGATAAGATCTAATCCTATCTTTGATCCTTCTCATTAAATATGCATTTGATAGAAAGCTGGGAGAAATAGTTGTATGTAGATTACAGATTCAGGAAACAAAAGCTGAGGTAAAAATACTGGGAGGAATCAATTTAGATTAAACTCATTAGAGATCTTGCCCTTGGTTATAAAATATAAACTTCACTAGAGTTAAGATGGGCTATAAGCATGGATGGACAGCAATTCTGAAAAAAGATTCGCACTCATCAGTGTGATGTTGTAACCCAAAAAACCAATTTAGTCTGGTTTACGTTGATAGGAGTACAGCTTATAAAAACACCCAGGTGATAGCTATCTTCAGTTGTTTTAAGGACTCTCTTTGGAGAAGTTAGTATTTTTGTATGGCAAAGGGACAAATTTAGGCTTGAAGTCAGGGAAAACTCCCAACAAGGATAGCTGTCTGAAAGTAGAATGGACTGCCTCAGGGGATCAGAACCTTCCCTTTTATGGAAGTTTTTAAGCATGCTTTCTTATCAATTATGTTATTTCCTGCATTTCTTTCATATATAGTTTGAATGAGATAGTCAGTGAAGTCCCTTTGAATTCTCAAATTCTGTGATTTCTCTCAGTATTATTAAAATAACAATTTTGTTGTCCTTAACTTCCTTCATCAGCTTTAGTTTATTCTGTGATTTTGCATTCTTGATTTTATTTTTATAGGACCATGTCAAGGCCCTTCATTTATCCACGGATATCTGGCTTAACTTCCAATTTCTATGTTTCATTTTCAAATATAAGTTAGGAAGTCTACCGTTATGAAAGACTTCATAGAGCAAGTAAGATAAGCCTTGAAGAAGGCTTAAAGACTGTGAGAGATGAAGGTGAATAGAGGCTGTCTTTCAGGGATGGATTATGCAAGTATGTGGAATCAGGAGAAGGAATATCAAGTTAGTGGAACTGTTATTTCAGTTTGTCTGGAATGTAGAGTTCACGAAAGGGAATAAGTGAGTTAAATTTAGAAACCTAGGTTTGATCCGTATTTTGGATAGTTTTATGATAGCACTGGCTTCTGTACTATGTCCTAGAGGCAGCCAGGAGCCACCAAGAGCAAGATAGTGATGTGGCCACACCTGTGCCTTTGAAAGTATTAACGGTGATTTGGAAAGAGAATAGACTTAAAGCAGGCAAAACAATTATGAGGCTATAAGAATAATTTTTTTAAAAATGTAAGGGCCTCACCTATAATTGTGACTTCCTGAGTGAAAAAGAAAAGTAATCCATACAAGCCGTGTCATGAGACTTTGGCCCTGTCTGAGTGGATGCAGGTAATTTAGCTCCTATATATAAATTTCACTAAAAATCTAAAAATCTCACTAGGCCAAATGATAGTCAAGAAATCCAATGAGAGAGTATAATAAACGACTCTATCCAAAAATTATACAAAAAGAGTGACCACGGGTAATAGGAAAGGAAACCTACAAGATTATATCTGTCAAGGACAGGAATTGACTCCATTTTTCAGTGCGTTCTTTGCCATTACCACTGCTTGACAAATGTAGATCTTTGTGAAGGCCTTGACTGGCAAGAGCATTACCCTTGAAGTGGAGCCAAGTAATACCATTGAGAATATCAAGGCAAAGATTCAGGACAAAGAAAGCATCCCTCCAGACTAGAAGAGATTGGTATTTGCCAGAAAGCAACCAGAAGATGGTCAGAGCATATCTGACTATAGTATCCAAAAAGAATTCTTCATGGAGTCCTTCATCTGATTAATTTAATGCAAATCTTTTCAACAGCTTTGATAAAAATGGGAAGCTGTGTCAATAACCAACTCTTGTGATCAAACAAACAAGAATAAAACCTTCCAACAGATAAGAGATACTTGGAAGCTTGTAAGGCTATGTACCAAGACAGGGAGCACAGAAGTTTTGTCCCCAAAGGCTTAAGATTTCTCATCAAAGCCATTAAAGCTGCAAAGGCCGTGTAATGAACCATGCTATGAACCCCCTGATCAAGGTGAAGCAATCAAGGGGCAGAATGACATTTTCAGATATGTCCACAGTGTGGATTTATTTTGCTTCACTATACTTACTTGTTATAAAGATGAGTTTTTGGGGAGAAGAGTTGAGGGGGCACCAACAATATTAATGCAAAAAAAAAGTCATTGAAACTTTAAAATAAAAGGAAATTTTAAAGGAATCACATACAAAAAAAAGAACAGCTTTGCAACAGATATGTTGAATTTATATATATATTTTTAAAAAGCAAAATGTATAGAGATTTAGAATCTCCTATTTAGTCTTCTTTTGTTTTTCTTGGTATTAGGATATGCTCATTTGAGGGAATGGAATTGTTTGCTAAGTTCAGAACAAAAAAGATTATAGAAATAGTTAGATACTTTTGTATTTGAAAAGCAGCTAAAATTTATCTTATTCACCACTGGAGTCCAGCTTATAGGAAAATAATTTAAGTATAAGAATGGCTATTTGCCTTAGAAAAGTATGCTATTCAGAAAACTGTGCACTTAAAGTTTTTTTTTATCTTTTTTTAAAAATTAGTTTATTTTTAGTTTACAACATTCACTTCATTTCAAATTTTCTCCACCTCCCTCCCCAAGACAGCATGCAATCTGATATAGGTTCTACACATATATTCTCATTAAACACATTTTCACATTACTCATGTTACATAGAAGAATTATAACTAATGGGAGAAACCATGAGAAAGAGAAACAAAACAAAACAAAAAAAAGAAAATAGTCTGTTTTGCTGTACATTTAGACTCCATAGTTCTTTCTTTGGATGTGCATGGCATTTTTCATCATGAGTCCTTTGAAATTGTCTTAGGTCTTTGCATTGCTGAGAGAGGCTATCAAAAATCAGTCTATCAAAACTAGCCATTGCACACTATGACTGTTACTATGTACAATATTCTTAGGCTTCTGCTCACTTCACTCAGCATCAGTTCATATAAGTCTTTGCAGATTTTTCTGAAATCTGCCTGTTCATCATTTCTTATAGCACAGTAGTATTCCATTGCATTCATATACCATAAGGTGTCCAGCCATTTCCCATTTGATGGACATCTACTCAATTTCCTGTTCTTGGCTACCACAAAAAGACCTGTTATAAATATTTTTGTAAGTTTTTTAAAATCTTAAGAGTATATATTAGATCAATTGATGACTAATACAGCCTTCTGGACATGTAAAAAGGGGTGTGTGTGTGTGTGTGTGTGTGTGTGTGTCTCTGTGTCTCTGTGTCTCTGTCTGTCTGTCTGTCCATCTATCTGTCTCTTTGTCTCTGTGATATAACAGAAACTACTTGGGTCCATTGGACCTAAAAACCCCTTGAAGTGAATGGTTTAATGGACAGTTTAATGGACAGAGAATTTAAAAAAGACCAAAAGCAAATGTCTTGGTTTGCCTTACAGTGGAATTAGTACCATGCCCCATGCATTCTGATTATGTTTCATTATTTTAAATTGAATTAAAAAAATACTTTTAGCCGTGTGTGTGTGTGTGTGTGTGTGTGTATGTGTGTGTGTGTGTGTGTGTGTGTATGTATTTACATCTGCCCTACCATAATGGTTGCTGTGGAAGAATTAAAAGTTGAAGAAACATCTGCTCATAGGGAGTTTAAAATCTTGGGGAAGGAAGGCAAGTGAATGTAAAGTTAGATGATTTAATATGTCCAAGACTCTATTAGAAGAAATATCATAAATATCTTTTGACTTATTACAGGATTTCTCAGGATAAGTATTAATGACATAGTCTTCACATTAGAATATTAATAAATGATAAATGGCAAGAATGACATATAATGCAACTCATTTTAAAATAAAATAAACCTATTATAACTTATGTGTCAAATATATCATTCTCTTCAGAGTAGCCTAGTATATTATACAAAAACATTATTTGATTTCTAGGGCTCTTAGTTCTAGTTTTAATATTTCATTGTTCCATGACTATCTTTTAATAATGTGCTGTTGTTCAAAACATACTTATAATTGCTTTTAGAAATATTTTCAGAACCTCAGACATTTTTTGTTGCTAAACTTGAGGAGATTCAAAAGAACCTTTTTCCTTTAGTTGAGGAAGGGATTTGATTTTATGTAGAGTCAAGTTTGTGAATAAATAGGTGATCAAGCTGGACAGCACAATGTGTGGTCTGAAACTGAGTTGTGACTGTCAAGTTCTAGGAGCAGTTTTCCTGTAAGTCATAAAAACTTCCTTCAAAGGCAGTCTGGTATTGGTAACTTCCATGTGACTGCTTTAAAGAGCAGCGTTCATCTGGATAGGTGAATTCTGGTATGTTTTGCTTCAAAACACAAATTCAAAAAGTCTTGTTACTGTCTAGTCATTTTATGATTAGAGATGATATAAATTAGGAGAAAAGTGATTTTCAATGTGAATTGTTTCTTTTGGTTTGTTTGTGCTAAAGTTTACTTTTCCCCCTTAGTTTGGCTTGTGCTATTGTTACTCAATTAAATCAACTTTATTAAGTCTCCTATTTCTATAAACTATAGTCAAACTCCTTTCAATGTTATTTGATCAGAATGGCAGAATTTAAAGTGAATTAAGTCTGACATTCATGATATTTACTTTTTACTGGTAACTGAGATACAGTGTATTTTAACTTATGTTACTTAATGTAATTTCAGTAAACCTTTATATCTGCTTTTCTTGGCTCTGTAATTTAACTTCAATATGCTTTCTGAATGATGCTGATGTAGTAGATAAATGTGTTTTTTTCAGTGACTAATCTTCTTACCATGCTCTTACCTTATTCTTACTGTACTTTCATTGCTATGAAACCTCTATGAAGCATGCCGTTTCCCAGCGTCTTCTTTTCCATTTATGAAACTCACCTCAAAATTCCATTTAAAAAGCCCTTTCCTCTCAAAAATTTATATTCATTACCCTTAGCTGTGCCTGCTGGGGCTAAAAAAACAAACAAACAAACGTCTAATTGCTATTTTACTGGACCGCCCTTCAGATAAATCTACTTTCCTTTTCCACTCCAAGCTTTCTCTTCTCCAGTGTAGTTACTTGTACAGCACTTCACTCTGTTGGCCATCCTCCTGCATGCTTCCCAGATTGTGTCTCTGTGATTGTGTTTATGTGTGTGTGGTAAAAAACCCCATTCAGAATTTAATCAAGAAGACAGAGGTTTCTCAGGATAAAAACAGGAAATTTTTATTCTCTTCCCCTACGGGAAAAGGTCAGTAGTCTCCATGATGGATCAGAGAGAGGAGGCTTGTTACAGAAGACTGAACAAGAATTTGTACCCTAAGGCAGTCAAGCCCTCTCCACCACTGTCCCTTCTCCCTTTGGCCTGGAGGTGGATTTATAGTCTGAGTGGGAAATCTCCTCCAATGATAAGAAACAAAAAAGCCTACCCCTATCCCTTATTGGCTAGGAGGTGGTCAGGGAACCAGGGTATTGTTCCTGTCCTTATTTGGCAAAAGCCAAAGCAAGGGAGGGGGAAAAGGTCACCAGCAAGGGTGGAGGTTGAAAACCCATGAAGGGGCCTAATGCTAATTACCACTAGCAGTAGTAAAGAAAGGGGAAAGACTGTGGAAGCCGAAACTCTGGCTTGCTCCCGCAAGAAAACTTATGGGCTGAGAAGTTTTCACCTTTCCCATTCATGTGTCTGTGTGTCTCTGTGTGTTTTAATATGCATTTTTTTTTTTAGTTTTCAACAGTCTCTTTTATAAGATTTTGAGTTTTAAATTTTCTCCCCTGCTTTCCTTTCCCCTTTGCCAAGACAGCGTGTAATCTGATATAGGCTATGCATGTCCTATCATATTCCACATTAGTCCTATTTATAAAGAAGAGAGAATCAAAAAGAAAAACCATAAGAAAGAGAAAAAACAACAAAAAAAGAGAGAAAATAGTATGCTTTGATCTGCATTCAGACTCCGTAGTTTTTTCTTTGGCTGTGGATAGCATTTTCTATCATGATTCTTTTGGAATTGTCTTAGTTTATTGAATTGTGGAGAAAAGCTAAGTCTATCAATGTTGGTCATCGTGCAGTTTTGCTGTTTATATGTACGGTGTTTTCCTGGTTCTGTTCACTTCATTCAGCATCAGTTCATGCAAGTCTTTCCAGGTTTTTCTGAAAGTCTACCTGCTCATCATTTAAAACATATATATTTATATTTTATTGTTTTTTTATTTTTTGAAAATTTGTCTTTAGTTTTTTGTTTCTCCCCATATCTCTTCTCCCCCTACCTCATGTAGTTTCATATAGGCTCTACATATACATTCATATTGGAGCTATTTTCACATTTGTCATGTTTAAAGAAGAATTAGAACCAATGGGAGAAACCATGAGAAAGAAGAAATAGCCAGAAAAAAGGGAGCAAATAATATGCTTCAGTTTGCATTCAGACTCTATAGTCTGAATTCATTTTCTGGCTATGGACAGTATTTTTAATGATGAGTCTTTTGGAGTTAGTTGCCTTTGGATCCTTGCATTGCTAAGAAGAGATAAGTTTGTCAAAGCTAGTCATTGCACACTGTGGCTGTTACTGTGTACAATGTTCTCCTGGTTCTGCTCACTTCATTCAGGATCAGTTCATGTAAGTCTTTCTGAAGAGGAGCCCAAAGAGGGTTAGAGCTGCCTGAGACCCCAAAATACCAACATGCCGGGTCCTGCTGAAAGAATTCCACTCAAGTCTTCTCAGCCAAA
>CM053597.1:160245526-160261522 GCA_028646575.1 Pseudocheirus occidentalis | reverse complement strand
TCCTTCCTTCCTTCCTTCCTTCCTTCCTTCCTTCCTTCCTTCCTTCCTTCCTTCCTTCCTTCCTTCCTTCCTTCCTTCCTTCCTTTCTTCCTTCCTTCCTCCCTTCCTCCCTCCCTTCCCTTCCTTCCTTCCCTTCCTCCCTCCCTCCCTTCCTCTCTTCCTTCCTTCTATTCTACCTTTTTTACTTCCTTTCCTAAATATAAGTTTCTTGACAATGTCTGGTACATAACAGGTCCTTAATAAATACTCTTTGATTGATTGATTGTGTGTGTGTGTGTGTGTGTTTCTAATGGTTTTTGTCCTGCTTTACTTTGTAGGCACATGAAGCAACTCTAGAGGCCAGAGGCAGTCCTGAGATGAGCGATCGACTTCAGCAGTTAGAGAAAGAGATTACACAGCATAGGAATGAGTCCAGTAAGGCCCAGGCAGAAGTAGATCGTCTCCTGGAAATCTTAAAGGAGATGGAAAACGAGAAGAATGACAAAGATAAGAAGATAGCTGAGCTGGAGAGGTGAGGATGGATACGGTGGAAGTTGGTTGAAGTCAGAGTGATTTAAGGATGGATTTATAACTTTTTAGGGGGTGGGGAGTGGGGGTGGGAGTGTAATTTGGGCAACTGGTTTTAGCTTTAACTGCTTTAGTTCTTTGTCTTGCTTTATTAATCTCCTTGTCATTTATGTTGGTACAACTTGGTTACTCCCATTTCTTGTAGTTTATTAGAGGCTGCCACATTGGTGAGCAAAGTGACAGAGTGATGACATTATTTAGTGGAGTAAAAGGTGGTTATTAATTCGAGAGTTCAAGCTTCAGTGAGATCACTATATATTATATAGTATATTATTATATAATATATAGTATATATTATATATATTATTATATATAGCCCAATAATAGCTCAAATATTATAAATGTTTACTGTTGGAATGGACTTTAGTAATGTAGCTGTGTTTCCAGTGAGTTCTTGGGCTTTTCAGAATGACAGATGTGCAGACTTTTTATCATTGTATACATCACAATTGATAGTTAGGGATACTTATACAACAGTTGGATAAGATTTTGTAGACCTTTGACCATAAATCTAAACTTTCCTTTATATGGTTTGTTTCTTAGGCCTACCCATAGAGCTCATCCAGAATTTCATTTGTTATTTTCTTTGTTCTTAGAATATTTGAACATAAAGAATATTCCTGATCTTGACACTTTCTTATTGGCTTCATCACTTTTGCACATAGATGTAGATGTGTAAAACTTATAATACCAGTTAATGGCAATTATGTAAACCTTTGAACATCTTCAACTGGAACCACTTCAAATAAAGAAGTTAATAGGTGTCAAAAGTCATTTGAATGCCTTGAAATACTGACAAGGATTTAAAACTACTATGTACAGCTCAGTTTTTAGCCCATTCATTATCATTATTTTGAAAGCTACTGGAATCATTCTATAAATGTTAGGTAATTTCCTTCCCTTTCCATTTCACTTTACCTTACCCTTTCTGTCTTCTCCCTTCTTTCTTGCTTCTCCTCCCCTACTCCAGGAATGGAGTAGGCAGAGAGTGATGAGTGTATTCTTTTTTGCTTTTTGGAGGGCAGTTGAGGTTAAGTGACTTGCCCAAAGTCACAGGGCTAGTGTGTCAAGTGTCTGAGGCCAAATTTGAACTCAGATCCTCTTGACTAGGAGGCCGGTGCTCTACTCATTGCGCCATCTGACTGCCCCTAACAAGTGTATTCTTGAAGTAAAGTTTTCCTTTTGAACTGGTTATACTAGTGTTTTTTCCTCATCTGTTAACGGGCAATGAATTTTCCATATATCTTTAATATTTTAAACAAGAAAGTGGAAGCTTATAAGATCCTGTGTCTATAAGTAACCCTACAGATTTTTAAAAGAACTGTTTATTACATATTTTTTTTGCTTATTTGATCTGATCATTGTACTATGAAATACTGAAACTGTGCCACTTGATTGATAGAATGTTCCTCATGTCATGTGCTCTGTTATGCATTCTACTAATGGAGAAATGGCCTGAGTCCCTTTCAGTTTGCAACATATAGACAATTCCACTTACAAATTCCTGACATTTATATATAGCTTTAAGATTTTGCATGGTACTTTTCAGATTCAGGGGGAAAAAAAGAAATCACATACCTAGGCAAAGGAAGTTTTCATGAGTATATTTGTCAGTATATTGTCATGGGCAGCCTATGATTGCTTATATACCTAGTCATAGTCGAAATTTTATACTCTTTCATCTGAGATGGTATACTGTGAATCTTCAACATTCTTTAGAGTATTAGGCAGTATGATGTGAAAAGACTAGACCAAGAGTCAGGAGATTTTGGTGCTAGCCCTGCTCTGCCCCATGTTATCTGAAGCCTTTGGCAACTCCTTTGACCTCTCTTTTTTTCTCATTTTCTTTGTAAAACAGAGATGATGAATATTTTACCTACTTACCTTAAAGGACAAGTGCTCTTCATTGTGTGAAGGGTAGCTAACTATTAACTTGAAAAGGAAAATCCAGGTATTTAATCGAGAAATTATTATTTAATTTTGGCTCCAGCTTTGATGGTTATTGATATAGAAATCCATGCTGAAAAGGTTGTGTCCAGATCTAAACTCCAGAATGTAAAATTAGGAGCTGTTAAAAATCACAAGGTTGCTGAGATTGTAAAGGAGTCAAGGAGTCTTTCTAGTCTTGCCCTCTCATGGTAGAGATTAGAGGCTGGGTGTGAACCCAGGTCCTCGACTCCAGTGCCATATTCTGTATCCTGTTCCATACAGTCTCCTTAGGTTAATATTGTTTTCTCTTTGCACTCTCTTTTATCATCCAGCTTCCAAACTTATCATTCCGCTGAACATTTTCTGTCCAAAGTTACCAGTAATCTGTTAATTGACAAATCCGGTGACCATTCCTCAATTCTCATTCTCCTTGACCTCTCTGCAGCCTGTGACACTGTCAGTCACCCTCTTCTCTTTAGGTTTGTCCTTCATCCTGTCTGACCACGCCTCTCCTTTGCTGCATCCCCATCCAGATTATACCCATAAATATCCCTCAGGGTTCTGTCCTGGGTCCTCTTACCTTTTCTCTCTGTTACTTCACTTGGTGATCTCGTCAACTCCCTTCTCTAAACTGATGATTCTCATATCTGTCTTTCTTGCTCTGTTTTCTCTGCTGACCTCTAACCCTGCATATCCAGCTGCCTTTCTTACTTCTCAAACTGGATGTCCAATGGACATCTTAAACTCAGCATATCAAAAATCGAAATCATTTTTCCACCTAGCTCTCCCCACCCCACTTCTCTGTTACTGTTAAAGGTACCACCATCCTTCCAGTGTGCCAGGCTTTCCATGGCCTGTCAGTTTCATCATTTCAGTATCTCACCTTCTCTTCAGCTCTTTTCACCTTAGACATTTTGCAGTAACCTGCTGATGGTTGGCCTGCTCAAGACTTTCTCCACTCCTCTGTGTTTTCTATTCAGCCATTAAATGGTTTTCATAAAGCACAGATCTGATCTTCTGTTTATTCCTCATCTCCTTTCTTTATCCCCTCAGTCTACTTAATAAACTCCAGTGGCTTCCCATCGTGTCTAAGATCAGTACAAAATCCTGTCTTTCCATTTAAAACTCTTCATAGCCTAACCACTATTCCCGGCTTTCTACTCTCCCTATCACATTCTCTGTGATCCAGTTACACTGGTCTTCTTACTTTTCTTTGCACAAGACACTTCATCTTGGCTCTGGGCATTTTCTCTCCCTTTCCCCTTTTCCTGAAATTCCTTCTCATTTCACTCTCCCTCCTCATTTCAGCTGCCTAGCTTCTTCCCCTCCCTCAGCTCCTTCCCTACTGCACTGCACAGTGGATTTTATTGATTTTCTTCTTTTAAAAAAAAGTTTAACATTTTATTTTTCCCTAATTACATGTAAAGACAATCATTAACATTGGTTTTTGAAACTGACTTCTAGATTCTTCCCCCATTGAGAAGGCAAGCAATTTGAATAAAAAGTAAAAAAAGTATGCTTCCATCAGTAGTCTGACACCATGAGTTCTTTCTCTGAGGATGGATAGCATTTTACATAAGTCCTTCAGAGTTGTCTTAGATCATTGTGTTGCTGAGAATTGCTAATCATTTATAGCTGATCATCCCCCAGTATTGCTATTATTCTGTACAATGTTCTCTGGTTCTACTCACTACACTCTGCATCTGTTCATGTAAGTCCCTCTAACTTTCTCTGAGAGCACGCTGCTCATCATTTCCTATAGCACAGTGGTATTCCATCACAATCATATAACATAGCTTGTTCAGCCATTCCTCAGTTGATGGGCATCCCCTTAATTTCCAACTCCCTGCCATCAGAAAAGAGCTGCTATAAATATTTTTGTACACATAGGTCCTTTTTGTTTTGTTTTGTTTATCTCTTTTGGGATACAAACCTAGTAGAGGTATTGCTAGATCAAAGGGCATACACTGTTTCATAGCCTCCGGACACAGTTCCAGATTGCACTAAAGAATAGTTTGGTTAGTTCCCAAACCCACAAACAATACACTAATGTCTCAGTTTTACTACATTCCCCTCCAGCATTTGTTACCCACTTGTCTGTCCCGTTAGCTAATCCAATAGGTGCAAGATAGTACCTCAGAATTTTTTTTACTTGCATTTCTCTAATCAATAGTGATTCAGAGCATTTTTTCCATGTGGCTGTACATAGCTTTGATTATTTCATCCGAAAGCTACTCATATCCTTTTCATCTGGCTCTGATTTTTATAAATTTGACTCAGTTCTCATTTGAGAAATGGGCCCTTTATCCAAGAAACCTGGCTTCAAAAAAATTTTTTTTACACTTATGATTGCTAACTGCATTTCTTTCCATCCTATTCACCCCTGTCCCTCATTTATTCTTCTTGCTCTCTTTTCAGCCTTTCCTTCCTTAAAGATGTTTTGCTTGTGACTAAGGTCTCCTCTAATCTGCCTTCCCTTCTATCAATTGCCTTCCCTTCTATCAATTTCCCTCCCTCCAGCCCCTTAGCCTTCTCTTACCCCTTCCTCTCCTACTTTCTTGTAGGGTAAGATAGATGTTTTTTTGTACCCAATTGAGAGTACATTTTATTCTTTTAGTCAATTCTGATGAGAGAAAGGTTCAAACATTTGCCACCATCTCCCCCAACTTCCCCTCCACTGTAAAAGCTTTTACTTGCCTCTTATATGTGAGTTAATTTGCACCATTCTACCTCTCCCTTTACCTCTTTCTCACCCCTTAATTTTTTTTAATATTATCCCTTTATATTTAACTCATTTATGCCTTCTGTCTATACATGCTTCTTTTAACTATCCTAATAACGAGAAGTTTCTTATGAGTTATAAGCCTCATCTTCCCATGTAGGGATGTAAATAGTTTAGCCCTATGTCCTTTATGGTTTCTGTTTCATGTTTACCTTTTAATGCTTCTTTCCAGTCTTATATTTGCAAGTCAAATTTTCTGTTGCACTCGGGCTTTGATCAAGTCTTCTTTTTCATTCAATATCTGTTTTTTCCCCTGAAAGATTATACTGAGCTTTGATTCTTGGTTGTAATCCTAGCTCCTTTGCTTTCCAGAATATCATTTTCCAAGCCTTGTTTTCCTTGAACGCAGAAGTTACTAAGTCTTGTGTTATCCTGACATGGCTCCATGATATTTTAATTCTTTCTTTCTGGCTGCTTGCAATATTTTCTCCTTGAACTGAGAGCTTTGGAATTTGGTATAATATTCCTGGCAGTTTTCATTTTGGGATCTCTTTCAGGAGCTGATTGGTAGATTCTTTCAAATTTTAAAAAATTAACTTTTGTTTATTTTTAGTTTACATCATTCATTTCCACAAGATTTTGAGTTACAAATTTTCTGCCCATCTTTCCCCTACCCACTACCCCAAAACAGCCAACCCACTGTATACTCCCTCCCTCCCCTAATCTGCTCTCTCCTGTATTCTCCCCCAGTAAGGATGACTTTGCAGCAGGGTGAGATGAATCTCCTTACCCCAGTGCCTCTATATCTTAATTCCCTGTTTCATGTAAATAATAATGATAATAACAATAATAATTTACACACACACATATATTTTAAACATTTGATTATAGAACTTAAATTTTAGATTCTTTCCCTTCCTCCCTCATCACCCACCCCCACTGGAAAGAAAAGTAATTCAATACAGGCTGTACATGTGTAGTTACGTAGAACATCTCCATAATGGATATATTATGAAAGAATGACTGTATTTCCCTCCTTCCTATCCCGCCTCCCTCAGCCCTTGTTTTATTCTCTACTTTGTCCCTATCCCTTTACAGAAGTGTGTGCTTCTAACAATCCTCCCCCTGACGTTGCCCTCCCCTCCATCATACCTCCTCTCATCCCCATCCCCCCTACTCTCCTGTAGGGCAAGATACCCAATTTAGAGTGATCTTGTCTTTAAATTAAATACAGCCAAATTTTTGCATATCTAATTACTAATTTTGAAGGAGAATTTCCACATATAGTTGATTTCAAATAGAACTCTTGCTAGGGAAATTCATATTGATATAGAAAATCTGGCACATAGTAAATGCTTATTGATTGATTGGTATAACCTATGGTGTTCTTCTTTCCTTTTCTTTGATGCTTTGTTTCATATTTTTTCTTGTATTCTTTAGTAGTATAATCTCTGAACTGTAATCTCATTAACTCTTTATAACTTTCTCTTTCGCATCTTCCTGGATATGCTGCTTCCTTCAGTCTCACCTCAAGGTCAGTATGTTCTTTTAAAAATAAATATGTTAAAAAAATACCATGCACAATTTTTATCTCGAATTCTGAAAATAAACTGGAATAATACAGTTTATTTGAGGAAAGATATTTCTGATTTCAATCCAGAGGACATAATATTCTTGAAACCAAGAGCTTTATGAGCAAAGAATTTAAAAATAACTCTGCAGGAGATTTTTCTTTCTTCAAAGAATGTGTCTGTGTATCTGTGTGTGTGTTTTGAGAGTTGTTATCTGACCAGTTCATGGGAGATTATTTCGTTTGTATTTTTTTTTCCTCCCTTCTTTAGATTGACAAAGAATTGGTAAGGAAGAGTATATAGTCCAATTGCTATCACTTAAAAACATACATTTCTTCTCTGTTTTATAATTTCTTTTCCTTTATGGATTTTGCTGTATCTTAGAAGCTCCTATTTCAGTGTGGCAGGTAATGTTGCACTCTTACTAGTATTAGTTTATGTCCTCTTGGTATTTCTCGTAGAACTCATGTGTGGTAAGGGGCAAGGAATGGAAGAGAGATAGGGAGGGCAAATAGCCCAGAATGATCATTGAAAAAATGACACTGACATCCACACATTTCTGAATCTCTTTGGAGTAATATCTCCTCTAAAACTCAAATACATTGCCCACAGTTCACATGTAGAACATAGCACTCCTGAGTGCAGTGTAAACCAGATTAAAACGTAATTGGTAAGTATATAAATAAATAAAAATACATAGATAATATTTGTAAATAGTTAACGTAGAAAATATTAAAATGTGATTTTTCTAATGGAATGTGTGCATGTAGAAATCCTTTAGGGAAGGCCTCTTCCTTATTCATTGTTGGGACGATTTTTGTCAGAGTCCTTCTTCAGCTGATCCTTCACTTGGAAGATGGTCATTTATTTGAGAACCAGTGAGACTTCAGGAAGGGCTGAAAAATGGTTTCATGATGGCATGCTTGCATGTTTTCTAGATAATGGATGATGCTTTTGTGCTTTCCCTGTCACTAGTGGAGTGAAGACCCAGATTGTGTGCTTACTCCCATGCTTTTTTGCATGATATTTTTACTAGTGTTGTCAGATGCCCTTAGCGAAGACAGAAATGACATCAAGGTCAGTTATTGCACTGACAGTAAATTATTAAAGTGGAGGGTGTGTTGGTGCATGATTTTTTTGTTTGCAGATGATTGTGCACTCAGTGCAGCTTCTGAGGCTGGATACAACATGATATAGATTGATTCTCTGCTGCTTGTGCTAATTTTGACCTACCAATTAACACCAAGTTCTCTACCAATCAGCACTAAACCATCTATGTGTGGAACCATCATTTGCAGCAAATGGAGAATTATTGAATGTTTTGGATAAGTTCACTTACCTTGGCAGTATGCTTTCCAGGAATGTTCACATGGATGATGAGGTTGATACATGCATTGCCAGAGCTAGCTCTGTGTTTGGGAGTCTCCAAAACAAGGTGTGGGAGAGGAGAGGTATTAGACTGCCTATTAAACTGAAGATCTACAAAGCAGTTGTGCTGACTTCATTGTTATATCCCCATGAAACCTGGACCATATAGCAGTACCACTTGAGGAAACGGAATTGCCTCCCTGTGAATTATCTTAGGAACGTTCTGAAGATCACCTAGCAAGATATGGTACCAGACGTTGGGGGCCTTTCTTGAGCTAAACTGCCAAACATTTAAACTCTGCTGCAGAGAGCACAACTCTGATGGGCTAGGAACGTTTGTGTGTTTGCCTAAAAGCCTATTTTACAGAGAAATCACATGAGTAAGATGTTCATAGCTGAGATGCAAAAGCTGTGGATTGATTCTCTGCTGCTTGTGCTAATTTTGGCTTAACAGTTAACACCAAGAAAACATAGGTTCTCTTCCAGCCAGGAACATGTAGGCAACAAGGTTGCCACACACATTGCCAGAGTTAGCTCAGTATTTGGGAGGTTTTGAAGGAAAGTGTGGGAGAGGAGTTCCGTCTAAATTGTCTTGGGAATATTCTGAAGATCACCTGGCAAAATGAAGATGGACACTGATATCCTCCCATGGGCTGGTAATGTTGTTTGAATGTCAAATGTAAGTTTGCCTGAAAGACTATTTTATGCAGAACTCTCACAAGAAAGACCTTCACATAATGGTGAGAAGAATCAATACAAGGAAACTCTCAAAGTTTCTTCTGAAGAACTTTGGAATCAATTATGTGACATGGAAGACACAGGCAAAGGATCTTCCAGCATGGTCTGCCTGTATCACAAAAGGCACTGTGCTCTGTGAGGAAAGCAAAATTGCAATAGCTCAGAAGAGTGAGATATTCAGATTGAAAGACATCTCCACTCCAAATGTTCAATGTGAACAATTTCTGCCTGACTTTTGATAGAGTCTTTTGAACTCAGTGGTCCAGTCAGCCACTGTTGGACACCCTGTACCTTGACCCCAATATAGAGATGGCATTTTCATCCTCTTTGAGAATGACAGACAATAACCAGTGTGCCAGTAACAATTCTTATGTACAGTTTGGTGGTCTCTGATTCTGTTTGACCCTATTGCTTTAGAAGATATCCATTCTTGTTAATCTTTGTAATTTTTTCTTCAGTCATTTTTCAGTCATATCCAACTCTTCATGACTTCATTTGAGGTTTTCTTAGCAAAGATAGTGGAGTGGTTTGCCATTTCTTACTCCAGCTCATTTTAGAGATGAGGAGCTGAGATATGCACGGTTAAGTGACTTACCCATGAGTACAAAGCTAGTAAGTATCTGAAGCCAGATTTGAACTGAAGATGAGTCTTCTTGACTCCAGGAGAAGGGCTCTATCCACTTTACCACCTAGCTTCCCTTAATCTTAGTTAACCTTCTTATAAATAATCAATTTTAACTGGTCCCTTTTCCAACAGATCTCTTAGCTAGCCTTTCACTTTTACTACTGCTTACTATCACTCTGATTTGTAATATCATAGTAGCAACATTGTTAGACTAGAGAAAAATGATAAAATATAAGGAAAAAGATTTAATATAGTACACCCAAAGCTGATCATTCAAAAATGACTTTTTACCTGTGATAAATTTTTTGATACTTATGTTGGCAGATTTGGAGACGGTACAAATGAAATAATTATTACAGATTCAAAACATGGAAATAGTTAACTTTAATGAACAAATACAGAATTATGACACAAACTCCATCTAATATGAAATAGCCTATTGTTATATTTCATCTTTTTCATTTCAAATTTAATTATCTATAACGTATGAAGCTAATTTATCTAAAGAAATTGGAAAGTACGTAAAAACAAGTCCAAAATTGTATCTCACTCCCAACAAACTGGGTGACTAAAGATGGAAATATTCAGTATTGCAGGACAGAAAGATAACAGTACTAATATATTGTTTGTGGAGAGACACACTTTGGTCCAGTCATTTTGAAAAGCAATTTTAAATTATGGTAAGAAAGTGATTTCAATTTCCATACTCTTTCCCCTGAGATTAAATTTCTAGGCATATTGAATATCAAAGAATACTGAAAAATTTAAGTTGAAGGAAAAAAATCAGTTTTTAAAAAAAATGAGCATAGTCAAAGTGTTAACTTGTTTCTGCTAATTAAAAGTTGATGCCTTCTATTTTAAGAAATCTTTTAATGCAAAATATTCTACAGTTCTTCTCTGCTAAAATTGCATCCCAATCCTGAGGGAAAAGTCAAGGAAAAAAATCAAAATATGTCTGTCTTGTGGTAAAGTAGAAAAAGTCTTGAGTTTTTAATTTGGACCTTTATCATAGTCAGGTGTCAGAAAACAATGCTCATAAGACAATACAAAATTTCAAACTTTTATTTTTTGTTCAAACTAATAGTCCAGAGTATTAGCGTTACTAGTATTATAGTATGTAGTATCCCTAGATTCCATATATTAAAAAACAAAACAAAACATATTCTTTAGATTTGTAAATCTGCCTCCAAATGTTTACTGTGCTTAGGTTTATGTTCGTTGTCAAGGAACATGTATGAATAAATGAATACATATATTAATATATGTTGATATAATTTATGAATAAATGAAAAAAATCATTGTATGCCATGCACTGTGCTAAGATGGTGATACAAAAACGGAAAAGAAGTAGTCCTTGCCTGCAAGGAACTCACGTTGTAATTGGGAGAGAACAAAGATTAGAAAGTGATGTCTAGGGAGAGATTGGTATTTTGCTTTGGAAAATTGCAAGGCTTTTGTTAGTGCTATCATGGGGGAATTCAAAAGGTTGTCCTTTCTAGGAACACTGACTATAATGATTTGATAACGTTTGAAGAATTTGAAAATTGATGAGTGGGATTGGAGTGACATCTAGGTGGCTGGCAAAAGATGGCAGGGGAGTAAGATAAACCATGCCTGGAGCAACTGGTTTGATATATTGGGTGAGTTAGGGAACACTTGCCTTCCCACGGCAAGATTATCTTAGATGAAAGGATTAATTCTTTCAGGTATGGTCTGTTGGTGTATATAGCAGGACTGGGATGGATGGTGGTGAGGGTGGGTTGAGGAGAGAGACAGAGAGACAGACTTGCTGACCTGTATTGAGCTTGTAGTCCAGTTTCATGGCTTTAGAAAAAAAGTGAATAAAAACGATGAAAATCCTCAAAGAAATGGGAGTACCAGATTGTATTATTTGTTTTCTGTGGAACCTGTATGTGGACCGAGAATCAGCAGTTAGAATCAAACATGGGACAGTAGATTGGCTTAAGATTGGAAAAGGATTATAACAAGACTTTATATTGTCACCTTATATATTTAACTTATATGCAGAGCACATCATGCAAAATGCCAGGCTGGATGATAAAAAAGCCAGAATGAAGGTTGCTGAAAGAAAAGAGCAACAGTCTCAGATATGCAGATCATGCCACTCTGGTGGCAGAAAGTGAAGAGGAATTAAGCCTCTTGATGAGGGTGAAAGAGAAGAGTAAAAGATGGTTTGAAATTTGACATTTAAAAACACCCAAAACTAAAATCATGGCGACTGGTTCTGTCACTTTCTGGCAAATAGAGGGAGAAGAAAAGGAAGCAGTGTCAGATTTTCATATTCTTGGGCTCTAAGGTCACTGACAGTAATTACAGCCATGAAACTAAGACACCTGCTTCTTGGAAGGAAATCTATGGCAGATCTGGACAGCATACTAATAGACAGGCATCACCTTGTTAATAAAGGTCCATACAGCCAAAGCTATGATTTTTCTAGTAACAATGTATGTGTGTGAGAGATGGACTATAAGGAAAGTTGAGCATCACAGAAATGATACTTTGAAATTGTGGTGCTGGAAAAGACTTGTGGCAGTCCCTTGGATGGCAAAGAGAACAAATCTATCAATATTTTAAAAAATTAATTCAGATTCACTGGAAGATCAAATATTGAAGCTGAAATTTCAATACTCTGGCCGCATAAAGAGAAGACAAGACTTATTGGGAAAGACCTTGATATTCGAAAGATTGAAGGCAAAAGGAGAAGTGCACAGCAGAACATGAGATGAATAAATAGTATCATGGAAACAACGTCAGGTGTTTTTTTTTTTCTATTTAGTTCTGGTTTGTTCATTAAGAATGCTTGGAAGTCCTCCACCTCGTTGAATGACTATATTTTTCCCCTGGAACATTATGCTGAATTTTGCTGGGTAGATGATTCTTGGTTTTAATCCTAGCTCCCTTGGTCTCCAGAATATCATTCTAGGCCCTTCCATCCTCTGACGTAGAAGCTGCTAGATCCTGGGTTATCCTGATTGTGTTTCCACAGTATTTAAATAGTTTCTTCTTGGCAGTTTGTAATATTTTCTCCTTGATCTAGTAACTCCAGAACTTAGTTATAACATTCCTAGGAGTTTTCTTTTGGGTATCTTTTTCAAGAGGTTATTGGTGAATTCTTTTAAGTTCTATTTTGCCCTCTGGTTCTAAAATATCAGGGCAATTTTCCTTGAGAATTTCTTGAAGGGTGATTTCTAGGTTCTTTTTTTGATCATGGCTTTCAGATAGTCCAGTAAGTTTTAAATTATCTCTCTTGGATCTATTTTCCAGGTCAGTGGTTTTTTCAAGGAGATATTTCACATTGCCTTGTTTTTTCATTTGTTTGGATCTGTTTAATAGTATCTTGATTTCTCATAAAGTCATTTGCTCCACTCTAACTCTGAAGGAATTATTCTCCTCAGTGAGCTTTTTAATTTCTTTTTCCATCTGGCAAATTTGACTTTTTAAGGCATTCTTCTCCTCATTGGCTTTTTGGGCCTCTTTTGCCATTTCAGTTAATCTATTTTTTAAGGTGTTATTTTCTTCAGTCAGGTTGACTCTCTTTACGTGATTTTCTTGCATCATTCTCATTTCTCTTCCCAATTTTTCCTCCACTTCTCCTCTTATTTGGTTTTCAAAATCCTTCCTAAGCTGCTTTATGACTTGTAACCAGTTCGTATTTTTCTTGGAAGCTTTTACTACAGTAGTTCTGACTTTGTTGTCTTCCTCCTGTTCCATGCTTTTGATCCTTTTTGCCACCAAAAAAGGAATCTAAAGTTAGATTGCTGTTCTTACTTTGCTTCCTTTGCCTGCTCATGTTGCCGGTGAATTTCTTGACTTTTTAGCTCTGTGGAAGGATCTCTGCTTCCAGAGGGGAGAGCTTTGTCCCAAATTGCTGGGGTTTTCACAGCTGCTGGAGCTATTAGGAGGAGTGGTCTCTTCAGCCCCCACCAGCTTTGGCTCACATACCTCAGGACCACTACCCAAGACCATGATCTGGATCCAGCCTGGTTAAGGCAAGAGAACTTAGCCTCTGAATGATTGCTAGGCCCCCCTGCAATCTGCAGGCCATGAGCTCTGAAGCAGCCACGTGGAGGCAGCTACAGGGCCAGTGCTTCTGCTGCTTTCTTGCTTTGGGGGGTGGACAGCTGGACTTGCTTTTCTCCCCCAAATTTAGCTGAGTTCTACTGACCTTCCATTTATTCTTAGTTTCTTATGGGTTGATAATTCTAGAAACTGCCACAGCTCCTTGTGATCCGCTCTCCTGAATGCTCCAGCTGAGACTTGTCCTGGCTGCCCTGGGTCCAAGCTGTGGTTTCAGGCCGGGCTGGGCGAGGCTCCCAGTGCTCTGCAGTGAGCCCTGCCTGTCCTGCCTGCTGGGCTACCTTCAGTAGGAGATGTGTTTGTACTTTTGTGAGTACTGGAGCTCCAGAATTTGCTTAGAGTCATATTTTATAGGTACTTGAGGTAGTATAGTGGGAGCTGTGGAGTTTTCCTGCTTATCCCCTGCCATCTTGGCTCTGTCCTGTCATGGAAACAGTGAACATGAACTTCGACAGCCTTTGAGAGATAATGGAGGACAGAAGGGCCTGGCATGCCAGTGGTCCCTGAATTTCAGAGAGTTAGACATGAATGAACAACAGCAGCACATATACATGCACATTTATATGCATGTACATATATGTGTAAGCATTATGTGTGTGTATATTAAAGGGTTAAATATATGAATATTTAACCCATATAATCCTTGAAATACATATCTAGTTCATGTATAAATAAATGTGTATGCAACTTATATGAAATATTTATACACAATATACATAACTAAAACAAAGTACCCAGGTTATTTATTCATGCAAATAAAATGGGTTCTTTGTTTTAGTTTCCTTCTTTTGTAAAGTTTGCCTCTGTGCCTTAATTCTCTCCCTCTTTTCCTCACCTTCTGGATTCCCTGACTTTCCTTTGGGTCCGAGGTAAAATTCCAACTCTGCATGAAGCCTTTCCTGCTCCTTTTTTTTTAATTTCATTTTTTCCATCTACATGTAAAAAAAATTTTAACATTCACTTTTTAAAATTTCAGTTTCCAAATTCTGTCCTTCCCTCCCGTTTCTCTTCCCTTTCTAAGATGACAATTAACTTGATACAGGTTAAACATAGGCAGTTATTCAAAGCATATTTCCATATTAGTCATATTGTGAACGAAAACACCTCCTCTCTCTCCAAAAAGAAAAAGTTTTTTAAAAGTGTGCTTCGGTCTGCATTCAGTCTCTACTATTTCTTTGTCTGGATATGAATAGCATTTTTCATCTTAAGTTCTTTGGAATTGTCTTGGATTAAATGTATTACTGAGAGTAGCTAAGTCATTCACAGTCAGTTATCATTCAGTATCGCTATTCCTGTGTACAGTGATTTCCTGGTTCTGCTGACTTCGCTTTGTATTAGTTCATGTAAGTCTTTCCAGGTTTTTCTTAAGGGATCCTGTGTGTCATTTTTTATAGAATAATAGTATTCCACGACAATCTGCTCAATTTCCAAATTTTTGCTAACATAAAAGAGCTGCTGTGTATATTCTTTACCTTTTAGTTTTGTATCTATTTGGGCTATAGTCCTAGTAGTGGTATTGTTGGATCAAAGTGTATACCCTTCAGGCATAATTCCAAATTGCTTTCTAGAATAGTTGAATCAGTTCACAACTCCAGTAACAGTATATTAGTGTCTCAGTTTTCCAACATCCCATCTAACATTTGTCTTTTTTCCTTTTTTGTAATGTTAGTCAATCTGATAAGTGAAGCATTACATCAGAATTGTTTCAATTATCCTTATTCTAATCAATAGTGATGTAGGGTGTTTTTTCCTATGACTTCAGTTGGCTTTGATAACTTCATCTGAAAACTGCTTTTTCATATCCTTTGATCATTTGTCCTTTGGGGAATGGCACTTTATAAATTTGATTCAGTTCTCTACATATTTGACAAACTTGCTATAAAATTATTTTGCTGTTATTACTGTATATTTCCCTCTACACCATTTTCCCCATGCTCACACTATCTCACTCTCTCCTCCCCACACACTTTCTCTATTCTAAAAAATATTTTCCTTCTGACTGCTGTTTCCCATATCTGACCTCTTTCGTATTAGCCTTTCTTTTCTTCCCTTTTCCTCTTCCCTTCGTAATTTCCTATAGGGTGATAGGATTTCTACACCCAACTGAGAATATATGCTATTCCTTTTTCAAGAAAATTCCAATGAGATCAGAGTTCATGTGCTCCCACTCCTACCTCCCCCATCTTTCACTCCACTATAAAAGCTCTTTTGTACCTTTTTAATGTGAAATATTTTGCCCCATTCTGCTCCTTCCATTCCCCTTCTTCCAGTGCATTCCTTTTTCTCACTTCTTAAATTTTTTAAAGATACTATCTCATCATATCTAACTCACACCCCTTCACTGTTTATACCTCCTGACTGCTCTAATAATGAGAAAG
>CM053597.1:160208084-160236944 GCA_028646575.1 Pseudocheirus occidentalis | reverse complement strand
ATCTCATTATCTATTTATATATCCCTAGAAAGTATACTGTCACTAGCTGTGTGACCTTGGGCAAGTCACTTAACCCCAACTGCCCTCCAAAAAAAAGCAAAAAAAAAAAAAAAAAAGAAAGAAAGTAAAAGAAAGTATACTGTCAAGATAAGTGAACTTATCCACAGCATTCAAAATGTCTCCATTTGCTGTAACTCAAGGTTCCACATATAAATGATGCAGCATTGACTAGTGGAGAATCTGTTTTCTAAGGTGCTAAATGTCAGGTCAAAATTAGCACAAGTCACAGAGAATCAATCCATTCCTTATTGCATCTCAGGCTCAGAGAATGCATTGAGTGCACAATCTTCTGTGAACAAAATGCTGCACACCAACTTTCCTTACACTTTAGTCTTGGCTTGTAGCCTTTTCAAGTTTAATACTTTACCATCAGTGTGGTGGTTGACTTTGATGCCAGTCTTATCCTCGTTGAAGGTGTCTGATAACATCATTGAAAACATCATGCTTAAAAGCATCACACCGACCTGCTTCACTCAATAGGTGACTAGGAAAGTACCAGAGCATCATCCATTATCTAGAACCCATATGAGATGCCATCTTGGGACTGGCATACAATACTGAAGAACTCTGGGAAGCCCAATTTTGCCATGATCTTCCACAAGCCCTCACAGCTGATCAACAAATGTTGTGTACAGACTTCTGTTCTGCTCCTGGCATTTCTCCTAAAATTGTTAGGCAGCCAACACCATATCAACCATTCCTCAGCCATTTCTGAAGCCATGCTGGCTTTTAGGTAGACAACCACCTTTTAGAGGAAGGATCAGCCTATTAAGGAGGACTCTGGCAAGAATCTTTTAAAAAATTATTTATTTATATTAATTAATATTAATTAATTAATTTTTAGTTTTCAACCTTCATTTCCACAAGACTTTGATTTCCAAATTTTCTCCCCGTCTCTCCCCTCCTCTCAGCCCTAGATGCCATACATTTTGATTGCCCCTTCTCCTAGTCTGCTCTCCCTTCTTATCACCTCCCACTCTTATGCCCTTCCCCCCTATTTTCTTGTAGGGAAAGATAGATTTTTATAGCCCACTGCCCTGGCAAGAATCTTGCTGGCATTGTTTAAGAGGAAGACCTCCCTGTGATTGTCACAGGACAATGTATTTCCCTTTCCTTTTTAGAGATGGACAATGAAGGCATCCTTGAACTCCTTGAACATCCTTGAACCTGCTCTTGGAGTATTTTGGTCAGCTTTTATATGAGCAGTGGACCTCCTGCTTTGTAAATCTAAACTGGAATAGAATCAGCACTAGGCACTTTGCCTAGGAGAGGAGCCTAATGACATTCAAAATTTCTTCTTCCATTGGAAGTTGGACAGGCATTGACTTCAACCAGAGATTGGTTTCAGCATTGATTAATGATGATCTGTTGAGAATGCTATGGAAGTGTTCAGTCCATCTTTAAAGGATCATGTCCCTATCACTAATCAATGTGGGCCCATCAACATAAGCAGTTGAGATGCACTATGGGTCATTGGTCCATAAATAACCTTTAGGGCATCATAAAAGCACTTTGGATTGTTACTACCAGCATAAAACTGAATTTCTTCTGCCTTCTTACTGAGCCAAGAATCATGCATCTCTCTAAGCATTGCTTGCACTTTTTTTTTGATGGAGTTAAATGCTACCTAATTAGATTCAGACAAACTATTCTGCTGGTAAATGTTGGGAAGTTCTCATTTTTGTTTAGTTTTTGTTGTTGTTGTTATGGTTTAGCAGCTTCTGAATTTCCCAATCATTTTCAATAAGCCAGTCTTGATGTTTGCAAGTATTCTGGCCCAGATGAGTAAAGGCGATGCTGTACACCAAACCTCTGAAAGCTGCCCACCCCTTTTCTGTTCTACTATTGCCAACCATGTGTTGGTTCAGCTTTTACTCCAAGTTAGCAACAAACTGTGTACTGTTGATATTACAGTTTCTGGTAGTTGTCTTGCCTTGGGAGCACACAATTTTTGTTAAATGCAAATGTTTAGCTAGTAGAGGATAAATCTAAGACCCATCCAACATCACAATACACATGACCTTTGTCACTCTCACATCCTGTCTATATCTTCTCACAGTGACATAGTGTATTAAATGCCAATGTTTGATGCAAGGGTGAGTCCCTGAAGTTTTATTGTATTTAAGTAAATGGAAGAGTCTTAGTGATATGAAGGACATGAGATACACAAGTCTTCAATAGCATGTGACCAGTAGTAAGCAACAGTTTGCTGTTTCTGACTCCATTCTTCCCAAAGACTTCCCTGGCATATCTGATAGTCTGTGCCTACTCTAGTCTAAAAGTTACTCAGAATTATAAGCTTGTCCTCTTTTGGCACAATGATAATGAGGGTCTCCAGGTCTTTATAAAATTTTTTCTTTGAACTCATTGGGATTCATCATGGTGGGAACATAGACACTGATAATGGTGATTTGTTGCTGTTCTGCAAGTGGAAATTACATTGTCATTGAGTCTATCATTCACTCCATTTGGGAGGCATACAAGCTTGTTGACTAGAGCAGGTAAGCCAAGCTCACTGTTTAGGAACTCCATAAACCAAACGAGCATTTATTTTTCCTGGGGCTGATGACCTTGCCCACCAGGTGGTTTCTGGGGATCTAGCAAGTTTACAAATAAGGAGAAATTGATAGGGACCCCAAACAAGAAGCTGATAACAATCCCCACTTCTTCTTGTTGAAAGTCAAACCCTTGATTCATTAGAGGGACCTGGTCCTCCCAATGATATTCTTCCTCTGAACTGATGAAAACCATATACTTTATATGTAACAAGTCCCCAATTTTCAATACTGATTTTTTTCTTTTTCCTTGCCAGGATGTCTTTCAGGCTTTCCATACCTTATTTTTAGGATCCTGGTATGTGGTAGCTGTTGTGGAATCAGTATCCAAATAGCTTAGTTAACAATCTTAAAAGTTTAAATAATCTTAACTGAAACTTTCTTTTAAACAAAGACAAACTTGGAATACAACTGTTAACCAGTAACAGTATCATGAGCAATTACCATCTTCTAAAATTTAAACTCTGAAATCAAAACCAATTAATTACTCATCTGGTGACCTTAAAATTTCACATGAAGTTACACAGTACTAAAGGTTTCTAGGTGTCACACCTAGAAGACTTCTCTGAAAATGAGAGCTTTGAACCTTTCAGTCAAAGTGAGTGAGACTAGAAAAGATCCAATGGTGCCTAGTCCCCTCTTCTCCATATTGGAGAACTCAAAGTTTCTTCTCTGAAGTGTCCTTGTTTTTTTGTTGTTTTTTTGTAGATCTATGCATTTTCTCAATTTATCTTAGTGCCAAATAGTAACCAGAATGAATTCAATTACCTGGATCTATATTCCCAATGATATTGCACAGTTCTCTTTCTGTGACCCAGGAAAGGGTTAAGTGTTAGTCCTATTCCAAAGTGCAGCTTTGAAACCTGTTTCTCTTTGATCAGTGAAGTGACTCTTTTTCTCTTTGATAAATCTTAGGGGAGAAGTTTCCTCTTCCTCTTTTTTCTGTCTGTCTCTCTACCTCCAAAACTTGGTCAGAGTCCAAAGAAGTAGAAAGAGAGAGAAATTTTTGTTTTTCTGCCAACAACCTTTCTGTAAGAGACTGTCAATCTTTCTAGCCCAGGTATAGTGTTTCTCCTTTTCTGAATCTTACAAGGTATCAGACTCAAGGCTTTTTACACAGACACAGAGCAGACAGATACTGAAAGATAGGTGGACATAAATTAAACAGACACAGAGTGCTCAAAGCACCTAGAAGAAGAGACACAAGACACAGGTCAACATAGAGCAGACACCGAAAAACAGGTGAACAAAAACAAAACAGGTACAGAGCGCTCAAAGCACCTAGACATATGACATACACCAACAGAACCCAGGAGAGAAACCAGGAACGGGCAGAAACTTGACATCTTGGGGGTCAGTATATTCCCACTGAACACTTAAGCCACATCCAGCCCCAATTCCCCACCAGAACCAGAGGAGAAACCTGACTTACCTCAGGAGGTTTTGATCCACAAGAGTATGAATAAGGGCAGGTCAGCATCAGGAGGAGGGTTAGTTCTCTATCTCAAGTTCTGGGGCCCTGGAACATCTCAGAAGCCAGCTCCGTAAAAATAGGTGTGAGCCTGCTGTCCGAGGACAAGGCCATTCCTGATCCGGGTCTCAGGGATGCCAAGGGACACTCCCAAATCTTGCTGGGGCATCCAGAAATGTTGTGCAGAAAAGTGCAAGCAAGACCTGGGTATAAATTTAAATGTAGATTTATCCAAGCATGTGACTGCTAAGAGTATAGACTCAAATCAAATAGCCCAGAGCAGTGGCAGAGCTAGAGTATTTAAAGACAAAAACCACAAAGTAATGGTCTGATCTATGTACAAGCAGGAACTTATAGAAGCAGAGAAAAGCAATTGGTTAATACTCAGTTTAGGACCTTATGTGGAATATGATTAAGTTTTCATTTTCCAGAACAGGGTGGGTGACTATGCCTTGGGCAATTTTCCCAGGGATATGCCTTGGGTGGGGACTTCACTTCCATGAAAAAGGGAGCACAAAATGGTGGGGACTAGGACAAGATGGAGGGTGACTCGGGGTTAGGTACAACAAAGGGAAGGAATTGAGTAATAACTATAAATCTGAAATGTTAACCTCAAAATGCTTTATAACATATATTTTCCTTGTTCAAGATTCCTAGAAATGTTACCATTGTCATAGGGCAGAACAATATGTAAAGGGTGGTGAACTTATTTAAACATCAAAGGCACCAAAGTCAATATGTGGGTGGACTATACCAGTTTAGATAGTTCTTTCTCTAAGGTAGGAATGTTTTAGATTAAGAATAATATTAAATTAAATTAAATTTCTTCTGTCAGACTTGTGCCTAAACCACAAAGTTTAGTATTAATATTTTTTCTTGAATTGAATTGAGAATTGAATTCTTGAAACCAGATTTTTTTTTTCACACAGATTGCTACTGATCCACACTTTTCCCTTCTGCACTTGGAAAATCAATTTCCCAAACCTACATGTAGATCTTGTGAAATTCACCTCATCATTTTTATCTGTTAAGATCTTTCTGGGGTGGCTAGGTGGTGCAGTGAGTAGAGCACCGGCCCTGGAGTCAGGAGCTGGCCTCAGACACTTAACACAAAAGCTAGCCGTGTGACCTTGGGCAAGTCACTTAGCCCCAACTGCCCTCCAAAAAAGCAAAAATAAAAAAAAGATCTTTCTGAATACCATCATCCAGAGAAGCTAACCTTTTCTGCTTACTGTCATGGGAAAATTAGACACATATGTCCTCCATGCCTTTATCCAAGTTATTGATAGAATAAGTTGAATAGGACAGGATCAAGAGTAGATATCTGGGGAAAGAGGGGGAGAAAATTTGTAATTCAAAAATCTCATGAAAATGAATGATATAACAAGAAAACAAAATTTTAAAAATTAAAAAAAGAGTAGATATCTATTCCTAAAGATTAGAGAAACTTCACTAAAAACTTCTCTTTATATTGATATCATACCATTAATGACTACTCTTTGAATCCAATCAATCATTCAATCACTTCCAAATTCATCTAACTGCCCCATTATCTAGTCCACAGCTATATTTATATGCATCCATATCTAGCCACTAGCCCATATTTTTCACAAGGATCATATGAAATATTTCACCAAATATTGTGTTGAAATCTTTGCTTTGTTCACAACATTCCTTTTCTTAAGGAAAGCACTCAGGGAGGCTAGATGGCGCAGTGAATAGAGGACTGGCCCAGGAGTTAGGAGGATCTGAGTTCTAATCCAGACTTAGACACTTGACATACTTACTAGCTGTGTGACTTTGGGCAAGTCACTTAACCCCAATTTCCCTCCAAAAAGCAAAAAGGAAAGCACTCCGCCACTCCCTGGTCCATAACAATTAATCTCTGCTCTAGCCTCACTTTCCTGCCTCCACAATTTTGACCCAATGGTTGACTAAATCAAATACACACAATCTTCTAATCTTGAATCCCTTGTTCACTTGTCCTACCACTGCCAATACCTTGCTTCCATTGCCTTCCCTGTTCCTACTAAACACTGTTAGAGAAAGTTACATGATCTATTGACTCATTATAAATTTGTTATCAAATCTCAATACATGATGATCCCTTTATACTTACCTCAAATGACTATCACACTCCTCTCAGTGACTTTTGCAAATCTGCTCTTCCCTCCTCCCACCCCCCCAAATCCCCTTAACTACCTGTTCCCTTTCACAACAGAGATTCCAATTCTCTGGATAATCCAGGCTATCCTTAAAGTTCCTTCATTGTGCCCTATTCTCTCCTCCCTCTGAAAAAGAGGTAACTTTTTTTTGCCAAAGTCTCTACTTGTGCCTTAAATCCTGACCCTTCTCATCTCTTCTGGGATCGTGCCCTTTGAATTATTCATTCTTCATTATTCTTTGAAGGTTTAGTTTGTTTCATTTTTGTCTTGTTTTTATAATTTTTGTTGGTGTTTTCTGTTTCTTACATCACCACAGTATCCCATGTATCCCTCCCACACCACCTTCCTGAGAACCATCCCATATAACAAATAATGTATTTTTGGAGAAAAAAAAAGCTAGCACAACTAATCGACACATTAAGAAAGTCCAAAAACATGTGCAACATGTAACAGCTGTGGACTTCCCACCTTCACAAAAGGGTAGGTTGCAAGGGGCATCTTCTTATCTCTCTTTGTTTGATTCTCACTTTCTTCTCTATCATTTTAAATCTTTCCTTAGCTATTGGTTCCCTCCTGATGCCATCTCTAGGTCTCCATGATCCTTAAAAACCTTCTCTTAATCCTTCTGTTCCCTTAACTAATCATCCTCTAGCCCTTCTCCACTTCATAGCCAAACCTTTACAAAAGATCCATTATATTCAATGCCTCTTGGCTACTGTTTGGGTTTTTTTGTTTGTTTTTGGAAGGGAGAAGGCAAGGTGATTGGGGATAAATGACTTGTCCAAGGTCACCCAGCTAGTAAATGTCGAGTGTCTGAGGCTAGATTTGAACTCAGGTCCTCCTGACTCCAGGGCCAGTGTTCTGTTCACTACACCACCTCACTTCCCCTATACCTCAGTCAAAACTTGTCTATTAACTACTTTCTAAACTCAGTATTCCATCTCTGAGCCTTTGTTGAGAGCATCTACCGTGCCTGGAATTCACTTCCTCCTCACTCTTGTCCTTAATACTTCCCAGTTTCCTTAGAGTCTCTGTTCAGATGCTACTTCCTATATGAAGCCTTTCTTGATCCTCATTGGGTTAGTTGTGATGTCCTAATGCTTAATGCAAATTAAGCTAGTTTTTCCTTAAAACGATATTGAGACCACCCTCAAGACTTTTTTGGCTCACAGGACTAAAAGGTCAGGCTTGTACTGATCTCCTCCGTATAAAACAACCCTCTGATGTTTGACCAGTGGAAAATGGACAACTGAAGCAAGGAAGCTTGGCTCAGGCAAATTAATTTGAGGTTTCATATCTTTGATGAAAATCCTTTTCTTGCAAGGACTAAGTAAATCTCCTTTTTGTTAACTGTTGTATGGCCCACAAGAATCTCATTTTGTACTAGTATCAAACCTAAACTCTTAGGAGACAAACCTGAACTACTAGGAGACAACCAGAACACACCCCCCCCCCACGCACACCTGGAGAGAGAGAGAGACAGACAGAGAGAGACAGAGAGAGAGAGAGGGAGAGAGAGACTGAGAGAGAGAGACTGAGAGAGAGAGACTGAGAGAGAGAGACTGAGAGAAAGAGAGACAGAGAGACAGAGAGACAGAGACTGAGAGTTGTTAATGCTGTAGCCTGCTTCAAATTGTCTTGTATTTATTTATCTGTCTATATTTTGAACCACCACCCCCCCAAGTAGACTGGAAAGTCCTTGAGGAAAGGGGTCTTTCTCAATATACACCTTTGTATCCTGTCACCTAGCATAGTTTCTTGTGTATAGTAAGCATTAGCTTAATCAATGTTTGGTGTCATCAAATTGTTCAGGTGTAAAGGAGTCACCATTTGCATAAGAAGAGAGTGTACCCACACTGAGAAAATCACGGATCTTTGAAGTACTAGAATAAGCATTTGTTGGGGCCTGTCACTAGGACTTGGAGAGATTTCACGAAGAATTAGTTGTCAGTCAATGCTAAAAACAGGCCTTTTTATTTGGTAGGTATAAGAGAAAGCCACTAAGTACAATCCAGAAGGGAAGGCAGGGGCAACAAGGGAAGGGTATACAGCATACATCCGAAAGCTGGGACAGAAACTGACACCTCCGGGGGCGGCTAGGTGGCGCAGTGAATAGAGCACCAGCCCTGGAGTCAGGAGTACCTGAGTTCAAATCCGGCCTCAGACACAACACACACACACACACACACACACACACACACACACACACACACACACACAAACTAGCCGTGTGACCTTGGGCAAGTCACTTAACCCCAACTGCCCTCCAAAAACAAACAAAAAAACAAACAAAAAAGAAATTGACACCTCCAAAATTAAGGCAGCCTTCCAAAGCCATACTGTTGAGGCTGCAACCATTACTTCCCAAACTAGGGCAGCACACCAAATGTTCCCAGACTGGGGCTGGGACCCATTCTTCCAAAGCAGGACACAGGGAAGGACAATGAAGAGACACAAACCTGGGGTGTCACCAGGGAGCTCCAGATATAACAGTCTTCAGATTATAGCAGGAAGAGTGAGTTCACAATGACCTTGGGAAAGGCTTCTCCTAGTGATGGAATCCTAATAAAGCTGCTCCCCTCCTCAATATTCTAACAGGCCCCATGGTACCTACCTAACCTCTTCTGCCTATGTCCTAACTTCTTCCTAACTTCACACACCAGTTGTGTCCCTGAACTCTTAGTTTCCACAGAAACAACAGGTGTGTCCATGAGATGGAAACCCAGCTACTACCTCTACCTGGTCATTGCTCCCAGACCCATTCCCACAGAAACAGGTGTGTTCTCATACTCAACCACAATCACATCATCCATCTAGCTCAAGACAGGACCAGAATACCTAACTATCTATCTCAACCAGACAGGACCACAATAGCTAGCCAATTGGAGCATAGCACGACCAGAATGATTAACCACCCAATGGTTAATCCACCCAGAGGGATGTGAGCCCTCTTCCATTACCTAATCCCTTAATAAATTCCTCCTGCCTTTTTAATATTAATCATATTCTTACATTCAATGTAAATTTTGATTGTGTAATGAGCATCTTTACCCTAAGAAAATCCATCTTGCTCTCTCTGAAGTTGCCGGTTCCTCTTGGAGCTTAGCCTACTTCACTAGAGGTGTCAATCTCAACAAATGCCTGTACTTGGATTAGAGGTGGTCTGACTGAATTCTTTGAGAAAGTTCCACCACAACACATCATGAAACCCCAACAGTTTCTGGGTGGGCAGAGCCTCCACCTCAACAGTTTTGGGCATCCTCAGGTTTAAACCACAGCACTAGCACTTGGTACATCATTATATCCACCTCTCATCAGTTTGATAGATAGGACTCCTGAGAGATCATGGTAGGTCCAGAAGATGAATAAGGCTATATGCTTCACAGAGTGGAATATGACCTTATTCAGGTCTGTCTGATTGGTTTCCTCATCACATGTCACAGGTAAACACCAGTTAGCTAAGAAGTTGGAAATATCTAGCTTAGATGGTTGCAAGGATAGAAGATTCCAGATGTGGGGTATTCCAGAGGCAGCTAGAATCTATGAGATGATCAGTGAGGTCATTCCAGTGATGGTACAGTGGATAAGATGCTGGGCCTGGAGTCAAGAAGAACTGAATTAAAATCAAGCCTTATGTACTTATCAGGGTGATTGTGAGGACCAAATGATGTAATATTTGTAAAACAAGTGGACAGTAAGCTACTATGTGCACCGTGACTGGAACATGCTGAGTTTTATATAAATGTCTATTCCCTTCCCTTTCCCCTCCCCAGAGAAGGGACAAGGCAGAAAGAAAAGCATCCCAGGTAGAAGAAGGTAGCATGGGAAGGTGTGCTAGGAGTAACATGTACCACCAATCTGTTTTAGACCCATGGTAATAGGCCCCTTGTGCAGCTAGAAATTTACCACACATGGCCTAATACTGAAAGGTCTTCCCTTAGAAGGCAATCCAACCATCCTCAAGAGTTAATTGGTCCAAGGGATTAACTAAGGCTTAAACCACTGACAGATTCTGATTTACCTAAGATGCAGGTTTGATGGGTCTCACCTTGCCACGAGAGCCAGTAAACCTTCCCTTCTGACAAGGCATGCCATTGGGGCTAACATGGAAATAAGAGGAGCTTTGCCTAACTAAGGCTGTGTTTTTATTGACTACACTTCTAGTGCTATTGTTGGCTAAACTTCCTTTTGTTAAAGGTTATATGGTCTATTTAATCTATGCATATCCCATTTAAAAATATTTTTAAACATTTTTTTAAAGTTCCAAATTCTAGCCCTCTTTCCCACCCTGAGGTGGTAAGCAATCAAAATATCTCATTTTATTCCAACATCAACCATCAGACTGGCCTAAGTCAGGCCTTGTAGCTGGCAAGATTGGTTTAGAATTACTTCATTGACAATCTTGTAATTGAAATGGGTAAAGGTCAATGTCAAAGGAGGGGAGCCCGGGGTGATTAGGTAGTTTGATAAATGATCTTGACATGCTGAGGCTGCTCCACTTCCTGCTGCCTGTGGTTAGGTCTCAATAGGATAAGGTAAGGCTTATAGTCTTACTACACTACACCCCCCCATGAAGCCCTTCAGGGTTAATTCTGGACAGGGCTGCGCTGGTAAATATTTAACAACCCTAGTGGAAAATGTGTATATGGCACACTTTTAAATTTAATTAGGGTTATTAACATTTTCTTCATAGCTTTTAAAAGTCTAGACAATCAACATAAAAAACAATAAATCAAGCCCTGCTTGGTAGCACTTGTTGATTTCTGAAGTGTAAATACACAGAAAACTTAACAATTATCTTTCCAGAACTGAGCTGGCTCCCTGCCTTAGACTGTTGAGTATGGAATTGTAGTAAATAGAGACTCTCTGTGCACCCAACCTGAAAATGTCAGAAGGGATTGGGGAAGTAACTCCAGAGACTGTGCTGTACATTACTTCTGGAAGGAGAGACACTCAGCCCTGATAATCAGAGGCATGATAAATTCAACTTGAAATGGGACCTCCCTGCAGCAAGGGAATCCCTCTATTCTTCCCTAATTAATAATATTCTCCACAGAAGCTATTTAAAATTTTCTCTTCCCTCCTCAGGCCTCCTGCACTTCTCCCACCTGCCTGTTCTCAACTGATGACCTTGCTTCTTAATTCAGAGAGAAAATTCAGGCCATTTGACGTGAGCCTCTTTTTCTCCTCTTCTCTTCATCTCAAAACCCACTGACCACATTCCCCATGTGCTCTTCCTTTCTGTTAGTCAAACTGTGCCTGCAACCACCTAAGTTCTCTCCTTAAATGGTATTTCCCAGAACTTGATTGAGTGGGCTGGAGCCTGAATTTTCTTAGGCTTGACCCTCACACCTGTTCCCCTCATATGGGTCACTATTTGATCCAGGGACTCTGCCACTGAGGCCTCATCCAGACTGGGCCACATTACATCATCAGTATAGTGGTGAACATCAGTGCACTCAAGAAGTTGGGTCCATTTTAGGTCTTTGTCCACTAGCCTGTGGAAATACAGGGGAGAATTTAAGTAGTCCTGAGGAAGGGAAATGGAGGTACGCTATATTGGATTTCTTCCCAAGTGGAGGCAAATGCTCCCCCGCCCCAAAGTCTCAGCTTCTTGAATAGAGAAAAGACTTTGTCCAGGTCAACAGCTCCATACCACTCATACATGGCCTGTAGGAGTTGCTGGGTTTTAAATAATTTATGGAATTTTTTTTTTTACATTACTATCACTTCCAGATGAGTCTCCCCTACCTCGGATGACTCCTTACAACAAGAAGTATAACTGGTGGGTGAGAAGAAGATGATATAAACATGTAGTTAGAGGTGGCGGGGGTGGGCATCAGATGAACCTCATTCTTATCTATGTCATGATGGTCTGGAGCATGCTTAGAGTGGGAGAGAGGAATAAACATTTATATAATGCCTATTATGTGCCAGGCATTGTTCTAAGTTCTTTAAAAATATTTTCTCATTTGATCCTCACAGCCACTCTTGAGAGGTAGGTGCTATTATCATGCCTGTTTTATACCTGAAGAAACTTGGTAAAATGACTTGCCTAGAGTCACACACTAATACATATCTGAGGCTGGATTTGAACCTAGGTCTTCCTGACTCTAATCCCTGAGTTCTATCAACTGCAGCCCCTTGTTGCCTCACCTAGAACACCAGTTCCCCACAGATAGAAGCTAAGGAGAGAGAGTCATGATAATGTGGAATGAAAGTGCTTTGGAAAAGCTGTGTAATGTGTGTAGATATTCTGTAACTGGTCCTGGTCCCCCAACCACAAGATTATTAGGAGCATTTTTCAACTGGCCTAGAACTGGGGCATCTTCCAAAGGCCTGAGTCGGCTCTTTGACACCTTCTTTTCAGCTGTAGGACACACCTGAGGGATCTTGACTCCTTCACTCTCATCTCCAGTGAGAGAGGGTGCTGTAAGACCTTGAGGGCTCTTTCCAGGTCTGGGGTCAGGCAGCTCTAGAAAAGTGCTTTGCTCCTTGGCCTCTGTGCTCATTCCTTTCATTTCAAACCTGGTTTTGTAGCCAGGGAGGCACTGATGCTCTGAGGAGCAAGGAATGACCTGTGGGAGCAACCTTCTGGATATAGTCCAGCGGTGGTTTGTATTTTGTCCCTTGTTTTTCATAGAAGTAAATATTCCTTTGTAAATTTTAATCGATATGAAGTGATTTCATGGAACCAGTGTGCTGGACACTGGTGAAAACACGACTGCTGAGGGCTTTAGCTAAACAAATCGTCCTAGAAAGGAGAATACTTCCAACTCTTCAGAGTACCAGAGTTTCCTGAGGTGGAAATGTAGAGATGTAGCCAGCCCGGATCTAGGAGAAAGAGTCAAACGACATTTACTACATCTGAAACAGGCAGTGGAGGACTGAGCACACATAAAGTTGGATGTAAAAGTACAGGGAAACAAGTAGGCATAGACAGGAGAGGTCAAGAGAGAAGATAATACTGGGGAGGAAATTGTCAAAATCAAAACAAACTTCCTGATCCTAAAGATCTAATTACCTAAAGGGTGATTAGAGGGAGGAAAAAAAAAGAGAAGAATTAAAATCTAACGGGGTGCCTCTGAATTCAAAGGGAGGGAAGGTAGATGGCACGGTGGATAGAGCACCAAGCCTAGAGTAAGGAAGACCTGAGTTCAAATCCAATGTCACTCATTTACTATCTGTGTGACCCTGGGCAAGTCACTTAACCCTGTTTATCTCAGTTTCCTCATCTATAAAATGAGTTAGAGAAATTACAAATCACTCTAATATCTTTGCCAAGAAAAGCCCAAATGGGATCACAAAGAGTTGGACATGACTGAGCAACCACAAAATAGATTACCCAAGACCAGAGATGTCAAATGTCCAGCCTGCTCATACCCCAGAGTATGGCCCAAACCAGATTAAAATGTAATTGGGAAATATTTAACCAAATAAATATAAATGGAATAAAATGTAATCTTAATACATGGTTTTCTATGTATTATGATTCATTTTAATGACTAATTAGATTACTAATTACATGATTACTTAGAAAACATAAGTTTTCTAAGTCAATATGCTCCAGCAGGAATATGTATGAATAGTTTAGTCATTTCTATTTGAGTCTGAAACCATTGCCTACCAGTACCAATTGGAGAGCGGCTGAATAAATTGTGGCATATGAATGTAATGTAATATCATTTTTGTTATAGGATGTAACAGACCATTTTAGAGAATTCATACAGAATAAAGAGTGAAGAACTAGAAGAACAATTTATCTAATGGCAACAGCATTATAAAGAAAAACAAATTTAAAAGATTTAATAACTCTGACCAAAGCAATGAACAATGATTAAATATTTCCAAAAAACTGATGATGAAGGGTGTTATCTGCTACCCGACAGAGAGGAGATGAACACAGGATGCAAAGATACATATTTTTTGGATGTGGAAACTATGTGTATTTCTTTTTCTTTTTGCTTTTTGGAGGGCAATTGGGGTTAAGTGACTTGCCCAAGGTCACATGACTAGTGTGTGTGTGTGTGTGTGTGTGTGTGTGTGTGTGTGTGTGTGTGTGTGTGTGTGTTAAGTGGCTGAGGTCATATTTGAACTCAAGTCCTCCTGACTCCAGAGCTGGTGCTGTATTCATTGCACCACCTAGCAGCCTCTGTGTATTTGTTTTTCTTGGCTATATTTATTTGCTACTAGGACTTTTTTTTTCTTTTTATGTCTTAGGTTAATTGGAGGAGGTGTTTTGGGGGAGAGTGAGTTAGTATTAGCAATAGCAAAAAAAAATATGATCATTGTAACATTTTCAAAATATACAGAAGAGAATAGGAATAAAGTCAGAAGAGAGCTCAAACCAGCACAGTTTTCAAAGTGATGTGTAGAATTTATTATATAATTTTTAAAAAGCAAGAAGTGTGAAACAAATTCACAGTTTCATATAGAATTCTCTTTTTGGGTTCTATGTGAATTAAAATGCTCCTTTTTGTCATTTATTTCAGAATGAAATATGAAATTTATAAAAATAAGTACAACTAAGTAAAACAAGTCAACACATTGACCACATATGCTTCATTTCTCACTTATCATTTTTCTGCTGGGGGGGGAGGACTGCTTCATCATCAGTTGACTAAAGACCTAATTCATCTTTGCATCACTCAGAGTTCTAATGTATGTCAATATTGTTTTTCTTTACAATATATAAATTTTTCTGGTTCTGTTAAATTCCCTCTGAATCAGTTAATACAATTCCTCCTGTTTCCCACAATTCTTCATTTTCCCCATTTCTTACAATACAATAATATTTCTTTGCATTCATCTAACAATTTGTTTAGCCATTCCTCAGTTAATGCATATGAGCTTAGTCTCTACTTCTTTGTTAATACAAATGTGTTATGAATATTTTTACATCTACAGAAACTTTCCTTCTTTGGCTTCCTTGGGGCATGTGCCTAGTAGTATCACTAAGTCAAATGGAATATACAGTTTAGTGATTTTTCTGCTGTAATTCCAAATTGTTTTCCAGAATTGTTGAACCAATTCACAGCTCCCAGCAGCAGCTGTTGTTCTTTTTCTGTTTGACAAGCAGAAGTCTACTGTGATTCTAAAGGAGAAGTAGAAGATCAAGTTCACATGAGAATGCCCAGCAAAGACTAGGGATGTTCACAGGTGTGGTAAAAAAAATTCCCCTGTGCTCTTTCATATTTAGGTGTTTGGGTTAACTCTGACTCATGGTTAAATGAATGATTAATAACAGGGCTTCCCTTATGATGACCCCAAATACTATAATTAAAAGGAACTTAGCATTCCCTTAGGAGGGAAAAGAATATGCCTTCCTCATTGTCATAGGAGAGAAGATTGTCTAGCAGGGGTAGGGAACCTGTGGCCTCAAGGCTACCTACATGTGGTCTTCTAGGTCCTTGGGTGAAGCCTTTTAATTGTGTCCAGGATTTACAGAACAAATCCTTTTATTAAGGGCATTTTTTCTTTGAAGCTCAAATTCAGTCAAAGGGCTGCACTTAAGGACCTAGAAGGCCACATGTGGCCTTGAAACCACAGGTTCTCCATCCATGGTGGGGTTATGGTTCTCTAAGAGTGTCCACAGACTGCTAAGAGTCTCAGGTAGAATATGAACCACGGTAAAATGCAATTCACACACACACACACACACACACACACACACACACACACACACACACTCTCTCTCTCAGAGTTTTTCAATATATCTTTTCCCTGGCCATTTTAAATTGGTTCTCATCCTAATCTCTGAGTTATTGGTACACTTTCTTTTAAAATTTCTTTTTACAACTTTGAAAATTGCTTTTATTTATTTAGCAAGTTGTTATGCCCTAAGGGCTATAAAACTCTGCATATCCTTTGACCCAGCAATGCCACTTCCAGGGCTGTATCCCAAAGAGATCATAAAAATGGGAAAAGGACCCACATGTGTAAAAAATATTTATAGCAGCTTTTTTGTGTGTGGTGTCAAAGAATTGAAAGTTGAGAGGATGCCCTTCAATTGGGGAATGGCTGAACAAAAGACCAGAAGTGCTGCCAACCTATGGTCCCATTTCAGTTTACCATTCAGGTGCACCATGGTTATGACTTTACTGGGCACAAAAATAGATACAGCCCCATGGGTTCAGAGTGCCAATAAACCTGTTTTTTTAAAACTGCCAATGTGGAAAGAAAAGAATGGTAGCGCCTGGTTAACATATGAAGAACATTTCCACAATCTCTTCCCAAGGTCTCCCCATACTGTGGGACCTCAGGTTTATTTCAAGAGTAACATTTCTAAGGCTCAGATATTTTGCCTCAGGAAGCTGAACATATGGGAGGATTAAATAAATCCCTCTAGAATGCCAGGGTTGTCATTTCAAAGAGTTTGAGAGGGACACTAAGTTGTCTCACACACACACACACACACACACACACACACACACCACTGTAGTAAGAGAGTTTCATTAGGACTGATTTAGATACTACAAGGTGATAGCAGTGGTGGCTTCCCCTTCTTATGGATGGCAATATTAAAGCTTGGGGTAAAAACTGTCAACAAGTCATGCCTATCTCAATTGCTGAGTCTGCTAGTTCCACATTTACAATTGCCAAAGAAAACAAATCAGGGTGATATGATTTTTCTTTGCTTCTAACCTCTCATTCACAACAACCTCTAATGGAAAGCTGCTTTGCTCTCCAGATGAGCAAGTGAACTTCAGAAAAACCTGGAAAACTCACATGAACTGATGCTGAGTGAAATGAGTAGAACCAGGAGACCTTTGTACACAGTAACAGCTGCGTTATTCAATGACTGACTCTAATAGGTTTAGCTGTTCTCAGGAATGCAAGATCTAAGACAGCTCCCACATCTAGAAAAAGATCTATGGAGCCTGAATGCACATCAAAGCGTACTATTTGCTCTCCCTCTTTTTAATTGTTATTTCTTCTTTCTCAGAGTTTCTCCCATTGGTTCTAATTCTTCTTTACAACATGACTAATGTGAAAATATGTTTAATATGAATGTAAATGCATATCCTATATCAGATTTCATACTTTCTTGGGGAGGGGGAGAAAAATTAGAATTCACACTCTTATGGAAGTAAATGTTGAAAACTAAAAATAAATTAAATCAGTTTTTTAAAAAGAACAAAATTATTTAGCAAGTTGTAGTAGTTATGGTACTGGACCAGGAGTGAGGAAAAACTGGATTTGGATTCTGTCTCTGACAAAGTAGCTATACAGCTTTGGGAAAACCACTCTGTACCTGAGGCCCTTACCTATAAATTGCAGATATTGTACCAGATGGCCTGTAAGAACCTCTTCAGCTCTAAATCGATGATCTATGAACTCATTGTGTGTTTCCAGGAGAAGGAAAATTTCTTTAAGATTAGGGATTGTTTGGTTTTTTATAGTCTTATCACCAGCAGCTTGCACAGTGCTTAGAAGATGTGTTCACTAAATTGAATTGAATCCCTGAGAACAATAAAATCACTGTTTTGTCTATTCTGGTACTCTCTCTCTCTCTCTCTCTCTCTCTCTCTCTCTCTCTCTCTCTCCATACACACACACACATACATATATATATACACACACATATATACATATATAAATATAACATAAATATAAATATATAAAAATAATGCAAATAATATTTTATAATTATTATAAATAATATAAACTATAAAATATAAAATATAAATACAATATATTTGGTCACTCTTGTTCAAACCTCTTATAAGATCTCAAACTTCATATAAAATGTAGATAGATATAGATGTAGTGTGAATAGGAAATTATATATATATACATATATATGGATATGATTTTCTATATCTATGTATATAGTACGGATAGTATGTATATATACATATATACACACACATACACAACACACATCCAAGCATGTACACACATGCACACGTCTTATGAGAGGTTAGAGATCCCTTGGACAAGAGTGAACAAAAAAAATATTATTTAAGTAAAAGAGCGATAGTTATCAGAAAAAAAGAAGGGCCTAAAGCTATTTCAAAGGTGAAAGATCTGACTGTGGAATCCAAAGAAAAGGGAAATCAAAATACATGCCAGATCTTAATTATCTAAGTTGTGGATCATCTAATCCTAGCTACACACCATATCAGGCCAGTGGACCCAGCTGACTCCAGAAGAGAAAGTGAGGCTGGTGATTTTACACAGTACTCCCTCATTTAAATCCATTTCACTTGCATGTCAATGCATGGCATCACCTCCCTGAAGTCATGGTCCTCTTCCAGAAGGATGAACAAACAACAACACACTGCTGTGTCTGTTGATATCTCTACCCTAGAGTGCTCAAGAGAAATAAAAGGAGGCAAAGTTCCAATCATTCCATTTGTTCTTTGTAAACGACTCTAGTAATACTGATTTGTGAGGGCCAACCAAGGGCAACCAAGGTTGGCTGCAACCAAGGGCAGAAATATTTGGATTTGTCTTCATTAGCTAAATTTGCTAGCTGGTTGGTGCCAAAGAGATACAAATATACAAAGAGCACCTGAAGACTGACAACTGATTCTGCAGTCCCTTGCTACTTTTCCCAGGTTTGTTATGGTTATTTTGGGTAATTGGTTGTGCAAATAGCAGTCCGTTCAGTGCAGTACTCTCTAGTAATAAACCTTACCAGAGATACCAAATAAATAGCAAAATCATTTCAACATAAAAGAAATATAAACAACAAGAAAGGAATCAGATAGAAGTCTCATTTTCTGTCCCCATACACAAATATGTTTGTTAACTCTTTAAGATTTCCAAGGTGATGGTTAAGGAAGAGATCTTCTGGAAAAAGCTTATGCTAGGATTGGGATTCTTTTGATTAGCTCCATCTCCTCTTGGTAGATTTTCAAATGATGGAAATGCAGCCCTTCAAGGTTGGATTTGTTTCAGCTTCAGTTCTCATCTATCAGCTTCCTTTTCATGGAATTCATTTTCAAGGCTTCCATCCTCCAAAATCTCAGGAGCCCAAACGCTCTCAGTGTGGGCTCTCAACTTACAGCAGTTCAGGAATACCTCAGGACTTCACCAGATGCTAAATCATGTCACCTCAATCAATCTGTTTATCTTTACTTCCATCTATGGATCCAGGGAAGGCATCGAGGTGGCTCATTGGATACCTGAGTTTACTTACTAGTTATGTGACCCTGGGCAAGTTACTTAGCCTCTGTTTGCTGTAATCTGCCGAAGAAGGAAATGACAAACTACTCCAGTATCTTTGCCAAGAAAACCACATGGACAGTATGGTCTTGGGGATCATGAAGAGTGGGCCATGAATGAATAAGTGAATAACAAGATGGTTCCAGCAACCTTATTTTGTTTACTTTCTTTTCTTTCCCCTATTGTTGTTCAGCGACTCTTCATGACCTCACGGACCGTAGCATGCCAGGACCTTCTGTCCCCCCATCTTTGTCCAAGCTCATGTTCATCGCTTCCCTGACACTATCTATCTATCACATCCCTTTGCTGTCTTTTGGCTTTAATCTTTTCCAACATCAGGGTCTTTTCTGATGAGTCTTGTCTTCTCATTATGTGCCCAAAGTATCAAAGCTTCAGTTTCAGTCTTTGTCTTCCCAAAGAATAGTCTGAGTTAATTTCTTTAAGTACGAACTGATTTGGTCTCCTTGCGCGTCCAGGGGAACTCTCAGAAAGTCTTCTCAAGCACCACAATGTGAAAGTGCTGACTCTGCGCACTCAGCTTTCCCTATAACCCAGCTCTCACAGCCGTACATCACTACTGGAAAAGCCACAGCATTGACTACTGAGACCTTTGTCAGCGAGGTGACATCTCTGCTTTTTAGTCTGCTGTTCGGATTTGTCGCAGCTTCCCTTCCAAGGAGCATCTTCTAATTTCCCATCTGCAATGATCTTTAAACCTAAGAATATGAAAGCAGACTCTGCTTCCAGTTCTTCTCCCTCTGTTCACCAGGAAGTGATAGAGCCAGTTGCCGTGATCCAAGTGTGTTTGTTTTTTTAATGTGAAGCTTCAAACCAGCTTTAACACGTCTCTTTCACCCTCATCAAGAGCCTTCTTCATTCTTTATTTTCTGCCCTGAGAGTTTTGTTGTTGTTGTTGTTCAGTCATTTTCCAGTTGTGCTCAACTCTTTTTGATCCCATTTGGGATTTTTTGGGCAAAGATACTGAAGCAGTTTGCCATTTCCTTTTCCAGCTCCGTTTCACAGATGAGGAACTGAGGCAAACAGGGTTAAGTGACTTGACTGGGGTCATACAGCTAATGTCGAAGGCTGGATTTGAACTCAGGTCTCCCTGACTCTGTCCCTTGTGTCACCTAGCTATATTGCAGAATAGCATCATCTGTATATCCAAGACTGTTAATATTTCTCCTGAAAACCTTCATTCCCAATCTTGATTCATCCAGCCTGACATTCTGTATAACATACATTAAATAAACAAAATGATAATAAACAATCTTCTTGTATTCTATTTCCAATCTTAAACCAATCAGTTGTTTCATATTCCATTCTAACTTTTGCTTCTTGACCCATATACAGGTTCCTCAGAAGACAAGATGATCTGGTACTTCCATTTCTTTGAAGACCTGCTAGATTTTGCTATGTTCCACTCAGGCTAAGACTTTAGTGTAGTTAACGAAACACAAGTAGTTTCTTTGTTTGCTTGTTTTCCCCTGAAACTCCCTTGCTTTCTCCATAATCCAGAAAATGTTGGCATTTTGGTCTCTAGTTCCTCTGCCCCTTTGAAAAGCAGTTTGGGTTCTGATCATTTTAGTTGATATAGTGCTGAAGCCTAGCTTGCAGATCTTGAGCATTACCTTGCTGGCTCGTGAACTGAGCACAATTGTTCAGTAGTTTGAACATTCTTTGGCATTACCCTTTTTTAATATAGGGACATAACTGATCTTTTCCAGTCCCACTATTGAATTTTCCACATTTGCTGGCATATTGAGTGCAACATTTTAACAGCATCATCTTTTAGGATTTTAAATAGCTCAGCTGGAATTCCGTACCACTAGCCTTTCTGCTAGTGACTCTTCCCAAGACCCACTTGACTTCATTCTCCAGGATGCATGGTTCTAAGTCAGGGATAAGATTTTTTTTTATACTTCTTCTGTATATTCTTATTTCCTCTTCTTAATCTCTTTTACTTCTGTTAAATCCCTACTATTTTTGTCTTTTATCTGGTTCATTTTTGCATGAAATATTCCCTTGATATCTCTAATTCTTGAAGAGATCTCTTGTCTTTCCCATTCTATTGTTTTATTCTATTTCTATGCATTGCTCATTTAAGAAAACCTTTATATCTCTCTTTGCTATTTTCTGGAATTCAGCATTCGGCTGGGTATATCTTTCCCTTACTTCTTTATTTCACTTCCCTTCTCTCCTCAGCTACTTGTAAGACCTCACAGATAGCCATTTTATTTTCTGGCTCTTCTTTTTCTTTGGGATTTTTTGTTGTTGTTATTGTGTAATATTTTGAACCTCTGTCCATCATTCTTTAGGCATGCTATTTACCAGATCTAATCCCTTCAATCTATAATCTATTCATCACTTCCACTTTGTATTCATGAGGGATGTTTTTTTAGGTCATACCTATAGGGTCTACTGGTTTTCTGTCCTTTCTTCAATCTAAGTCTGAATTTTTCAATAAGAAGCTCATAATCTGAACCATAGTCAGTTCTAGGTCTTGTTTTGTTTTTTTTAGTTTGTTTTTTTTGGAGGGCAATTGGGGTTAAGTGACTTGCCCAAGGTCACACGGCTAGTTTTTGGGTAGAGTGTCTGAGGCCAGATTTGAACTCAGGTCCTTCTGACTCCAAGGTCAGTGCTCTACTGACTGCGCCACCTAGCCACCCCTCTAGGTCTTGTTTTAACTGACTGTATAAAGATTCTCCACCACTGGCTGCAAGATATATAATCAATCTGATTTTAATATTGATCATCTGGTGATGTCCAGTCACCTTTTAGGCTGTTGAAAAAGAGTTTTTGCTATGACATTTGCTATGACAATTATCTTAACAAAACTATTAACCTCTGCCTTGCTTCATTTTGTACTTCAAGGCTGAACTTCTGATTATCTTTTGATTTCCTACTTTAGTATTCCAATCCCGCATGGTGACTGTGACATCTTTTTTTGGTATTATTTCTAGAAAATATCTTCATAAAACTGATCCACTTTGGCTTCTTTGGCATCAGTGGCTACAGTATAGATTTGTATTACTGTGATATTCGACAGTTTGCCTTAGATTTGGACAGATATCATTCTGTCATTTTTGAAATTGTGCCACAGTATGGATTTTCTCACCCTTTTATTAACTACGAGGGGTATCCTACTTCTTCCAAAGGATTCTTGCCTGCCATAGTATATGTAATGATTACCTGGATTAAATTAATTCATTCTCATTTAAGTTTGCTAACACCCAAGATGTTGATGTTTAAACTTTCCATCTCCTGTCTGACCACATCCAGGTTACTTTGTTTCATAGATCTTACATTCCAGGTTCCTATGCAGTAATGATCTTTACAGCATCAGACTTTCCTCTTGTCACTATTAACATCTGCAGCTGTGCTTCCTTTCAGTTTTGGCCAAGCCACTTCATTCTTTCTGTAGTTATTTGTACTTATCCTCTGTTCTTCCTCAGTAGCATGTTGGACACCTTCCAGCTTGAGGGGCTTATCTTCCAGTGTCATATTTTTTATCATTTTAATATTGTCCATGGGATTATCTTGGCAAAGATGCTGGAATGATTTGTCGTTTCTGTCTCCAATGGATCACCTTCTTTCAGAACTCTCCACTATGATCTGTCTGTCTTGGCTAACTGTATATGGTATAGTTCATAGTCTCATTGACTTAGGCAAGCCCCTCTGCTACAATAAGGCAGTGATCCAGGAGGGGCTCTTTTTTTTTTGACACCCCTATTAAGTCTGGTACTCTTCAGAGCACTGTCTACCAGAATAATCCTCTGTTGATAGTTGTTATGGAGAACTGGTTAGGAATTATTCAGGGACATAAATAAGATAGTAGTTCCTAATTTGATTTCTCCTTATTTCTCTTTTAAATAACATCTCCTTTCTGAATTTGACTATACTGATTCTTGGCATTTACAACTATTTTTAACATTTAAACTTTTTTAAAGTTGGCTTTCTCTTTTACCATACTACTGCCAATTCATTAATATAGAACAGTACTGACTGCCAAATTTGGTTCTGTCGGGGCGGGGGATTGGGGGGTGAAGTTCAGCTTTATTTAAAGGAATCAGTCAAGCCATTTTAGATATCTTTTTGGAAAACAAGCTTGGATTTACTTGTCCTTGAGAAAGAAATGTTATGCCTAATCAAATATTATTGTTGTTGAGGTTAGTCTGTCTGAAACATTCCCCTGAAGTGGTTCAAAGTCCAAAATATGGTGTACTGTAGGGAATGCGTTTGGGATGAAGAGAAATTGGGGTGGGGTGGAGAGGAAAAGAGAAGGAAGGGTTATTTACATATGTATATTGATGGTCATAAATATATATGTAATAAACCTCATTATAGATAGATGAAAATGGCATTAATTTGGATATGCAATGGATCAAATCATGTTGCTTGAAACATAATTAATCAATGAAAAGCTAGTCTATAGTTTGATTATAACACAGCTGTTACTCTTATTTACTGTGCATGAACATTATACATTCTAAAATGTATGATGGAGACTCTCTCCAGACACAAAGGTCTTAGATATGTTGCAGGGAGCCTTCACTCATCTATCTCATTGTTTGCATCTAAGTGGAACTTCAGTATCTGTCAGTTTCCCTAGCGTAGCTCCCAGTTCTACTTATAAGCTGAAAAAAAATGGTAATTTTCTTAATGTATTAATAAACAATTTTATATTGAGACCCAAAGATAGGCTCTCTTTTTTTAATTTCCTCATTCAAAGTTGAGTCATTATGAAGAACAGGGCTGACAATAAGACATTCTCCTTAATCTTGGGTGGAACCCCACCTGACTAGGAGAGCTTATTTCTGACTAAAGGGTAAAACAGAATCTAATCTAGGTGAATTCTGGTCCATTATTCTACTCAGGTAAGTCTGGGTGGAGGATAGATCCTTTTGTCTAGGTTTCCCAGGCCAGGACTGATCTAGCTTGAGATGAATCTCTGTCCAAGAGTACTGATGTGATCAGAGGTACATTCTCCCAGCCCCTCATTTGAATAAACCCACTTCTCATTATAATATTAATTCCCTCATTAACTGTTAATCAATCAGAGTTGATTTCCACCCTTCAGGGACAACCCTTTTTCAAAAGGCATTTAAGCCTTCAAATGACCTCCATTAGGGGTCTTTGGTTTCCAAGAGAGCCACTGACCTCAACTTATTATCTGATAGCCACAATTAATAATTGGTTATTAATTACCCAGAAACTCTCTTGGACCTTTTATTTGTTTAAAGCATTCAGACTTAGTAATAAAAGTTAGTTTTATTTACACAATCAGTGATAAAGTATTCATATGTAAACCTAAGGAAAGTAAAGAGATAACACTCCTCAGGTGGTATACATTCTCCTTCAGGAACCAGCATATTTCCTATGGATATTAGTAGAGAGAAATCTATTGAAAACTTTCCATGGTGTCTTATATGTGTGTAGAGGTTGCCTTATCTTATTTGGACATTTTTATCTATTGAAAGAGGCAAAGAGACATTTGTGTGAAAACATTGAGAAAAGCAACCTCATTACTTTGACAGAAACACAGACAATTCTGAGAGGATCCAAGATAAAGCTGCTTCTCAAGAAAAATGCTGAGATAAGAGTACCTGAGTGAAAGCAGCGCCTCAGAGAAAAAGGAATTACTGAAGGCAGAAAAGTCATTTCTGAGAAGCTCAGCTACAAGGTTATTATGTGGATGTTGAGAGTGATAGCTGGGAAATTTTTGTAATTATGCAACAATTGTGCATTGTCTATTTGTGGTAGGTCTGTCAGAAATGTGAATTTTGGTTTTTCAAAGGTACAGGTGAGTCATTTCCCATAAGAAGCCCTTGCTTTGAGGTAGGTGTCAGTAAGTGACTAGAGATGAAAATGGAGGAGGAGGAGGAAATGAAGGAGAAGATGAAAGAGGAGGAAAAGAAAGAGAAAAAGAAGAGGAGAGGAAGAAAAGAGAAGGGAGAAGAAAGGAGAAGGGGAAGAGGAGGAGGAGGAATAGAGAGGAACTGCTCCAATCTAAGAGCAGCCTAATGGAGGAAAAAAGACTTTACAGCTGCTTGCTGAGAACTGAGCTGATTGGAGGAAATCTCTGCTATTCAAAAATGCTAATTGGAAGAAAGAAATAACCTCAGCCATTTGAAGAGCTGACTGATAAAAGGAAAGGCTAGATTACTTGGTCATTTACTACCACGAACAACTGGAAAGGGGAATCACTCAGAGATTTATCTGCCTTATTCTCTACTACCATAAATGACTTGAGAGGGAGAAACTCCTCAGAGGATCCTGAGAACACATGAATAACTTTGTGAATTCCAGATGTACATGAACCATTTTGTTGGAGCATTAATACTGTCTCAGAATCTAGCTAAGGCAGGAGACCCCAGGCTTAGAGTTTCTGTTTTGCTTCAGTGGCCCAAGAGTAGCACCAGCCACGAAGAAAAGTGGCTTTGCCCAGCAGAAAAGGGGAAAAACCTAGAAGAAGAGTCGTCCCATACAGCAAGTGATACACATGTATGTGCTATTTCTTAAGGAGAAGAAAGACATCAGGGCCTGCAGTCCAAAGTTATGAGTTGCCCTGGGCACAAGGGTTTCCCTTCAAGTATGCTTTCTGGATTTCTGCAAATCTGTGCCCACTCTCCCCATAGATGTCATAAGTGAATTATTCTTGCTTTTGCCTTCTTATTTAGTAAATGTTTCATGATTAAGAGTTAATGGTGTCATCTTGGCTGATTTTATTGCATATGATACACACAAGTGGGGGCTAAGCAGTTATAGTTGTGAGTTAATAGATGTAAACCTCCCCCACTATCCCCACCCATTTTCTTTTGCAGACTGCCACTGAATCATCCCCAATCTATTTATAATCTTCAATCTCTCTCTCTCTCTCTCTCTCTCTGTCTCTCTCTCTCTCTCTCTCTCTCTCTCTGTCTGTCTCTTTCTCTCTCTCTCTCTCTCTTTCTCTCTCCTAGTTCCTTCTCAAAAGCCTTCAAACATGTCCAGGTTTTCCTCACATTTTTCTAGGTGGCACAGCGAATAGAGCACTGGTCCTGGAGTCAGGAGAACCTAAGTTTAAATCCAGTTTCAGACATTTAACACAAAAACTAGCCATGTGACCTTGGGCAAGTCACTTAACCCCACTTGCCCTGCATTCCCCTCTCCAAAAAGCCAAAAAAACCAAACCTCTCCCTAGACCCCACCATCTCTTCAAGCTATCATGCTATATTTCTCCTCTCTTGGTAAACCAAATTTCTGGGAAAATCTGTCTACATTTTTCTCTTCTTTTCTTACTTCCTCCTCAACTCTTTGTAATTTGACTTCCAACCTCAGCACTCAACTCAACTTACTCTTTATAAAGTTATAGTTGATCATCATATTGCTGTTATTGTATAGAATGTGCAACTGGGTTTATTACAGAGAAATGAACATGCACATGGTATTCCTATGCAGGTATGAGGAATTCAGCAGTACAGGGAAAACTTTGGGTATTTAAGTTACAGGGAAAGGGAGAAGACACGGAGGAGGGGAAAAGGACTAATTACCTCCTGAAGGGAAGGAGAAAAGCTATGGCAAAAGCAACACTCTTTTCCCTTGGGACTATTAGACCATGAAGAGGATGGTCTACTTATGCATTAGGGTCTCAGCTGCACAGTTTCTCAGTCTGGTGCAGTCAAGTTTGACTCTGTGATCTCATGTAGTGCCAATGCAATATTCATGGCACTAACAGTGATTGCAAATATGCCAGCATAATTCTGAGTTGCAAAATATAACAGACTCTCCATATAAAACACAGAAGCAAAACATTTAGTCAGACACACACACACACACACACACACACAAATCCCAACACCAGAAAATCAAATCCATTATAGTAACAAAGAAATTAATGCACCATAACACAGCAGAGAGCCATACCATCCCTTAGCCTTCCCACAAACACTCATAACCTTAGCTGTCACAGCAGGGGGCAAACACACTCTCAAAAGTCTAGCCATCTCCTTGAAGGTGTTCCATCCTCTCTCCAGCTCTAACTGCTCTGACTCTCAGCTTCCTGTGGGTTCTGCCCTACCCTTCAACAAACTCTTCCCAACACAGACTCCATGTGATTACATTTGACCTTTTAGGGGGCAGGGAAAATCTTCAAATCAGAGAAGATCATCAAATTCCCTTAGACTTATTAAGGGGCAGGGAAGATCTTTAAATTACCTCTACCATTACAACTCATTTGAAGTTTTCTTGGCAAAGATACTGGAGTGGTTTGTCATCTCCTCCAGCTCATTTTATAGAGGAGGAACTGAGGCAAACTGGATTAAGTGACTTCCCCAGGGTCACACAGCTAGTGAGTCTGAGGCCAAACTTGAATTTAGGAAGATCAACCATCCTGTCTGCTGTCCCACCTAGCTATCTATCAAGTACTATAGTGAGCCCTGAACTATGAGTAACAACACCTAGATTTTGATGTCTTAATTCTTCTTTTTCTTTGCTGTGCGACCTTAGAAAAATCACCTCACCTCTCTTGGGTCTTAGTTTCCTTATAATGGATGACCTATAGGAGGAACACTGGGTTTTGGAGTTAGGAAGCCCTGACTTACCCATCACACCCAGCCATTGATGGTTGCTAGCTGTGTGACCCTGGGCAAGTCATTTAGCCTCTGTGTGCCTCAATTTCCTCATTTGTAGAAAGGGGATAATATAATAGCATATATCTCATAGCATATATATCTCATAATATAATAGCATATATCTCATAGAAAAGAAGAGAAAAATGTAGACAGATTTTTCCAGAAATTTGGTTTACCAAGAGAGGAGAAATATAGCATGATAGCTTGAAGAGATGGTGGGGTCTAGGGAGAAGTTTGTTTTTGGGGTTTTTTTTGGCTTTTTGGAGGTGGGAATGCAGGGCAAGTGGGGTTAAGTGACTTGCCCAAGTGGGGTTAAGTGACTTGCTCATGGTTATGCAGATCAAGTGAAATAACATAGTAAATCACTTTATAAATCTTAAAACACTATGAGAATGCTAGCTACTATGAATGTCTCCTGAATATGAGAGAATTGAGTTAGATGTTCTGTAAGGTCTCTTCCTGTTCTGTGTGTGTGTGTGTGTGTGTGTGTGTGTGTGTGTGTGTGTGTGTGTTTTAACATTTGATTTTAGAACTTTAAACTCCAGATTCTATCCCTTCCTCCCTAGTCACCCACTGAGGAGAGACACTGGAAAGACAAAGTAATTCAATACAGGCCGCACATGTGTGGTTATGCAGAGCATCTCTGCAATGGACATATTGTGAAAGACTGACTATATTTCCCTCCCTCCACCTGTTCCATTCTCTACTCTGTCCCTGTCCCTTTACAAAAGTGTGTGCTTCTAACAACCCTGCCCCCCAACCTGCCTTCTCTTCCATAATCCCCCCTCACATCCCCTTCCCCCCTACTCTCCTGCAGGGCAAGA
>CM053597.1:160184014-160207584 GCA_028646575.1 Pseudocheirus occidentalis | reverse complement strand
ATATTTTATGAGTATTTGAGGTGGCTATGTGCAAGCTACAGTGTTTTCCTGCTTCTTTGCTGCCATCTTGGCTCCACTCCCTTTCCTATTTGATCTTGCAGGTAATAGGGAGCCCCTGGAGTTTATTGAGTAGGGGGTAATATTTCAGACCAGACCTTTAGGAAGATGACTTCGGCAGCTGGATGGAGGCTGGAGGATGGATTTAAGTGGCTTGAGGTCACTTAAGGATGAAGTTGGAAAGAGGGCAAAGAACAGATGAAAAAATGGAAAAGTTCTGTGAGGATTTCTATAATAAACCATTTCTCCATCAGTATAGTGGAGATGTAACATTTAGACTCAACTATTATAGCCCCTGATGTGCTATCTATGAAATCAAAATGATAATGAAGAAGATAAAGTTGGGGATAGCAGGTGGATTAGATTAGAAGAGGTCCTCGATATAATGAACCGATTTTGAAAGTGTTGAGTGATCTACTCTCAGAATATCTGAAAGAAGAGACTGTGTCAATGCTTAGAAAGAATTTCAGAATTATTATGAAAAAAGGTAAACAACTGAATAGTAATAACCAACCAGACATGTACATACCTTTCCATTTCCATAAATGTTTAAGAAAATAATCTATGCATCCATCTAGGATGTCTTTGATAAAAGGAATGAGAAGGCAAAATAAGTACTTAAAATTTTTTTTTGGTCAGGCAATTGGGGTTAAGTGATTTGCCAAAGGTCACACAGCTAGTAAGTGTGAAATATCTGAGGCTGGATTTGAACTCAGATCCTCCTGACTCCAGGGCAGGGCTTAAAGACTTTTGCCAACCATATTTTACAGCAGCTGAAATTTTTACAATCACACAATTGACTGAAAGGTGTAGAAAATAGAGTGTCCATTTTGCTTATGGTTGGTTGACTATTTAAAAAATTGGTTTGGTAGGGCCAAATGCTACTTTAAATGGTCTCCTCCAATAAAGCAGCTCTTGTGTCTGTGTCAAAGACATGGAATATTCCTTGCAAGATATAATAACAAAGTAAACTTTTCAGTGGTCCTTTGATAGTTAATCTCTAACAAGGCATGAAACAGGGACATATGTCGGTCAAAGGTATTTGCCACTATCATGGCAGGATTTTCAGTAAAGAGTCCACATGCAAGAGGGATTCCCTTTAGATGGTGAGGTCCTTCATTTCTTCCTGTTTTCAGGTGACTGCATCAAATCTTGTAATATTGCAGAACTTCCTGAATGGAATTCATAGTCACCTCAAAAAAAGTTTGGCCTAACAATTCACACAGGGGGGAAAATGGATGAAGAATGCCTACTGTCATTTGATGCTGATGAACGGAAAATCCAAAGAGGATGGTTAGTCAGGATCTCTATCTTGGACCAGAGCCTTGTATGGATAATGAACTGAGTCTGAAAGTGGATGTGAAAGGAACAGACTGGATTGCCTTTTGGAAATAGTATAATTCTTTAAGTTTCTCTATGACACAAATACCCATATCTTAACATCAATATTTTCCCAGTGATGCCATATGGCCAAGAATCACTGAAGGGAAAAGAACAAGACCTTATTAAGTATTTACTTTGTGCAGGCTTCACGCTAAGCACTTTACAACTAATATCTCATTTAATCATGGAATCCCATAGTTTTCCTCAAATTAAAGTTGTGGGTAACTAAGGATAAGGGAGAGACTAATGGTGGCCATGTATATATTGCAATGTATTATCAACAACAACCACAGGAGAAGCATCGTATGGGATAACATCAAAGGAATGTATGACTGGAAAAGAAGGTAGGCTGGTCATGTTTTGAGAACATAGAAAAACTAATGGGTAACCCTATACTTCACTGATATTTCCACAATATCAAGAGAAGGAGAAACATCCAGCTTGTTAGGTGGATCCTATGGAGTATTTACAAAGAGACATGGACACAAGTCACACAGAAGATGGCACAGGCAAGTGACAGTATGCACAATTGTAGGGAGAATTTTATGCATTGCTGAGATCAAAGAGCCATGAAACTATTAATGCATTATTTTTCTACTGAGGATGGTTAGACAAATCCTTTTCTGATTGAACTCCTCTCTTTATGATAACCAATCATGGATTTGTGTCCAACACTACCCTACCTCTTCAACAATGTTTGTCTCTGCTGCCACTTCCCATTGCTGGACTTCCTCCCCTGAGATGGGCTCCACCGAAAGGTTCTAATTTACCTTGACTCTGACACCCTCAACTGCTCTCCAGACAAAATCCTTCTTGACCTCCATATTCTGTCCCCTAATTACCACAGCAGTGACTCTGAGTAAGCTCTTTGAGTAAACTTCCATAGGTTTATTTATCATCTCTATACAGATGACTCCTCGTTCTGTATGTTCAGCCCTAATCTTTTTCCTGAACTCCAAGTCCTGCAGCATCAATTGCTTATCATACATTTCAAACTGAATGCCTCCCAGTTACATTGTATTTTATATGGCCAAAACAGAATTGATTATCTTTAGGAAGCTAGGTATCTCAATGGACTGAGCTTAGACTCAGTAAAACCTGAGTCCAAATCCATCCTCAGATACTGTTACTGTGACAAGTTACTTATTCTTTGACTCAGTTTCCTCATCTGTAAAACAGGGATAATTAAAGCACTGCCTCCCAGAATTGTTGAGAGGATAAAATAAGTTAACATTAATAAAGTGCTTTGCAAACCCAAAAATCACAATAGAAATGCTATTATTGCTATTTGCCCCCAAACTCACTCTTTTCTGAACTTCTCTGTTTCATTTGGGGATTCTTGATTATGGAAGTGGAATACTTCTGAGGGATGGTGAGATTAAGAGTACAACCATCTCTATGTAATGGAGGTGGGGTGGAGGAGGAGCTCATGAGGCTTGAGTAGATCAAGGAACTGAGAGGTAAAGGTGTTTGAGGGAACCTCAGTGTGTACATTGGTCTCCTGTTATGAGGGAAGGAATTGAAGTGGAGAGGAATACCATGAGGCAGGCATTCAACTTGTTTAGAAAGAGGGAGAAAAAAATCCTCCAAATCAGTAAATAATACCACCAGAATATGGACTGAATACTAAAGGTGGAGAGAGTAAACCCCAAAGGAAGAGAGGTTACTGAGTGATTGTGGTGGAGGAAAAGTCTGAAGGTGGCTGTGGGGAGCAAAGAACATCCTGACTATTTTTCCCCAACCAGTGAATTGGGGTGTGGACTAGTATGCAGAAGTAATAAAAAGCATGGGCAGGAATGAAGTGGCATCCAGGGGAAGCCAGGTCTCAGTGAGTGCCAGAAGATGGAAGGGACAAGGAAAGAAGAGACTAGAACACTCTCCCTACCCCCATCATCATAAACATAGGGCACGCTCTCCAATAAATACACACACCATCAGTGAAGAGAGTAAGTATGCATAGGGATTATGTTTGAGGACCTGCTTAATGAGGAGCATGTGTATTGGGGTAACTCACTTCCCCCACCCCCAATGTGGCAGGACCACCGATGCCTTCTGATGTTCTCATTGTGCTGCTCTCATTGGGCTCCACTTTACGCTGGGTGTGGTATCTCTGCTAGGCACATTCCTCTGCTGGGATCCCTGGGTCTCATGGTGATGTCAGGGCATGTAGTCTCTGTTGATTTTATGGTGACTGTTATACAAGTAGTTTTGTGGCTTCCATGCCAATTGGACATGTTGTTCTGCTGGTCCCATGACATGTCTCTAAGCAGATTGAGGTGTTTGTTGCTGTTTCTGTTGCTGCTGTTGTTGTTTTAACTAACAAATAGCATCAAAACAATCAAATTTGCTGCCAACACACATACCTAATAAAGACACTGGAGCTGGGGTCAAGAAGACCAGAGCTCGAATCCTGTGGGACTGGGCAAATAACTTTGTCTCTAAAAAATAGGGAGTGGAGCTTGATGGTCTCCTTCTGGGTCTGACTGTATGATCCTATGAATGTGTACTGCATGTTCTGACTGGAATCTATTTGCATGCTAAACCAGAGAAGATCTTGGGAGTATCCACCCCTAAATTATATAGTTATTTGTAACAGAAATTTTTGATCTTTGCTTAGACCTAGGAGTTGAAAAGGAAAGACCCCAAATTAACTTAGAGTTATTCTGCCTGGCTTTTGTTAGCTAGAAGTGGTGGCTATAGCTAACCATCGAACCATCAATCTCTTCTTGCCTTTAATTATTAGGTCTTAGTTACTATACCCTGACTGAAGGGGCAGCTAGGTGGAGCAGAGGATAACAGGCTGAACCTGAAGTCAGGAAGACTCATCTTCCTGAATTCAAATCTGACCTCAGATACTTACTAGCTGTGTCACCCTGTGCAAGTCACTTAACCCTATTTGGTTTGGTTTCCTCATCTGTAAAATGAGCCAAAGAAGGAAATGGCAAAACCACTCTAGTATCTTTGCCAAGAAAACCCTAAATGGGGTCAAGAAGAGTGGGACATGACTAAAACAATTGAATAAAAACACCCCTGGATGAGATGGCTTGGTTATGAAAGGATTAACCCAGAATTTGATCAGGAACTCAGAAGAGACTAAGTACTCAACAGCTGGCCAGAGCAATACTCAAGGCTATGAGAATATGGGATCAGGAAAGCAAGTAGCCCACCAGAACCATCACTGGGCTACCTGAACAGCCAATACTACGAGCCCAGCAGAACCTAGTCAAGAAGCATTCTGGCACAGTTGTCCCATTTGGCCAGGAGGTGGTCCAACGAGAGCACTATGATACTATCACCAGAACCATCACTGGGCTACCTGAACAGCCAATACTATGAGCCCAGCAGAACCTAGTCAAGAAGCATTCTGGCACAGTTGTCCCATTTGGCCAGGAGGTGGTCCAACGAGAGCACTGTGATACTGTCACCAGAAAACACTGGCAATCCTGCAGTATCAGAAGCATGATTTGCTCCCATTCATATGTTTCCTCTTTGTTGGTTCCTCGGGTGTGATCCTTCACACTTGTGGGTACAGCCTCACTGGTTTTATACACATGTACATATATAGCTGGAGAGGATACCCTAGGTGTAGGTGGAATATTAGTTATACTACTTTTTAAAGTACCTTTGATTTGAAATAATTGGATCATCTGTCTGAGTAAAGGAAAAAGTAAACACATCAGTGGGGATTCCTAAGCTATTGTTTTGAGTAAATATGGACTCACAGAGTGTCTTGAACCCGGTGTTTCATTGTGAGGGCTCAAAAAAATTTTTTTTCAGCTTGTGATTTCAGAGCTTTCTGATTCCCCTCCTCCAAATCAAATCAGCTCCTATAAAAATTATTTTATGTGAAGTTCATGAAATTGTTTTGCTTGTCAGTCTTGTCAAATTGTGGAGGTACATTGTGTGAGCATTTGGTTTTAAAGCTACCTTGGCTATGAAAGTATTAGAAGCTTGGTACTGTTTCCTGGAAATTAACTCAAGCCACACTTACTAGTTGTGCAACCTTGGACAAGTCACTTAACCCCAATTGCCTTGCCTTCCCCCCTCCAAAGGAAAAAAAAAAGAGAAATTAAGCAATCAACAGACAAGCTCTTCTTTTTTTCCAGGAAATATACAAAAGACCAATGGTTGTGGGAATACCTTTTGACTGTGCTGACCTTGATATTGTGAAGCTTTGCACTATGCTAAGAACACATTAGTGGGATCAAAAATATGGGCCTAGGAACACAGGAATGGAGACAAAGTAATGGTATTGTATACAGTGCCTGAAATAGCCACTCATTCTAATATTCCCAAGGAAACAACTTTTGATAGAACCACTAGGGAATTCATTAGTAAGCCCTGCCCAATGATGATAATGATGACCAGGAATTATCTAGAAGGCTAGACGATGTCCTGGCAAAAGAAAGACAAGGGAAAAAGTAAGGACCCTGCTCATCACAGAGTGTCACCTAGGACTCATGTAGCCTCTGGGTGGATCATGATACAGTGATGACATAAACCCCAGCAGCTCTAGGCACCGTCACACTACTTAAGGATGAAGTATAGGCTATAGAATATTCAGTATTGAAAACTATTGTTCTTTTCAGGGGAGAAAACTTGTCCACCAAATGAGCAGCCCTTTGAGTTCTGGCTACATCATACCACTATGTGTTCAACTAGATAGACGATTTGGTAGAGAGAGAGAGGTGATGCCTTTGTGAAATTCCTACCTGTCTCCCAGCAGAAGGAGAAGGTCTCTGATTTTGTGTTAAAGTTAGAGAACCTGCTAACTTCAGGTTTGTGATCACAGGTGGACTATGAATCATGTCAGGATGGCTTGAGTTCTTGGGGAAACAGTGCACAATGTCTTGCTCTTGACGCAGTTATATTTAATAATAATAATAATAATTTATTAATGATTATTAATAATTTGTTTAATAATAATAGAGCTAGCATCAATATCATTCATATCAAAATTTGCAAAGCACTTAAAAATATTATCTCATTTTATCCTCCCAGCCTTCCTGGGAGGTAGATGCTCTTATTATCTGCATTTTACAGGTAAGGAAACTGAGGCACGATGAGGTTAAGTGACTTGCTCAGGGTCACATGTTGCTTTTAAATGTTTAAAACTGACTTTGGGGACAGCTAGGTGGCATAGTGTATAGAGCACAGGCCCTGGATTTAGGAGGATCTGAGTTCAAATCCAGCCTCAGACACTAGCTGTGTGACTTTGGGCAAGTCACTTAATCCCAATTGTCCCTCTCTAGCATTGGTCACACACCCCACAATGACCCCCCCCAAAAGGAAAAAGACACTGACTCAGGACACTGAGTATTTTGCATTGCTAGCATTTCCTCCATTGCTTTCTTAACAAAGCAATAAATCAAACCCCGATTTTAGCCTTTGCTGATTTCTGAGTGAATGCCCACATTGAAAATATGTCAGTAAGCTTTTCAGAGCTAGTTAGAGCTGGCTCCAGCACTCACATAAGCAGTGAGTGTCTAAGGTCACATTTGAATACGTCTTCTCAACACTATCCACAGCGCCACCTAGCTTCTCTAGTCAGAAATGGTACAGTCAATCCAGCAGATAAGGAGAGTCTATGAGCAGGGGGGACCATGCTGTTCTAACAGACAACAGGTTCTTAGAATTCCAACACATCTTCCCAGCTGTAGGTCATTGAGATTTAGCGAAAGACTGTCCTGAACCACCCAGACTCCAATGCAGGAAACTGAGATAGGACTGCTAAGAGATGGCCTACTGGGCCAAATTGCCGTATCTGGAAGGAGAAAGAGACTTAGGACTGAAAGCCAAAGCAGCCTCCTACCAGAACACTAAATGGAGAGAAAAGACAACAAGGTCAAGTTACTTTCTATTATAGATGTGGACTGGATGGTCATGCATCTGAGAGGAGAATCTGCATTGTTAGATTCAAAGCTGAATGCCACTGAACCAGCATGGGGAACCATGACATGGAGACAGATGAAGATAAAATAGTGCTCTACCTAATGTTCTTGAATCTTGTATGCTTCGACTTGTAAGACAGAATGCAGCAATGACTATGTGGATTAAATAAGAAGTGCCAATTAGCACGTGGGACAGAAGATTGCAAGTCATTCTTTGTGAGAGACATTTGCAAAAGATATCTCTTTAAGCAATGTAGGAGTTAGACCTCTGAGAAGGACTATCCACCAATGGACTACATTGATGTGAATTTGAAGTATCCTAAGGAAGCCGTAGGTACCAGCAGGAAAGCAGACATAATAGTTTTCTTGTATTGCAATCTAGCAAACAGTTTCTGATGAGTTAGTCTTAGTTGGAAACAACCACAGTGCCCATAATTAGCAGAATATCACAAGAAGAGGTCAATATTTAGACACCCTGACAATCCATACTTGATTACAGAAGATGACAGGAAGACAGGTGCTAATGGTGACAAGAAAATATCTCAGGAACATGTGCTCCTCCACTCAACAGGGCATTCAGAAGAACAGTGAAAACAGAAGTTTGAACTTGATGACCCAAGTGACCGAGAAATGGAAGGGCATTTGGGAAGAAACTGCATGGGATGAATGGTGCATTCTCATGGCATGTGCAGGATGAGAGGCTCAACTGAGGAGCAATGAATAGGATCCCACTCATCAAGGCTGGGTTTCTTCAAGAACAATCACAGAAGAGAGCCCTGTCAGACATGTAAGATCTCAGAACCATGTGAGAGAAGTATGAGTTTCTACTCATCATTGCAAAGGGTAGCAGTCCACGTGCCTACCCAAAGGGTCCATGGAGAGGTTTTAGGGAGTCCATGAACTTGGATGGAGAAAAAAAATACATATACACATATATATTCAATATGATAATTGGTTTTCTTTGTATTTATCCATTCCTATGTACTTTTATGCATTTAAAAACACTCTTCTGATAAGAGTTCCATAGGCTTCACCAGACTACCAAAGGATCTGTGATACAAAAAATATTAAGAACTCCTGCCTTATACTGTTCTTAAATATCTCAGAGTCCAAAATGGATGGTATTAGAGGGAATCTAGGTATTAGTTAGGCAAGGATTGGGCCTGATGGTACTATAAAAAGTGACATACTCTCTATGGAGGCAGGAGACAGTTCTGGAGAAAGATTATGGAAGAAGAACCCATGTCTTGAGAGGAAATACTTCCTTGGTGCTGGAGGGAGGGCATTTCTTCTTCCCCACATCCAGTCAGCATGGTATCTTGAGATGGAGTTACTCAGTTGGAAGTTCTGACTTCAGCAGGAAACAGGCCCAGGAGGAGATGCAACTCTGAGGAGAATGACCAACCTTAACCATCAGGAGTCCAGCTGTGGAGAGGTATAGGCTCAGCTGAGTGACTCGCTCTGTAGACATACTGTCCCCATGAGGTACAAAATGAGAGCCCCGTGAGACAGGAGAAACCATTTCAGGGCAGAAGTATGGGTTGATCTGGCCACATGCTTTCTATCTGTGCACTTCTTTACTAGTGTACTCTCCTTGCATGCTCACTCTTCACACTGTCACTGTGTTTATCTGAGGAATGGTACTCCCAAGTACGAGGGAGAAATGTTTTATATCCACTGTGTGCTGCTGTTCTTTTTGTGCCCTCTCAATAGATGCCTTTACTTTGAGTTAATTGTGTCTACTGGCTGACTATTAAAGGTAAGTCTATCAGTAAGAGCTCATGGGCTGTAGTTTTTAGAGTATGGACACACAGAATACCAAGAACTTATAAGCAGTTTTCCCTGGGAACCAAATTTTTGAGTGCAAGGTGGTATGGTGAGTAAAATAGAGTGGGGAGATATAAACTTATCTATATTTCTATTTATATAGATATTTCTCTCTATCATTTGTCTATCATCTGTTTATAGATCATCTGTCTATCAATCATTTCTTTATCTGTCAGTCTATCATCTATCTATGGCTATCTATGTATATATGCATATCTGTCTATCTCAAACCAGACCAATGTACTGCTTCCTTTTGAACATGAAGATATAGAGAGACTGAGTTCCTCCTTCACAGCTCAGCTCAAGTATTACCTTCTTCCCTCAAATCTTTTTCAGCTACTCCAGATACTCATGATTTCTTTGTTTGAAATCTTATAGTTTCCTTCCAGCTCTAAGATTTTATGACCTATGAGTCATACAAGCTCCATTCAAGTATTAACCAGGAATGTTCAGCCATTTGGTGGTCACAAGGATGGAGAAGATGAGCAGGAAGAGTCCTGTGGGCCAGAGTCAGGGCGAGATGCATTCCTGGGTTAGCATTCCAGAGCACGGGGCTAGAGAAAGGCATGCGAGTTGCTCTTCTGTTCATTTACCCCATGCGGTCAAAGGGTTGTGCTGCATTTTTACCCTTCTTTGGCATGAACACTCCTGACACTGGAATTTCTTCAACCTGTAACTGGATTTAGTTTTCAACCAGAACAAAGAAAAATGATTTGCTTTCTTGCCTTGCTAACTGGAACTTCTGATTCCCTTACTTCCTAGGTCAGTCTAAAGCTGATGGAGGTAAGTAGATGGGTCAGTACCCACAGTCCTTAGAAAGGCCTGAATTCAGAATCCTGAATTAAATACTTACTATCTGACCTTTGGCAAATCATTCAGCCTCTCTCAGTCCCACTCTTCTTATCTGTGAAATGGGGATAAAAATAGCATCCATCTCAAAGGGTTTTTATGAGGATCAAATAAAATAATAAAAGTAAATCGGCATCATAAATTTTAAAGTGCCATATAAATATTACCTAGTGTCATTAGCCAATTAGCCTACTAGAATGTAGGAGGGGCAGGGGCCTTGCAGAATGGGCAGGCCAACTGTTTTCTTTCTTTCTTTCTTTCTTTCTTTCTTTCTTTCTTTCTTTCTTTCTTTCTTTCTTTTTCTTATAGTATTTTATTCCAACTCATTTTTCAAACAAGGAAATTGAGACCCAGATAGTTAACTGATTTGCTCACTGTTAGACAACAGTAAGGGTCAGAGGCAGGATTGAGAATGTAGGTCTTCCTAACTCTGGATCCTTATGATACCCTAGCCCAACCAAATTTTCCCAAGGTACTGGCCCTAATCTCCTTGATGACAAGGACTGTTGGCTTTTGTCTTTTGTTTTATATCCTCTTTCCACCTGGCACCCAATACAGTGCCTTATACATCATAGGTGTTTGATAAGTATTTGTTGAATTCCCTCTCAATAAGTAGAGATGGAGTCAGGATATTCCAAGGTGGAGAGGCAAGAAAGCAGAGAATGATTTTGGGTAACCCACAGTAATCGTAATCTAGAGTTTGATGGAATGTAGGGGATTTGTGGGAATGTACTGTGAGGCAAGGCTTTAAGGTAGACTGGTTTGGATTTAACTCAGTAGGCAATGGAAGATTTTCAAGCAAGAATGTCACATGATCAGAACAAAGTAGTAAGAAGATTAGTTTGGCAGTGTTAGGTGGGAAGCATTAAACCGAGGAGAGACTGGAGGCTGGGACACCAGTTAGGAACAATAATTCAGGGGAGAGGCCATCAGGGCCTCAATCTGGTGGTAGTATAAATGTTAAAGTGGGGATAGATAGGAGAGAGATTATAGAGAAAGAACCCACAGTATTTAATATGATTTTAAAAATATATCTTGGCTTTTTGTGTGTATGTGGTTATGATCTCTAGGTAGACCAATGATTCTAAAGTTTTCTCTCCTCGATCTGTTTTCCAGATGAGTGAAATACCTTACATTTTTTTCTGTTTTTAATCTTTTCACTTTATTGTAATATTTGTCTCATAGAGTCATTAACTTCCTGTTTGGTCCATTTCAATTTTAGGGAGCCTGTTATTTACTTGAGTAAGGCTTTAGATCTCTTGTGTTAAGTAATTAATTCTCCTTCCACATTTCTCCTCTATAATTTAAATTTAATTTCTAATCTTCTATTCTCATTTTAAATCTCATTTTAAACTCTTTTAAAAACTCAAATCACTTCTTTTAGCAATTCTAAATTGATCTGGTCTTAAAGATGTATTTTTCTTTTAGGTTTTACTTGTAGATATTTTGGAGTTATTTTTCTCTTCTGGTGTTATGTCTTGGGCATCCTGGCATTGAAATAGCTCTTTATTTATATAATTTTTGTGTTTGTTTACTCATTTTTGGCACTGAGGTCAAACTCCTTGTCTGGGAATCAGCTCTCAGATCCCCTTTCCACAGTGTATTCAGATTGGAGTAATCCTGGAGCCCTTTCCTTTGCCCCAAGGCTGAGTCTAAAATCCTTCTTTCAACAGGAATCAGATTGTGCTGAGACCCTTTCTTGGGGTAGGGAGGATGAATGTCTTTTCACCTCAGAGACCAAGGTCCCTTTTCCTCCAGGGACTAAGGTGAAACTGTGTCTTTCTCCTGGGGGTGAGGGGTAGGAAGAAATTTTTCTTTTACCCAGATTCCTCCTTCCTCTAGGCATTGCACTGAATTGGAACCCTTTCCTTTGATAAGGGCCTTTCCTTTGCTCTAGAGTTTGAGGTCAACCCTCCTCAGGAGTTTAGAGAGCTTGAGCACATTAAGGTCCTTTTCTTCACAGTGACCGGCTCTGAGGATTTTTTTCTTAGGCTGTGCTTAAGTTCTTCATGTTTTCCTGATGACTGAGTCTGAGACACCCCCGACCCCCTCCACAACCCTCCCCCCCCAAATCAGAGATACCACACCAAGGAGACTGAGTTGGATATTGGTTGGGCATTAGTAATGTAGCTGATGGGGGTGGAGAAAGAGGAGCTGAGATGCACTGTTTCCTTTTAGTCTGCCATCCTGGCTGGCCCCCAAGTATTATTATTACCATTAACACAAAAAGGGATGTCAGGAAGAGGAACAGGTCTTGGGAGGATTTGGTTTTTCCATTTCTGATCCCTGAGTTCAGGAAGCTGAGGGGATAATAGCGTCTGCAGTAAATTTTGTTGCATATCCTGAGCCCTTCTAAGGGTCATGAGACATGTCCAGAGGGGGATGGGGGATGGGTCTGTTTTGGGCTTCAAAAGGAGCAGTTTCCAAAAGAGCTGTTTCCCTGAGATCACCCAGCCCTCTAGAACACATCTTCATCATCAAATTGCTGGGTTGGAGAAAACAATAATGAAGAGACTGGAACTGAATTAGAAATAGGAAATTGGCTGGCAAAACCATGCTCCTGAGCCTGCAGTGGAACTTTAATCCTGAGTTTCTTCTTCACACGTTTTTTAATCCCTTCCCCCCCATTCCTAGAATCGAGGGATCATAAAAGTTCAGAGAGGGAAAGGTCCTCAGAGTAATTAGGTTTAAATCCCTACTTGAAGCAGGAATCCTTTGACCGGATGGGGATGGAGCCCTTTAAAAAGCTTTAAATTGAAGTTAATTCATTGGAGAAAGAATCTTTGCACATATTTTCAAAATCCCTGTCCCTCCTCCCCGCTGTCCCATGACTACCATATCCCTCTCTTTATGCCACTTCCCTCTTACTGCCCCTCCCACTCCCCCACCCCTGAGCACATTCTGCTAATGGTAAGAGCTGTACTGGCAACTTCCTCTACTCAGCCCTTCTCACTCATCAGGGAGAATATAAACATTTGGGGCTTTTTAGGTGAGGAAGAGGCTGAGAGAGGGTGAGAGGTGTGTGTCTGGGAGGCCATGAGGAGGGGGAAGGTGAAGGAAGGTAATCTTAAAAAGATTTGCATTTTGAGAATATATTTAGAAAGTGCTGCCACTTGTCAGACCACCACTGGCTATAATTATGGTTGAAGAGTCACTTTTATTTTCAGGCCCTATTTTCAGGTGTTTACCACTGTCTTAAAAAAAAAAAAAAGAAGGAAAAAACGTTGCCTTGAAGGCAGACAGTCTCTTGTGTATTCTCAGTCTCACAAGGAAAAATCTGGGGACCATTTGGTGAAATTCCATTTGCTCTCTTGGAGTTACCTGAGGTCAGGGATTTTAGGGTTTCAATCTTCTTCATGCGCAAGGATGACTGTGAGGATTGTAGTGGTCTGGTCACAGGGAGACAGAGAAAGGGACCTAGAAGACAATATTCCTGGGTTCCATTCCTGTTTTTTCTAAGGACTGGGGATGGGGAGATTAAATTGCTTTCTTTCCTTTCTGTGCCTTGCTTTTCCTCTCTGCAAAATGGAGACAATATGTTTGGTCACATGCTTACCCCTCACTATGGTTTGAAAGTCCCCTGAGTATAAATGAGACACTAAAGAAATACAGACAAAGAACAGGGTATGTTCCTTATCCTTACTGAGTTTACAATATAGTTGTGAATACACACACACATAAATAAAAACATATAAAAGTGAAAAAATATTAAAGGAGTCCATGTGTACTGTAATGGTGCCTGTTAAAATCCTATGGACAAAAAAAATATGTTTTTTGAACATGGGGCTTCAGGGCCCCTTCTCCACACAAAACAGTATAGCAGCTCAGCCAACTGGGAGCAAGTAATCTCAGGCAATGAGATCACACATATGCCACTCATATGATCTGCCTTGATCTTTGGAGCCTGTGTTCCCCAGTGGTTCCCCACTGTTGCTATTGGCCTGTCTCTTCAGCCAGGCCCTTTTCTGGCAGCAGGGTGTGAAAGAGGAGCTCAGAGGGCAGACATGACTTGGCTGTCCGGGCTAAGTTTTTGGCAAAGCCGTCTCCCTCCAGCAGGATGGCCTCAGTGTTCTGGGGCTCAGGATCTAGAGCCTCTGTATTCCAATTCTGGTCCAGCTATCTTCCAGAGTCAGAGTTCCTATTCTAAACACAGCGCTGACATCTTGAGGGAATGTGCCCTATGCTAGGGAGCCACCCGTGCAGGGCCTGCCTCCTTTCTTCCTTTATTGCCTAGAACCAGCAGCTGTCACCAGCCCCACCCCAGACTAATATAACTACAGTATCAGAAAGCATTTAAAACACTGTAATGCCCTCCCTTCTCCTCTCTGCCTACCCAAATCTTATTTATCCCTTCAATTACCTCTTCTGCAAAATCTTCCTTCCCAGACCCATTCCCCACCACCCTCAGCCCCCAGTGATCTCTCCTGTAGACTAATAGCATCTATTGTTTAATGCATACACTTGGCAACTAATCATGTAACATGAGCCCCTGTCAATAATGTGAACTTTTCAATGCAACTTTAGGTGCCCATAGTAATGAGGCAGGGGAGTGACTATTCATGGAGAAAGTTACAGGCTACTGTACTCCTAGGGTTGCCCCTGGATATCAAGATTGCATGAGGCAGTACAAACTTGGGGGAAAAAAGAAGGTAGAAACCACATGAATAGGAGGTGGGCCATGGGGCAAAGAATAGGAAGTAAGATACAGAGCCTGGCATGGAAAAGGGACTGGGATCAGTATCCAGGGAGTTGTAGGGTATTTCTGAGTGTTCTTGAGATACAAAGGTAAACTGCAGGTTTTGTCACAGTGGTGGGATGGAAGGGGGTAACATATAGAGTGATGATGCTGTCATTATGTCCTCAAGCCCAGTAGTCCTGGCAGAATCCTAATGACTCTGGATCCAAACCAAGACACTTCAGAAGAGGCCATTCCTATCCAAGCAATTAAGCAGATTTCTATGCTAGCCACTGAAATAATATGGAGAAAAGAAAGAAGAGATTAGCATTTTAAACACTCAGGGTTTTTACCAGATTTCTTCCTTATTGGCCAGTTCCAGAAGGGTAGGAGATTGCACCCACGAGGAAATAGAGGTAGAGAATTTGTCTTCTACTTGATTTCCTCTTACTTATATTGTTTTAGCTCCTCACTGGGAGGTGGAGGATCTTGGGTATGACAAAGAGCCACCTTCCCTTTGAATTCAATCCTTTCATCTCCTGCTGAGCCTGTCCAAAGAGAAATGGCATCCTCCATTCAGTGATGAACATTCTCCCGCCCTTTAAATCCTAGTTTATCTGAAGTCCTGCGGAATGTAGGTCATCATCAAAACCCCATTCCACATTTCTACCACCCAGTCCCTCCTTCCTATTCCCCTCAATCCTCAGTTTCCACCTAACCACCCAGACCTTCCGTTGTGCTGTCTGGAATGCCTGTTCTATAGACAACAAACTACCCTTCATCATAAATCTTTTTCTCTCCCACTCCTTTCATGTAGTAGCTCTTACTGGCACCATCCCCACTCCCCACTGGTGACACAGCCTTCCTGGATACACTTTCCAGTACTGCCTGCACCTTCACTCATTCTCCTTGGTTCATTAGTCATGGGGAAGTGTTAGTCCTTGCTCCCCATTACACCTTCTGGGTTCTCCCCCTATTTTTATAACTAAGTAATTTCTCTTCCTTTGAGGTCCATGCTATTCATATCTACCAGCCAAGCAAAATCCTGATAGCTAATGTCTATAGACCTCTACCACCCCAGCCTCCTCACCTCCCATTACTCCTCTTCCTTCTTCAATGAGTTTGATATCTGGCTCACAGTTTTTTCTGCTCCCTAACACCTACCTTCACATTAGGGAACTTCATATACATATTTATTCTCCCTCAAATGCTGTAACCACTCAGTTCCTCCCATGAGCTACTCCTTCACCTCCCCTCAGTCAGAGACAAAGATGGTCATATCCTTGATCTTGCCATCACCCACAAATGTTATAAAACCTCTTTATTGAACAAAATCTATTGACTTTTCATTTCTCTCTTTGCTTTCCTTTATAAAACCCTACTCTTTATCTGCACCATAACCTCCAATCCCTTGACCCCTCCATTCTCTCTCAGACCTCTGCTCTGTACCAGTCTCTTCTCCCTATCTTGACTCCTTGGTGAACCTATTCAATTCGACACTGTCCTCTTCTCCTGAATCCCTAGCGCCATTATCATATTACTGATTGTGCCCAGCCAAGTCTCAGTCTTGGATAACTCCCATCATTTATTGCCTTTGCTCCTATACACTTGCTGTTGAACAAAGGTGAAGAAAATTACTAAAACATTCTGATTGGGATCGTTACAAATTTATGTTACATGACCCCAACTGGGTCCTCACTGTTGCTGAGCAATTCTACTGTATTTCCCTTATCAACTCACTATCTCACTCACTATAGTGGCTCTTTTAAACCTTTTCCTTTATCCTTCCTCATGCCTCCCAAGGCTCCCTCTCCCCCCACTTTCTCAGCTAAGAATTTTGCCTCATATTTTGCAGAAAAAAATTGAAGCCATTCTCTGTGAATTCTCTCTTCTCTCCTCATCCTCCTCTCCCATCACTCAGGTACCTTCTACCACCTTTTCCTTTACCCCTGTCTCATCTGATGAAATGGTCCTACTCCTTACCTAGGCAAACCCCTCTATTTGTTTAAATGATCCCATTCCATCTCATCTCTTCCAACAGATTGCCCCTTCTGTCATCTCCACTTTTTAACTTATTTTCAATCTCTCTCTCTCTCTCTCCTTAGTGGCTGATTTCCTTTCTACAAGCATGCCCATATCTCTCTCCAAACAATCCTCACTCAGTCCCTCCTTCCTCACTATTGTCCTATATCTCTTCTGTTCTATGTAGCAAAACTTTTCAAAAAGGTTGTCTACAACCGGTGCCTCCATTTTCTCTCTCCTCACTCTCTTAACTTCTCATAGTGTGGCTTCCAACCCTATCTATCATTCCACCAAAACTGATCTCTCCAGAATTACCAACAGTCTCTTAGTGCCAAATCCAAAGGCCTTTGCTCAGTCCTCATTCTCTTGACCTTTCTTCAGCCTTTGACAAAACTGATCACTCCCTTCTCCTTGATACTCTCTTTTCTCTAGGTTTTTAGGACGTGACTCTCTCCTGGTCTTCTTCCTACCTATCTGACCACCCTTTTTTTGTCTCCTTTCCTGGATCCTCTTCCAGATCACACCCTCTAACCACAAGTGTGCCTTGGGGTTCTGTCTTGGGCCCTCTTCTCTTCTCCTTCTGTATTGCTTGGTGATCTCATCAGCTCCCGTGGATTTAATTACCATCTCAATGCTGATAATCCTCCAATCTACCTATTGGCAGATGAAATCTCAAATAACTGAGGAAACAAAAGTTTGAGTTTCCAGATATAGATTTATTAAGCAAAGCATGCCAGTTGGCATAACAAGTTAGGACTAGGTCTCCTCAGTTTGGCACTGGACCCCAAATAAAGGGGGAAACAAATTTTTTACACATTAAAAGAAAACAACAGCATATAAACCAGGACAGGCAATCTGATTTCTAATTGGAAGAAATATTAGGGACTTTCCAAGTTGGGAGGGAGAGAGCAAACAAGTGCAATTCTCTGAAAACAGAAAAAGAGGTATCCTACCTCCCCTCCTTGCCCAAGCATCTTCAAAATTTGAAATAGTAACTGGTTGACATGACGGGACCAATTTTTCACAGTTGCTTGAGATGTATAATTGTGAGAAAGCTCCCTACATCAATCTTTGGATCTGTGGGTTTCTGGTCAGCACAACCTAGATCTTTAATTAAGAGTCTCTAAGCAATAGGTAGAGGTGGTCCAGCTTTCTAGCCATGAAGGGCAAGGTTCAAACAATGCAACAGATCTTTCTCACAACTGAATAACTAAACCAGATGCAGAATTGAGTCACAAGATGAAGTCAGTGTGGTTCACTCAGTTTCCATAATTCCCTCACTTATCCTGTCCCAAACTCTTTGCTGACCTGCAATCTCACATCTCCAACTCCTTTCAGACATCTTGAGTTGTATGTCAAGTAGGCATCTTAAACTAAATGTGTCCAAAACAGAATTCATTTATCTTTTCCCCTAAATTTCCATCCCCCACACCCTCCTATTCCTGTAGAGAGTAGCACAATGTACCCAGTCCCCCAGGTTCTCAAGCAAGGGGTCATCCTGGATTCCTCACTATTACTCACCCTCCCCAGACCCTCCTTCCCCCACTCCCCATCTAAGGTGTTACCAAAACCTGTTGATTTCCCTTCCACAACACTTTTCAAATCTGTCCCCTTCCCTCTATTAACATAACTACCAGCCTCTAGCTCAGGCTCCTGACTGTTTGATAAGACTATTGAAATGGCCTCCTAATTGTTCTCCTTGCCTCAAATTTCTTCCTTCTGTACTCCATCTTCCATGTAGGCACCAAAGTATTTTTCCTAAAGTCCATATCTGATCATGTCATACATAAGAAGCTCCAATGCCTCCTTTCTGTTCACAGGGTCAAACAGAAATCCCTTTGGTATTTAAAGCTCCTGACAACCTGGTCTCATCTTGCCTTTCTGTCCATTTAACCTCAGCTGTCTCCTCCTTGACCACCCTGCTAATGTTCCCTCTGATATCATGCCTTGGACCACTTAATTCATTGAGTTTGGAATTCCCTCTCTAGCATCATTCTGTCCTGACTGCCAATACTCACATCTATGGGCCTCAGATACCATATGGTTGCAATTTAAGGGGTTCAGGGGCCCCTCAAGGACTGCAGTACAGGAGAGGGTCATCTGGAATGAATTCATGGACTCAAGCATTCTTTAAATCAAGGTGGCAAAGTTTTATTATAATACCAATATGTTGGGCAGAACTCCTTAAGGAACTTGCCATTTAACAGGAATGATGCTAGAGCTTATATAGTATATATAGTAGTATATAGTATATAGTAGTGGATTATATTATTATATAGTAGTGGATTATTTGGCAGATATGCTAATGAGATGATAATTTACAACATAGGTCACTAGTGTCATTCAATACTTGAAACCAGTGGGAGGGGTTTCTCAGGGGCGTGATTTTGGTCTGTTACATCTGTAGCAAGATAGCTTTGAGAGTTGATGTCTATACCTTGACCTCTGGGTTGAATATGATAACTTTGGGAATCAATACATGATAATTCTGTGGTTACAAGATAGTCCTGTTTTAATAGGAGAATTTCTTCAGAGATCGGCTTGCTCTTGTGATGGGGAGACATACTTTGTTTTACTGGGCCCCTACTCATGAGTTATTGCTAGGCATAGTGTCCTTGGTCTGGGGAGAAAACTGTCGGGGAGAGGGCTTTTTGAAGCTGGGGAGAAATGTGATCTTAGAATTAGGATCCAAAAGCAAGCACCAAAGCACCGCATCAATATTATATTTCATATTCTACCCTACCATCCACCCTGGTCATCTTGCTCTCAATCATACTTTTGACCCTTTCTTCATTTTAGGTAAACAAGGATCCCGGGGTGGATATGTCCAGGATTATAGGTGACCTGAGGAGTCTTAAAGGTGTATCAGTTAGTCCTGGCTTAGAATTGCCTGGAAATGGGGGAAGCTTCTATCTCAGGAAGTTCAATCATTGAAAAGAGGATTGGTCCAAGCCTGACCCATTTTATCAGAAGACGAGTATTAGGAATTATTTGAACAGCACCCAGTCAAGAGGAGTCTAATTGGGAGAGTACATAGAGTGCTAGCCCTGGAGTCAGGAAGTCCTGAGTTCAAACGCAGCTTCAGGCACTTACTAGTTTAGCCAGCGTGGGTAAGTCATTTAAGTGCTATCTGCCTCAGTTTCTTCAACGGTAAAATGGAGATTATAATAGCACCTACCTCAAAGGACTGTTGTGAGGATCAAATTCTTTTAAGAACCCCAAAAACAAACAATCACTACAATGCCTGGAACATAGTGGTCACTTAATGATTATTTGTTCCTTTCCTCCCTCTAAGATAAAATGTAAAATGTTTAATTAGCAATTTTTTGAACTTCTTTATGTTCTGATAAAGCTTGTCAGAGGCTGATTTCACCAATGTAGAAACTTCCTTTACCATCAGCCAGCTTCACTTCAAGACCTCCAGGTCTTTCACACTCAAAAAGTCACCTGGTCACATTCACTCTGGTTTACTTGTTCACCTAAGATCAGTAAAGAATAATCTCAATAAGGGAAAACCCAGCCAGGCTCCTCTCAGCCCCTACAAGCCCACCTAGTTGAGTCAGTGATCCTTGTGGGAAGCAGAAGTAGGGTGGCTGGGATGCTTGGGCAGAGAAGGACCTATCTTCCCCCTACCCCACCCTTGTGGGAATCACATCAGACCTCCTGGAGAGTCCCAAACAGAAACTGTCTCATCTTTTGTGGAAACTGCCTGACCTCACTGTACTGAAGGTTGGACTGGAGTTTCTTCCATTATTACTATTTGTGTTACCTAGATCAAGTCATTTTCCCTTTCTAGGCTACATTGTAAAAAGGAGAGGTGGTTATTCATAGCAAATTCGTCAGGGGTGTTCCCTGATCATCTTGATAAGTTTGGGGGTTAGTGGAGCCTTTGTTTGGGATCTTCATACAGAATTCTTAACCTATGGTCTTTGAACTTGGGTTTTTAAAGAAATATTTTGATAATTATGTTTCAGTATGAAAAGAAGGCCATAGTGTTACAAGAAGATCAAAAGGAGTCTATGGCACTAAAAAGGTTAAGAACTCCTGCATTAGAGTCTCTCAGAAATACTATGATAAATAGGTGGCACAGTGGACACGGCCCTGGGTCTGGAGTCAGGAGTCAGGAAGACTGATCTTCCAGAGTTCAAATCTGATCGCAGACCCTTCCTAGTTGTGTGACCCTGGGCTAGTAACTTAATCTTATTTGCCTCAGTTTCCTCATCTGTAAAATGAGCTGGTGAAGGAAATAACAAACCGCTGAAGTAGTTTTGCCAAGAAAATTTGAAAAGAGTCAAACACGACTGAACAAGAACAACAAGACATTATTACTATTCTCATTTTATAGATGAGACTAAGAAACTAACAAGTTTAAGGGGCCCAAGGTCCAACCCTAGGTCTGATACCAGGCTCTGCACTCCTAACTCGATTCAATAATGCAATAAAGATTGAGTGTGCCAGGTACCATGGGCAAGGCACTGTGGTAAGCACTGGGCTCTATCTGCTTTCCAGTTACATTAAGCTCAACGACATGCATAGTTTGTACAGAACAATATATCATTCTTTTGTGTGGTTTTTGAGTCAAGAACTCTGGTGTAATGCTTTGTTTTGTTCTGTTTTGTTACTGCACGTCCTATTATCCCTTCCTGGAGAAAGCAGAAGAGCTCATGGGGAAGAGACTTTTCAGTCATTTTCAATTAAAATAGTTACTAAATACCTTCTATGTGGTAGGCATTGAGCCAGGGCACTGAAGAGACCAGTATACAAGTCAGGTAACACCTGCCCTCAAGGTGCTTATATTCTACTGTGAGGATAAAACATTGTTTATGAAGAAGTAAATACAGGATGGTTTCCCCAAAATACACAGTAATGAGGGGGTACTCAGAATGTAGGCAATCACGTCTTGAAGGAGGTGGCATTTGAAGTGTCTAGGTGGTACAATAGAGAGCTGGGCCTGGAGTCAGGATGTCCTGAGTTCAAATCTCATCTCAGATACTTAGTAGCTGTGTGACCTTGGGTCAACCACCCTCTGTTTGCCTTCATTTCCTAAACTGTTAAATGTGGATAAATAATAGCACCTACTTCCCAGGACTGCAGTAAACATTATATTAGATAATAACGACAAAGTGCCTGGCACATAGAAGGTACTCTATCTTTGGTAGCAATTGTTATTGTTACTTGAACTGAGACTTAAGAAGAAATAGGAGAGTTCTTTCTAGGCATAGGAGACAGCCTTATGCGAATGCATGGAAATTTATGATGTGTTTTGGGAAGAGTAAGCAGCCTAGTTTTGTTGGTGTACAGCTAAGGAAGAGTAATACAAAATTAATCTGCAAAGAAAGTCTGTAGCCAAACTGTTAAAGGTTTTCCATGCCAAAACAGAGGAGTTTATATTTTAAGTCTGATTTGGTCTTTCCCATGAATGGTTCATAAGTAAGTCTCTAAATCTCTTGTAGCAGAAACATTTGGGGAAAAACAAAGTAATTCTGCCTAGACTATATACTTTTTCCCTTCCCACTTTGTGTTATGTTGTCCCAAGCATTTTAGTATTGGGTGTCATTTTAGAGATATTTGAACTAAAGTATCTCCTAAAGCAGTCACCATTATCACTCCCGTTAGTTTGGCTATGGTGAATGTAGTTCTTATGAACTCCTAGAGTTCTTATCCCAACTCTCATTCTCTGATGAGATGAGCTCTAGAACAAGGCTACATGTCACTCTCAGGGTTCTAGACGTACCTTTGAAGGGTTGGGATGTCTTTCTAATGCCATTGGTCTGAGCCTCCAGTCCAGTACTTTCTCCCCAATATAAATTGCTAAATATTAATGCCTTAGTATGATTTAACTAGTTAACACGAATTAGCTTTTATAAAAGGATAGTTTCTAAGAAGATATAGCGAGAACAGAAGTACAAATATTCCCTTCCCCTCCTTTACCTAGGGGCACACTCTTCTTATACATTCTTGGTCCTGGGAAGAGTGGGCTCAAACCTAGAAGAGTTGCTACAAAGCATTGGGCCCCATCAAAAATTCTTCCAAATAGCATAGAAGATGCATAAGTTGCTTCTGATCAAATGAGAGGTTCTTTATAAATTGTTCATTGCTTTCCTTCTCTTCTTTCTTGGATACTATCCTCAGTTAAATAGGTCAGTCAGGGTTTCACTTGTCACTGGGCTCAGATTTTTGTAGACTCTGGCATAGAATCCCATCACTGGACCTTTGGCCATCTCCCAACCTTTCAAAGCTCACAAGGTCACAGCTTAGGTTGTGGTGCCTTCAATATTTCTTTACCTGAGGGAGGAAAAAATGGACACAAAACTGTGAGGAATAATTTCCAGTGAAGTTTCCCCATTCTGAAAAATCAAATATAGAATGGCTTCAGTATTTATTAAGCTTAAGTTTAGAAGTCACCTGACCTTACAGGAATCTGGGACTTAGAGCAATGGAGACCCTCTCCAGTACCACCTCAGCATAAGATATGCCAAATAAGTAAAAAACTGCTTTCCTGGTCTTGCATTGAACACCCACATGTTTCCAGGTCCTTTTTCTCAGAGATAGATTCCCGCACTTAGGTTGTGGGCCAAGCTCCCTACCAATGAGAGTGAAGGCCAGTTGGGGGGGGGGTGGAATTCTGCTTTAGAAGGTTATATAACCACCGGCTGGCTTCTACCTGTTGCTCTCTCCCTGGCAGACACCATTTGAGCGACAGGGGCAGAGTCCTTTCTCATGAGAAAGAATAAAGACTTTTTCTGACCTCAGATTCAGACTCCAAACTCTTTCATCTCATGCAAAATCAATAGCCAGGCCATGTATTCATGTCAGTCTAGGTGAAGAGAGTAGACTCTGTCTCCTCCCTCTCCCCTCCCCTCCCC
>CM053597.1:160142203-160183514 GCA_028646575.1 Pseudocheirus occidentalis | reverse complement strand
CTCCTCTCCTCTCCCTTTCTTCTCCTCTCTCTGTCTCTCTCCTCCACCCTGAGGCTTATATCAGTCCTTGCCTCCTTGCTCATCTGCAACCAGGCAGGAAAAGAGTTAGTGCTTTTTCTGACTGGTTGGTGCCTGTTTAATGCATACCTAATTCTGGCTCAGCAGCCAATTAAAAGTCCTTTTCTAAACTGAGTGGTGAGCATACAAAAAATATTTATAGAATAACTGTATGCTCTGAAGCAAAAAGCAGGGCTTTCTATTACCCATCACCATGTACTTCCAAAAGCAGGCTCACCAAGTCTCACCATACATTCTGGTAGCAAGCAGAGCATTCTGGGAGTGCTCTGAGGATAATCCATCCTTCTATTACATGAAAAAGGATTAGAAGTCAAAAAGGCCACAGACTTCTACTTCTCCCATTTGATCCATTTCTCTAATATTGCTTTCGAGAGTAATTAGGATATATAATTCCGGAAGCCATCTACATGGAGACAGTACTTGAACCCTTGGGGGCTGATGAGAACATGGCAGGAAGATGAGAAATGAATAGTATGTGGAAGAAAAGAGAAAGGAGCTCAGAACACAGTCTCGGGAGATACCTTCTCTCCTACTTCATGGATGGTGATCCAGCCAGAGACTGAGAAGGAAAAATTAGACAAGCAAAAAGAGAACCCAAAGTGAATAGTGCCATGAAAGCCAAGTGAGGAGAAAGTGTTCAGGAAGAAGGGGAGCTTGATGGTGTCACAGGTTGAAGAGAGGTCAAGAAGAATAAGGTCAAGAAAGACCATCAGATTGGGCAATTAAAGGATGGTTGGAAACTTTGGAAAGAGCAGTTCCAATTGATTGATGAGGTTGGAAGCCAGACTACAAGCAGCTGAAAAGTGATAGGAGAGGAAATGGAGGAAAGGCGTGTAGACAGATTTTGTTAGGAATTTGATTAAAAGGGAAAAGAAATACAGAAGGATGACAGATTCTAGGGAAAGTTGTTGTTTTTAAGGATGTGGAGACTTGGTGTGTTTGTAAGTAGCAAGGAAGGAAAGAGTAGATAAGAGGAAATTAAAGAGTAGAAATAATAATAATAATGATAGCTAGCATTTATTTAGCATTTTAATGTTTGCAAAGTGCTTTACAAATATTATCTAATAGGTTTTATGCCCCTTTTACAAATGAGAAAACTGAGGCAGAGAGTGGTTAAGTGCCTTACCTTACCCGGGGTCACACGGCTAGTTAGTGTGTCAGGTGTCTTAGGCTGGATTTGAACTCAGATCCTCCTGCCTCCAGGACTGGTGCTCTATTCACTGTGTCACCTAGCCACCCCAAAAGGAATCTTTTTAAGAGTAAATGAAGTCTTTTTTTTTATCAGTGAAAGTTTATATTGGGTCCTCTATGCAGATAAGCAGAAGGAATCAAGATACCCAGGCTTGAATCCTAGCTTTAGCACATCCGTCACTTAACCACTCTGAACTTCAGTGTCCTCTTCAGTTAAGTAAAGATAATCATACCCTTACTACTGGTTTCATAAAGTTGTAAGAAAAATGCTCTGTTCATCTTAAAGTGCTAAAAATAAATACAGTAATTATTGTCATTGTTTTAAACTAGATGACCTCTGAGGGCCCATTTATGATTGTATTGATGACCTTCAATGCTAGTGTTAGTTTCTTTTAAAAAAAAATTTAGGGGTGGCTAGGTAGTACAGTGAACTGAGCACCAGCCCTGGAGTCAGAAGGATCTGAGTTCAAATCTGACCTCAGACATGTAACACTAGCCATGTAACCTTGGGTAAGTCACTTAACCCCAATTACCTTGCCTTTGCCCCTCTATAAAACAAAACCCCCAAATTTAAAAAATTTATTTTATTTTCAATTCATGGAACCAAACAAACATTCTGTAACACAATACAACAAAAAAGATGATTGCATGTGAAACTGCAAGTCTATTGTGAACAACCTAGCACTTGGACAGTATAGGTATGGGGTCATGGTTGGAAGGATCCATTGGAATTTAGGAATAACCCTGTTAACTAGAACAAATAGGGTAGTACCTACCATTTCACTAGTTGTCTAAGGAAATAGCAGTTTTAGCTCTGCAGGGAAAAGGATACACAAAAGTAAGTGTATATAGTCTTCAAAGTACTTTGGGAGCAAAGAAGAGAACAGGGGAGGTTGAGTACATGTCTCATAGAGATGCTTATATCTAGGTTAATTTGGATGCTGTCTCTTCCTCCCCCCTCCCTTTTTTTTGAGACAATAGGATTAAGTGACTTACCCAGGGTCACATAGCTAGTTAAGTGTCAAGTGTCTGAGGCTGTATTTGAACTCAGGTTCTACTGACTCTGGGGCAGGTGCTCTATTGCTACACCACTTAGCTGTCCTTAATTGTCTTAACAATAAAAAGCATTTATTTGGCATCTACTATTTGCAAGGGAGTGAATTCCTGCTCCAATAGGGCTTAAAATTACTGATGGGATCTCGAATTTAAGTAGATTAATAAAATACAATATAATCTGAAGATCTAGAGAAGCTTCTTGTTGGAGGTGGCACATAAGTTGAGCCTTGAAGAAAGCTAAGGATCCTAAGCATCAGAGGTGAGGAAGAAAAACATTCCAAGAATCTGATCCAGTCCTTGCAAAAATCCTGAGACAGCAGATAAAATGCCAAGCTCTGGGAATGATGAGTAAGGTAGTCTGACTGAAACAAAGACTGTATGAAGAGGAATGATGTGAAATAAGACTGAGAAATTAGGGTGGAGTGAGATGATGAAAGGTCTTCAATGCCAAGTCAGGTTTACATTTTATCCTAAAAGTAATAGGGAGCCAACGAATATTCAGTACTTTTACTAAGAGTTGCAGTTATTCAGGATGTTTGAGTCATACAGAAGGAATGGAGCTGAAACATCATTATTCATTGTTAGTATTTACACACTGCTTTAGGTTTACAAAGCACTTTACACATATGACCTCATTTTCTCATTGTTCAGACTGGCCTACATGCAGTGGTGAGCATGTGAAGAAAGCATGGGTGGAGGCACAGCTGGACAGTCATGATGGATACCAGGCATTTGATCTTGGGCTTGTCCTTATTCTATGGTGTTGTAGTACTTTCCTGGTTATTTCTCCCCTTTGGAAGACAACATTAGGAGAGACAAGATGTTTGTACCCCTGAGGTGCTATATGTGGATTTCTGACCATATTGCCAAAGAACCAGTATTCTCCTGGCAGAGAGACAATGATGACAAGAATGTGGTCAGGGTCAGCAAATATTGTGATCCTGAGCACATATCCTCTGAGCTGCTCAGGGCATGGGCTTAAAGGCATGTGTATGCCAAGATTTTAGGACCCTGGATATTTGGGCACTGGGCATTTCTCTCATTTGAAGAAGTGTATAGGAGCAAAACAGCACCTTCTCCCTGGTTGGGGAGTGAAAATGACAGAACCGAGGCTGGAGATTCTATGGCAATGAACTGGGATGGAGCCAAGTGTTCTGGTTTTCACGAGCAGAAGCCCTCAAAGGGGACTGTTGCCCTGACATTGTTGCCAAGATACATCTGCTCAACTTTGGTGACAAAACAAAGGGAAATCATGTGAGATCATTAGAGCCACTGGAACAATGAACAAAGAAAGGAAAAAAATGTACCATCAACACTTGGAATCACACAAGTGTGGGCAGAGAAGGCAAGGACAGATACCCCCTTGTGCATGAACGAGGAGGTTTGAAGATAGCTGCTTCATTGGCTGTGCCTGTACTTGCAATAAGTGCTTGGTATCTTTTATTGGGTCTCCACTCATTTACTGCCTCTTGATGTGGTAGTTCCCTAGGCTTCTGTCCTGAGCCTTTTTCTCTTCTTTTACTCTACATGTGCTGTGCTGAAGACCTCATCACCTCCTAAGAGTTCAACTATCATCTCAACTCAAATGACTCTCATATTTACATATCTAGCTCTCATCTCTCACCCAATCTTTAATCAAATATTGTCAATTGTCTGATGGATTGCTCCTTCTGCATATCCAAAAACATCTCAGAATCAAGATAATAGGATCATAGATTTAGAGCCAAAAGGAACTTCAGAGGTTATGGAATCCCAACCTTTCATTTTACAGATGAGGAAACTGAGGCCCAGAGAGATTACATGATTTGCCATACAGCTAATAAGTATATGAGGCAGGAATAGAACCCAGATCTTCCTGACTCTAAGTTTAGTGATATTTCTTCTACAGCATGCTGCTGCCTCTCAAAATGGAATTCATTAATATCCTCATTAAATTTCTCACTCCTCTAAACTTCCTGTTTTGGTTGAGGATACCACCATCATCCCAGGAACATAAGTTCATAAGCTACAATTATTAACTTGATTCTTTCCTCTTTGTTGTCCTTCAGTTGCTAATTCTTTTCAGTTGTATCTATGTTTTTTCTTATCCATCTCCCTCTCTCCATTCACAAGACCACCACCCTCTTTCAGGTCCCCCATCATGTCTGGCTTTCAACTTTTTACCTCTCCTATTCATCTTCCATGCAACTGACTGCCAAAGCAATCTTCTTTTTTTAAATATTTAAATTTATTATTTATTTTAAACATTCTTTTTTTAAAAAAAACATTTGAATTCAAATTCTCTCCCTCACATTTGATTGAGAAGACAAGCAATATATCAGTTATACATGTGGGGACAGTTAGGTGATGCAGTGAAGAGAGCCCTGGAGTCAAGAGGACCTGAGTTCAAATACCACCTTAGGCACTTGACACTTACTAGCTTTGTGACCTTGGGCAAGTCACTTAACCCCAATTGCCTTGCCTTCCCCCCTCAAAAAATTATACATATGAAATCATGCAAAATATATTTCAGTGTTTGCTATATTTTTTAAAAAGCAAGAAAAACAAGTGAAAAATATTATACTTCAATTTGCAGTCAGAGTTCATCAGTTCTCTCGCTGGAGGATTTTTTCATCAAGAGACTTTTGGATCTTGGATCTTAGATCTTTGCATTGATGAAAGTAGTCAAATCTCTCACAGCTGAATATCATTACAACATGGCTATTGCTGTGCACAATGATGGTCTCACTTAACTTTGCATCCATCCATATAATTCTCCCATGGTTTTCTGAAACCACCCTCTTGTCAGTTCTTGTAGCACGATAGTACTCCATTATAATCACTTACCACAACTCGTTCAGCCATTTCCCAATTGATGGGCATCCCTTCAATTTCTGCTCTTTGCCACCACAAAAAGACCTGCTATAAATACTTTTGTACACGTAGGAAACAGACCTAGTAGTGGTATTGGTGGGTCAAAGGTATGCATTTAGTAGCCCTTTGAGCCTAGTTCCAAATTGTTTTCCAGAATGGTTGAATCCATTCACAACTCCAGAAGCAGTTCATTAGTGTGCCTCTTTTTCCCTCACCTCATTCAGCATTTGTCATTTTTGATGGGTGCAAGATGCTGCCTCAGAGTTGTTTTAATTTGCATTTCTCTAATCCATAGTGATTTCAAGCATTTTTTCATAGTATAGATAGCTTTAATTTCTTCTTCTGAAAAATACCTGTTTATGTCCTTTGACCATTTATCATTCGAGGAATGGCTCTTGTTTTTATAAATTTGACTCAGTTCTGTGCTCAGTATATATTTGAGAAATGAGGCTTTTATCAAAGAAACTTGCTATAAATTATTTTTGCTATTACTTCATTGTCTATGTTACCCTTTAGCATAATGTAGTTTCTTGATTATCTCTTTTAATTAGGTCTATTTTTGCTTTTGCTTCATCTGAGATCATGATTGTTAGCTTCCCTTGCCTTTTTTAATTTCAACTGAAACATATTAGATTCTGCAATGCAATATTTCTAAGACACAAGTCTAAATATGTTACACTTTCCCTTGCTCAAAAATCTCCAATGACTTTCCATCATCTCAAAGATTATACATAAAATTCTTACTTTACATTTAGGGTGATTTGAATCTATAGGCTCAATCCCTCCTACCTTTTCAACCTTATTTCATATTGCTCGCTTTCACTAATGTTTATGTTCTTGCCAAACTAGACTCAATACTCCATCCCCTACCTTTCTGCATTCCCATGAGATGTTCCCCTTGCTTAGAAAAAACACTCCCTTCTCATCTCTCTTTCTCAAAATCATTCAAGGTGTCAACCAGATTCCTCATTCAAAATGAAGTGTTCCCTGATTTCTCCACTTGTAAGAACTCTCTCCCTTCTCAATTTTCTTTGTACTATGTTAATATGTATATATGTTGGGTCTCCTGAGCAGAAGGTAATTGTTTTGTTTAATTTATTTTTTTATTCTGAACTTTAAAATCTTTTAAAAAAAGAGCACTTCCATGTCCACAGCAGGAAACAAAGAGAATTGCACATGAAATCATGAATCTCCATTTCATACCGCTTGCTTTTAAAAAAATGACATATAATAAATCCCATATGTTGCTTTCAACATCGTCATGCCTGCCTGTGTTTCCTTACAAATTTCTTTTTTTCCTCTTCTGCATATTTAAAACTTTTCAATAACCCTCATTTTTCCTTTTGGCATCACTATTACTAATTACCTCTCCTCCCAACTTCTCCCAATTCAAAAAAAAAAACCACATAACTAATAAGCATAATTAAGCAAAATGAATCCAAACGGTAGCTATGTCCAGAAATATATGTCTCTTTTGCTACCTTGAGTCTGTCATCTCTCAGGGTAACATGCTTCCCCATAGGTTCTCATTATTGCATGATCAGAGTTCTTAAGCCATTCAGATTTATTCTCTTTACAATGTTTCATCTTTGTATAAATTGTTCTCCTGGTTCGCCTACTTCACTCCATATAAATTCAGCCTACTCAAGGCTTCTCTGATAGCACAATGATATTCTGTTACACTCATATACCAATTTGTTTATCTATTACCCATTTGTGAGCACACCTCCCACCTTAGATTCTAGATCTTTGCTTTTCTTCATTTACCTTCTTTTAATTCTCTCAACTCAGAAACAAGAAATTTATTTTGCTTGTATAAATAGGTCAAAGCTCTGATAAATAATGCCAGGCACCTCCTGCTGCCAGTAACACAGGCTTTTCAATGATTCTTGGTATCCTAAGTCTACAAGGTAGATGCCAAGCCTGGAAATAACCATCTCAGGTTCGTTGTTGTATCACCTGTGTTAAGGAAAGAGACATAGGGTGGAAGTGGTCATCAGATCTCTCACTATCTTGTGTGAAGAACTACCGTAGCTTCTGATGTGGTGTCCCTTCCTGAGAATTCCAATGGAGAGGTTTGAAAAGTTCAAATATACTGAGAAGAGAGGGAGGGAGGGAGAGAGGGAGGGCGGGAAGGAGAGGGATGGAGGCAGGGGGAGAAGAGGGAAGAGGGAAGAGAGACAGAGAAACAGAGACAGAAAGAGACAGAGAGAGATGGAGAGACAGACAGAGACAGAGACAGAGAGGGGGGGAACAGGGGGAGTGAGAGAGGGAGAGAGAAAGAAAGAGAGGGAGAGGAGAAGAGAAGGGGGGAGAGGGGAAGGGGAGAGGGAGAACGAGAACACAATAGAGAAGTGAGCATTGGCTAGAGCTCTGGAAGTCTAGGAGACTTGAGTTCTAATCCAGCCTTAGACTATTTGACCCTGGTCAAGTCCTTTAGCTTCTGTTTGCTTGTTTCTTCATCTGTAAAATGGGGATAATAATAACACTTGCCTCCCAGGGTTGCTGTGAGGACCAGACAAAATAATTGTAAAGCATTTAGCATAGCTCCTGGTACATAGTAAGTACTACATAAATGTTAGCTATTACTATTATTGTTGTTTTTAGCTTTTAAAATCCACTGAGTAGCTCTTCCTGGTCAATGGCCAATGGAGTGGGGGAGGAGGGGGAGTGGTAAGCAATTATTATTTGCATGTGCATGTTTTTTATCAAGAGTCTCACTAGAAAGGGCCAGAACCTTCCCAAAAAGGGATGAGGTGCTTAAAAAAAGAGCTCAATGTAGCACAGATTCCTTTTCCTGTATGGATTGGATTAGCTGGTGTTCTTTCCATGGCTGAGATTCTGTGGCTACCCAGAAAAGAGTTTATATTACATTTACTATGGGGCAGAGGTTGTAGGGGATCACTGGTGGGGTCAACTTATTGAGAATACTAACTGATGATAACTTGTGTTTCCTTAATACTTTTCCTCTAAAGGTCTCAGAGCACTTACTGTCTCCCATCAGTACTACAAATAGGCTTACTATAGTGGCAAAGCGCCTTTAGGAATACCGGGGGTTTTTAGCATTGGTTAAAGAGGAAAGCAGCCTGGCCTCTTATCCTATATTGGTCAGGGCTTTACTAGGAAGTCTTATGACTGTTGCTAATTAATAGAATTCTGTTCCATAAAGAATCCTGCAGGGATGAGTCTCTGTGATGGAACCGAGCATTGAGTGTGGGAGAAAGGTTGGGGTGCTGACCTTCTGGGGCTCTGACCTGGGGCTGGGGCTGAGACCGGGCCTGGTGCTGTTGTGTCACCTGGTCTACATTAGTAATATCACTGGCTATGAATTGCAGTAAATGCTGCATTTTTCACTGTGATGAAATGAGCCCAGGGCACACCCAAACAGAATGTTTCCTGCCATTTCACCACTGCTAATCTTGTGCCAACATCAGAGATCACAAGGTTCTCTTCTAAAGGTCAAATCTTTGGAATCTCATATCCCCAGCTTCTCCTTTTTCTTAGCACTTTCCACCTCCCCAACCCCACCCCAAGTTCACAGTCAAATGATTAAAATTTTTAATAATAAAAGTATTATCAGTTATTAACAATTTATTAAGAGAATAAAATAATATAATAAAGGCAATAAAACTATATATATTTTACCACTGCAACAGGTGTTCACAATGCTTCCTGTAAGTTGTATGGGGAAAACAGATCAGGAAAACAAAGGGGAAAGTAGGAAATATATGTGAGCATATGTATTTCCCCAACCTAACACATTTTATTAGCATGGACACCCAGAGAATTTTATTTTATTTCAATGAACATTTATTGACCAACCATAAAGGACAATATTAATATTTCTCAAGTTAAAATAATTAAAATTTAACTAAACTCATTTAAAAAAACTTAAAAAATGAGACATTTAATAGGACAAAAATATCTAACTTTTCTGTAGTGATAACCAGGCATATACAAAAACATAGCAAATTTTCACATTTCTCTTGAAATAAGATACCTTCTCAACCTTTTTCAGACAAACTGTTGTCTATCCATGCCTCTCCTGTCATATTTGTGAAGTCGACTTTTTTGTACCCAAGAATAAGAGTTTTATCCCTATGTCGTCTTACAAGATCCAGCCCAATGCTTTCATTAGTTTTTGGGCCTTGACTCTGTCATTCAGTATGTTAGCTGTTCTTTCTAGTTTTTTTGCTATCTGCACATTTTATGAACAAGTCACTTATGCCTTTATCCAAGGCACTGATAAAAAATCTGAAACAGCATAGAGTCAAACACAGAGACCTTCAACTATGTTGATATTGAGCAAATAATAACAACTTCTTTTTGAGTCAGGTCACTCAACCAGTCCTGAAATCTATCTAGTTAGGCTATGATCTAGTCAATATCTCTCTGTCTTCTCCATGGTGTCCATCTCCAGTCATCCTGATGTATATCTGGCCACCAGCCCCAGATGGCTCTAGAGAAAAAAGTGAGGCTGGTGACTTTGCATAGCCCTTCCTCATTTAAATCCAGTTCACTTGCATTTCATGGCATCATCTCCATGATGACAGGGTCATCCTCTTTCAGAACTAAGGGCAGACAACATGTGAGTAGTAGGAGCTGCCCCACAGGGGACCCAACTCTGGAACTGGTCAGTTGAACAATATAGCTCCTTCTTTCCTTCCTTCCTTCCTTCCTTCCTTCCTTCCTTCCTTCCTTCCTTCCTTCCTTCCTTCCTTCCTTCCTTCCTTCCTTCCTTCCTTCCTTCTTTCCTTCCTTCCTTCCTACCTTCCCGTTCTGAAACATCACAAGATGTCTTGGGGTTTATAAAGACCATGTCTTAAACCCAAATCACTCTGGCTCACTGATAGACCAACAATAGGTCCCAGGCCAAACCCCACTCGGTCATTATTAGGGCCTTATGGTCTCAGAATGAATGCAAATAGAAATTGTTTCTGTTTTGGCCAGAAACCCAGAGGGTCTTCCCCTCCTGCTTTAATTTTTTTTACTGGACTAGGTTAAATAGGCCATTCTTTGCCTCATTTTTTTTAATGCAACCTTAATTGCTAATATCTACTGAAGACCTTAGCTTTAAAAGGCCCAGGTCTTCTACTGCATCTGGGCCATCTGCAGTGGTCCTTATGTCATGGCATGGCATCACCTCCATGATGTCATTGTCCTTTTCAAGAAAGAAGGACAAACAACAACAATCTTCTCCATAAGAACAGTATGTGATATTTTATCAAAAGTTTTGCTAAAATCCAGGTAAACTATATCGACAACATTCCCCTGACCTACCAGTTGAGTAACCCTGTCAAAAAAGGAAATGGAGTTTGTCTGGCACAACCTGTTCTTAAAGCCATGCTGGCTCCATGTGATCACCTTTCTGAAACCTGGATGACAGAAATATATCCCAGCTATAGCTGGGACTGAAATGGAAACCATCACAGCATGGTAAAGTCAGCCAAAGCTTGAACCTTCCTAGCATAGCTTTCAATGACCTGGGTCACCTCCATACCATGAAAAAACATGAGATGAGCCATTGGTTCATAGGCTCAGACCTGGAGGGGACTTTAGAGATCATTGAGCCCAATGTCTTCATTTTACAAGTAGTCCAGAGATTCAGAGAAATGAAATATGACTTGCCTGTGGTCACCCAGGTCCAAAGTCACAGAGCTGGGATTTAAAGCCAGGTCTTTTGACTGTCTCTCCCCCCCCAACCTTCCCAACTAAAGAAAACAGCTATAACTACTTCCATTCTCACCCTGACATGCTTCTCCCTATGTAAATGAGACAGACTGTTCTGGGAAGTTTGGATTTAGTCAAAGGACCTAGAGGGCCACATGTAGCTTTGAGGCCACAAGTTCTCCACTCCTGCTCCAGTCCAACACAGACCCTAGCAGAACCATGATTAGGTCTAAGAGCAGCAGCCCCAGCACTGGACAGGAGGAGGACCTGAATCCTGGTCAGTTCAGTGTGGGTGAAAGGGTTTACTTAAACGGGGTGGGGGGTGAGGGGGCCCACAAGTGAGGAAGAAGCTCAGAGGAGATTGGGAGTCTATAGAGGAAAACATGAGTGGAAGGGCTCATTGATTCATTGTGTCTTCTCAAATAGGGCATGGATGGGGAAAGGACAAATATCCTAACATTCATTTCATAAATTTAGAGAGAGGATATTGCGTTGTGTTCATGTTCCATGTCCCTAGCTCTTGAAGGGGGCATAGAGAGTGTGGCACAGTGGCACAACAGTAAAACCCTGATTGGACAAACAGAATGGGATAGTGTTGATGACAGAGGCAGGAACAGGGCTGGTAAGTAAGGGATCAGGATCTGAAACAGTTTTTTGAACTCAGCACCCCAGTTTATAGCCCAGCTTTCACAGATTCAAGTGACAGCTGTTTGTTTTCTTTAAGAGGCTGACAGTGCAAAGCCTAGCATGCAAAGACTCAGCCCTGCCCCAAGGCTTCTGACTGTCTAAGCTGAGACAAACATCCCACAGTTACACAGTTCAAGGAGGAGGGCTTATCCCAGAGGTGTGAGAGATCTTAGTTTTCTGTTTTCTTAACAGACTGAGGAAGATAGCCAAGGATTTCCAGAAGAAGTGTGTTTTCAGGAAGGAGCTCCAAGAGATCCCTTATTGGGCATAAAGCAAAAAAATCTAAGTTAGGTTAGGGCAGAGTCTGAGGGACACCACATGAAAAAAGTGGGAGAAAGAGCAAGAAATAAGTAGGTCAGGTTAAGGAGGAGAACAAGAAGGAAAGGCAATGGGGTAGGAGAAAGAAGGCAGGGAGGGTAGGGACAATGTAGTAAGAGTGCCATCTGGTGAACCTCTTACATCATGGTGTCCAGTGAGAACATTGGATTAGGAGTCAGGGACCCTGGCACACAGTTCTGAAATGAGCAGTGGGACCTTGGGGAAATCATTAAACTTCTCTAGGCCTCAGTCTCTTCATTTGTAAAATAAGGAAGCTGGACTAGATGACCTCTGAGGTCCCGTTCCAGCCCTAAAATTCTATCATTGAATTTATGGCATCATAGGTTTGAGAGCCCACAGAGAATGAAACTACTCTCTCCAAGGTTACAAACAATCTCCCTTTTTTGTTGTCGTTAGTTCTCATCCTTTTTTCAGCTCTCTGCTGCATTTTTGCCACTGTTGACCACCCTTACTTTTAGGGCATTTTTTCCTCCTTTAATTTTCTTGACATTAGCTCTGTCTGACCTCTCTTTACTTTTCTTATCTATGTCCACATGAGTTTTCTTTCAACAACCCTTAGGCTTGTGAGTACTGTTCTTTCTTCCTCCTCTCCTGTCCTCTCCTCTCCTGTCCTGTCCTGTCTTCTGTATCCTCCTCTCTCCTTCTTCTTCTTCTTCTTCTTCTTCTTCTTCTTCTTCTTCTTCTTCTTCTTCTTCTTCTTCTTCTTCTTCTTCTTGTAATTGGATCATTTAGGTGTCTAACTATCATTTCTTTAAAGATAACTCAAAGATCTAATCTCTTGCTTGAGCTCCATCCCACATCATCACCTACCTCTCTCTAGATATCACAGAGTTTCTTTAAATTCAGCACATATCAATATCTTCCCTTTCTCCACCCAAACCATCTCTCCTCCAGAGGTGTTGAGGCCACCTTCTTTAGGGGAGGCCCAATGTGTCACAGTGTGAAAGCATCATTAGCTCTAAGGTTAGACAGCTTGAGTTCAAGCCCTGAGTATGCCACTTACTACCTTTATGACTTTGGACAAGTCATTTAAATTCTCTAGGCCTGAGTCTCCTCATTTGCAAAAGAAAGGTATTGGACTATGGTCCTTTACAGCTCCAAATCTATGATTACATGTGGTCTAACACATTCATTTTATAAAAGAAGACATATCAAGCCCAGAGAAATGAAGTGACTTCCGTAAGGTTGGCCTTGAGAAAAACCTTTGTAAGAGGCTTTACTGTGGAGTCAGCAGATGGGGCCATGAGTCAGTCTGTACAAGAGGTACACTTTGGAGCTGATGCCTTGATCATCTGAAATTCGGGAATTGTGCAAAGGGCAGAAGTTCAGGGTGCTGACAGAAGTTGTAACAGAGAATTAATTTTCATTCATTTAACAAGCATTTTTCAGTGCCTATTATATGCCTGTTACTCAGTTAAGTAGGTGAATAAAAGTGGCCGTGAGAAAGTAGGATCAGGAGAATGATTCCTAAAGTTCTATAAGAACTTTCTAACCAAAATTATCCTACAAATTATACTGTGTGTGAGGAAGCAAGATCAGATTGAGGAATTTTCCTAAACAAACCAGTAACAAAGTGAAAAGAAGTGTCCTGCAATGAAGTCACCCAGAAAATGGAAGAGGATAATAAAAAGAGACCAGAAATCAGAATTCAACAATTTGTTTTTTAGAGGAAACATACATGAAGCAAAGAAATGCATACAGGATTAAAATAAGGGGAGGAAGGAAGCAGTAATAAAAGGAATAAGCATTTATTAACTACCTACTCTATGTCTGGCACTGTGCTAAATGCTTTACAAATATTATTTGATCCTCACAACAATCCTGGAACCTGGGTGCTATTAATATACCAGTTTACAGTCAAGGAAACTGAAGAAAGTAATAGTTGAGTGACTTTCCCAGGGCCACAAGCGAGTAAGTGTCCAAGGCTGGATTTGAACTCAGGTCTTCCTGAGTTTCTGAAGTCCCAGGGCTTTATCAACTGCACCACCTAGCTGTTTGGGGGCTATAACAAAATTTGTTATGCTTCAGTTGAACTAAAAAGCACAGGGTTAGCAATTTCAGAAAAGGCCACAGTAAAAACAGATGTGACTGGAAAAGAGACAAAAAGAAGACACCTTAGACAACAAAGCAATATCAATAACACACACAGAGAATGATGTAGTATCAAAATACTTAAAGGAATAGTTAATTGAATTGCTGGGAGAAATAGGCAGAAAAATTATAAGGGGGTAATTTCAATATACTCTCTTTAGATCTAGACAAATTAAAAAAAAAGATAAACAAGATAAAAATGAAAGACCTAAATAGAATTTTAGAAAAGTTAAATATGGTAGATTTTAGTGATTACTGAAACAGAAAAAAAAGTGTGTGCATGTGTATATGTATTATATGTATATATACATATATATGCTCATATATATATATATTTCTTACCTATGTCTTCACTTTTACAAAAATCTATACTACAAAGTAGTAATTATCAAACCTATTTGGTACTGGTTCAAAAATAAGAAGTCAATTAGTAGAAAAAAATAGGTACACAACACTCAAAAGCAAAGGAACATAGTAGCATAGTGGTTGATAAGCCTAATTAGCACAAGTACTGGATTAAGAATTTACTCTTTGTTAAAAACCAACCAAACAAATAATTTCTGGAAAAACTAGAAAGTGATATGACAGAAAGTGAATTTAGACTCATATCTTATATCATATGCCATATTTAGTCTTATCTTCTCTATAGGTCTTATCTATAAAAGTTGACATCATAAACAAATTAAAGGAGAAAGGAAGGAAATACTCTTTGGAACTATGGATAAGAGAGGAGTTTATTAAGAGACAAAGGATGTAGAAAGGAGCAAAAAGAATAAAATGGGAATTTTATCACATAAAATTAAAAGGTTTTGCATGAAAAAATACCCAATAGAATTAAAATGTTAAAGGCATATGTTAACAGGAGCAAAATCTTTTCCAGTAATTTCTCTCATAAACATTTGATATCCAAGATATGTGATGAATTGATTAAAATATATAAAAGTAAAAGCAGTTTTTCAGTTCATAAATGGCCAAATGATAAATCAGTTTTCAAAGGAAGGAACACAAACTTTCAACAGTCATATTAAAAAATGCTCCAAATTACTAATAATCAGAGAAATGCAAAAACACATTCCCAGGCCTCAAGGGGTTCACATTCTAATGATGAAGACAACTATATACATATAAGATATATGTATAGTAGATGGGACGTAATTCCAGAGGGGAGGCATCAATGGCAGTGGTGGTAGGGACTGGGAAAAACCTCCTCCAGAAGATGGGATTTGACTTCGGTCTTAAAGAAAACCAGAGAAGACAGAAGGTTAAAGTAGGGAGTGAGAATAGTCCAGTTGACAAACAAAGTCTACTATATTTGATCCTGGAGGTAATATTAAACCCCTCTTCAATGAGCTGGGTGGTGATATGGTCAGACCTATTCTTTAAAAAGGACATTTTGGCAATGAAGTGAAAGATGAATTAAAGTGGGGAGAGACAGGGCAGGGAGATCACCCTGCAGGCTATTGAAAGTCCAGGTATGTGGAGTTAGGACCTGCATCAGTGGTGGTTATGTGATTGGAGACAAGGAAACAAATAGAAGAGATGCTGTCAAGGCAGAAATGGCAAAACTTAGCAACAGATTCAATATATGGAGTGAATTTGAGTGGGATGTTGGAGAAAATACAGAGATTGAAAGCCTTGGTGACTGGGAAGATGGTGGTGGCCTTGATTAATAATAGGAAAGTTTGGAAGAGGGGAAGGCAAAGCTATTGAATTCTGTTTTGGTCACATTATGTTTGAGATATCCAAGAAACAGTTGGGTATGTGAGTTCAGGAGAGAAGTTAGAGTTGGAAAAATCTATCTAGGAATCCCACCACTACCTCCTTCTGAGATTGCTTCCCATTTACATGGTATATGTCTTACATGTACATAGTTGTCTACATGTTGTTCCCATCATTAGAATGTGAGCTCCTTGAGGTCTAGGAATGTGTTTCTGTCTTTCTGTCACCAGAGCTCAACCCAATGCCTAGCATTTGAATAGAGATGATAATTGAACCCATGCGGACTGATGAAATCATCAAGTCAACATACAAGAGAATAGAAGTGGGCCCAGGAGACCCTTGTATCTTGTTCTTTTGCTTCTGATGTTTTCATTGCTGTTGAGTTTTTTAGCTGTGCCTGACTCCTCATGACCTCATGGACCTGAGCTAGCGTGCCAAGTCTTCTCAAAGGAAGGCTATCCTCCACTATCTTCACTATTTGATTTTTTCACTCTGCATCATTTCATACAAGTCTTTACAATTCACCAAGTTTCATGCTTTTCATTGCTTACATTGTAGTAACATACTCCATTTGATTCATGTGACATAATTTTTTCAGTCATTCCCCAAATATTGTGATCTAATGTTCTTTGTACTACACAAGATGTGAAAATGCTTTGGAGTTATAACTATAGAGGGAGTTATGAGGATATTCAAACAGACAGAAGGTGAGGTTTTGAGGCACCAATCATGAGGGCAATCATTTGATGGTGGTAAGATGTGTGAAGATGATGAAATTCCTATAAATGGTTTTAAGATTCCTTGGGGACCCCAGAGCATAAACTCCTACTAGCCAGGAATGTTTATTTTCTCTCTGTAATGATCTTGATGTACCTAGGGCAATTCTATGCACTCTAGATAATTAAGAAATGAAGACTTTTGACAGTTCTAGGATTTAATAGATTTTATCCAGGGGCACTTTATCCATATCCCTTAGTGACTTGCGATGGCCAACCAGTTTCCTACAGCTATACCTGCTTTTTTCTTCTAAGTAGCTCACCATACTAGGCTAGCTATCACCTCCCTCCCTATCCCCCTGCCCACAGGAGCTAGGCTTCATGCCAAAGCAGGAAAGCTGACTGAACACAATATCCTCATTCCTGCCAGGAATAGAATGAATGCTATTCCTCACCGCTTTCTCTTCATCCTTTCCACCCCCTTCTTTGTCCTGTCCCATGCGGTACAGGTTTATGCCTGAGAAAATAATTAGAAGTTTCTTAAGCAGGATCATTTCCTTCTGACCTACTTTTGAAAAGCTATAGCTGAGCATGTTGCTAAGAAAGAGAGAATTAGGTCCACATTCCCTAGGTTGCCCATCATTCCTGGATGCTGACGGCTACTCACTCACTCATCAGCCAATTGCCACACCTGATAGGCAGTATCCCTAATTATTTCCTACATTGACACACAGGTTGACTAATTCCACTGGACTTCTCAGATAGAGCTAGAACTTGTTTGCTGGGATAATATATATCTCCACACCTCCTCTTCCTCCCCCACCCCCTGCCCTGTCTTGTTTTTGCTAAATTGGTGCAGAGTTGTCTTACTATGGTCTTTCTATGTTCTTCTAAGAGGACAGTCCTAAGATCTTTCTTGCTAAAGACCCCTTTAACATCTGAGCAAATCCAGAAGACATTGGTTCTTAGCAACTTTCTCATCTAAATCTCTTATCTTCCTTCAAAAAAAAATTTCTTTACTCTTCATATACTGGGGAAGCTAGTTGACAATTTGACATCAACATCATATTAAGCTCCAGATTGAACTGAAGACAGAGATATAGATGTAGATATAGATATAGGTATAGGTATAGAGATAGAGATAGATATAATAGACAGAAAAATGAATTTGAAGTTAGAAGACAGACCTGAGTTTGAATCCCATCTCTGTTACTTATCCCCTGTGCGACTCTGGGTACACTGGGACTCCATTTCCGCATCTGTAATAGGAATGGATCCAACTAGATGCTTTTTGAAGGTCTTTAAATCTTTTAGTTCACCAGGATCAGTCTGTTTCTCTAATCTCCCACATGACTATAAGATACAAGCCTAAAGCATGTCCTAACTGGTTTCCTGAACAATCTCTCTTAGCAGAGCTCAGTTCATTTGGGTTCACTAGCATAAAGGGTTTGGGATAAAACTAGTCTACCTTCATGGCAGCACTGATCAATTCCATTGAATTGATTATGCACAGAACATAAGGCTGCAGCAGCTTTTATACAGGGAGTTCAATTCAAGGAAATAATTTTTAAGGACCCACAGAACACAATACTTAGTGCTAAGGAAGAAACAAAGTTTAATTGACATGTTTCCTGTTCTCATCCAGCTTATGTTGGGTAGCGTACTTGATAGTGTGTTGGACTTCATGAAACGTGATGATCAGCTGAAGAAATTGGATATCAGTTGATAATTGGTCAAAGGATATGAATAGGGAATTTTCAAAGAAAAAAACTGAAGCTATCAATAGCCATATTTTAAAAAAATTATCCAAATCTTTAATGATTAAGAAAATACAAATTAAAACAACTCTGGGATTCTACTTCACACCTTCAGATTGACAAAACTGACCAAAAAAATGACAAATGTTGGAGAGGCTGTAGGAGAATAGGCACATTAATGTACTATTGGTTACAGACGTTTTAGAAAGCATTTTGGAACTATACCCTCAAGATTACTAAATTATGAATACCCTTTCACCCAGTCATACCATACCACTACTAAGCATATATATGAAGAGAGCAAAGAGAGAAAAAGGGCCCATAGGAACAAACAATATTAATATCAGCTCTTTTATAGTGACAAAAAACTGGAAGTGAAGGAAGGGAGTACCTATGAATTGGGGAAAGGCTAAACAAATTATGGTGTATGAATGTAATAGAAAAATGATTGTCTTGTAAGAAATGATGGAGATGGTTTTAGAGAAACCTAGGAAGATTTGTACAAACTGATACAGAGTAAGATGAATAGAACCTGGAGACTAATTTTAACAACATTTTAATGACAAATAACTTCAAAAGACTTAATAACTCTGATCAGTGCAATAACCCACCACAATTCCAGAGAACTAATGATGAAGTGTGCTACATACTACCTCATATCTATATATCTATGTCTATATCTATATCTATATATATAATTGATGGACTCAAGATACAGAATGAGACAGGTATTTTTCAGACATGGCCAATGCAAAAATTTATTTTCCTTGATTATGTATATTTATTATAAGGGCTTTGTTTTCTTTCTTTTTCCCCTATCAGGGGAGGTGAAAGGAAAAAAAAATCTTACTGAAAAAAATATAAGTTTAAAAAAGAAGCAGGATGTTTAGCACAGAAAGCAAAGATAAAGACTCAGGATAATTTGATAGCTTTCTTCTAGCATTTATAGGACTGTAGTATGGAAGAGGACTTATTCATGTAAGTGGATTTAGTCTATTTGTCCCCAAATAACAGAATTAAGAGCAAAGGGTAGATTTAAGTTACAAAGAAGCAAATTCAGATTTATGTGAGGAAAAGCTAATAATTAGAGCTGTCTACAAGAGGAAGGAGTTGCTTTGAGAGGTGAATTTCCCTCCTCTTGGAGGTACTCAAGAAACACTTTGATGACCACTTGTCAGGTATGTTGTAGAAAGGATTCTTGTTCAGGTATGAGTTGTACTACTACTACTACTACTACTACTACTACTACTACTACTACTACTACTACTAACTTTTTTATAGTGTTTACTATATGCCAAGCTTTTTACAAATATTGTGTCATTTGATCCTCCTAACATCCCTGGGACATTAAGTGACTTGCCAGAGTCATATAGTAAATACCTGGAGGTTGGATTTGAGCTCAGGTCTTCATGACTCCAGGCCTGGTACTCTATTCACTGTACCACTTTGCTGCCTCAAATTTAGATGGATTAAGTTCTGTTCCACCTTTAAGATTCTATGACTTGGAGTTAGAAAATGTGGATTCAATTCACATCTCAGATACTTAGCTATGGGGGCATTACCCTGAGAGTCTCAGTTTCCTCATCAGTAAAATGGAGACAATAATTTTTTTCTTATTTTCCTAATAGGTTTTTTTTGGTAAGGAAAGTGCTATGCAAACCTTAAACATAAATGAGATTTATTATTATTTCAGTGAAGTAAGGGGATATGACACCAAGACAAATAACTATACACAATAATATACGTGGATAAGGGGAATTCAAATAAAATGCTATGATGCCTGGGGAGAACAGCAGTCATGAGTGACTGAATGAAGTAATGAAGTTGATGTGGGGGAAATAGAGAGTGGGGAGTCCAGAATCAAGTGTGCAGTGGAGACCCTCTTGTAACCAGGGGTATAGTGGGGATTAACTAGCAAATTACACAGTAGGCTGGCTAGCCTCATGGAATGGGGTCAAGACTTTTTACACAAGAGGTTTAGGTCAACCAAAGGTCTATGAGATCTAGCTGGAAGCAGCAGGTTATGGGCCTAGACCCTCATCTTGGCACTGACTATCTTGGCCCAGTTAACTTGGGCCGCACCAGTCACACCCTTAGTGCAACTCTTTCCTTGTCTGGGCAAGTCTGGGCAGCAGATGCATCTTCTCCATGAGCCAACTTCCTCAATTTGGGCAGCTTCCTGTTGGTATGGGAGGGACTGGGCAGAAGAAGAGAATGAAGGGGAGAACAGGATTCCATTGCAGACACACAGAGCTACTTAGTAAGAGGAGGCTAAGGCAGTCTGGAAGCACCAGTATTTAAGCCAATTATTCTTGTACAAATGCCCTTGAGCATATTTGATATCAAACTGATGCCAAAATGCTATCTGTACACCTCTGTACCCATGCAGCTGAGCAGCTGTGAGAGAGTTTACAGACACATACAGGGCTAGTGAAATGGACAGTCTCTAAGTGTGAGAACCAAAATATCTCTCTACACAATTACATATGCAGCTTAAAGATAGTCCACCTGTGGGAGCTTGTGAAATGAATGTATTTATAGATGGGATACTAATTTGTCTCCCAAGTGGCCCTTCTTTTATTCTAAGTGACACAGAAAAAAAAATCCATAGAGGAGAAAAAAGGGTCTTCCACAATAGGAAAAAAGGATGAGGATCTGGTCATCTTGTTGAAGGTCACTTTGTATCACCCGGACTCCACCCTCATTCTTTCTTCATTCAGCAATACTGAGACACTTCATCATTCAATGACAAATAAGTGTTTATGATGTATAACAAGGCCATGTGTTAGCTGGTGAGGGAAATGATGACTGACAACCTCCTTGCCTTAGACCAGTGGTTCTCAGCCTTCCTAATGCCTTGACCCTTTAATACTGGTATGTGGACATATCTGCATGTGGGCAGACCCGCCTGGAGCCAGATAGTGCTGCCTCGGTTCCAAAGACCATTGGAAATATGTGTTTTCCAACAGTCTTAGGTGACCCCTGTGAAAGGATTCTTCAACCCCGAAAGGGTTCACAACCCACAGGTTGAAAACCGCTGCCTTAGAGGAATTCATGATGGATTATTTAATTCAAGTCAGATAACATTTAATAAGTGCCAACTATGAATAAGGCAACCTAGGTGTTTGGGACAGAAAGAAGAAGTAAGACACAAACTCCATCCTCCAAATAGTTTTCAGTCTGGTAATACTTAGAGATAACATTCTATTGTTCTCTTCCTTCAGATAAGTAATGCCTAATATACCTTTCTTCCTCCAGTCTTCCTAGAAAATGGGAATATAGGGAAATTCCCTTGGCATCACCATATCCCTTGATATGACTCTCAGAACTCTCCTACTATACCAGTTTTCCCACCATAGACTTATTGTTGGGCAACTATATAATGGTAGCTTACTTAGGTCACACAGGCAGAGGATGAATAAGTACTCAGTGGCTCCCTTATGTGATGCATGAAGTGCTAATGCAGCAGCCCACACTAGCTCATGTGCTATCCTCCATTGAAAGAAAGGGTGTTGGGGCAGCTAGGTAGTACGGTGAATAGAGCACCATCCCTGGAGTCAGGAGGACCTAAGTTCAAATCTGACCTCAAACACTTAACATTTACTAGCTATGTGACCTTGGGCAAGTCACTTAACCCCAATTGCCCTGCCTTTCCCCCCTCCAAAAAAAAAAAGATTGAAAGAAAGGGTGCCACTCCATTATTTAACTCATGAGTGAATATTATATATAATTTGTCCCCCCCCAAGTGGCAAGACCCCCAAGGTCCTTCTGATGCAGGGTTAAATGATCCCTTCTAGTATGGTGGCACAAATCTCCTACCCCAGAGAAAATGAACAGCATCAAACAGCCCAGCTAGAAAGGAACCATGCTGACCAAGCTTTGAATTCTAGGGCTCTCAGTTCTCATCCAGCTATGCAGCCATTTTTCACTTGTATTTGACTTTCTTTGATTCCATTTGGGGCTTTCTTGGTGAGGTTGACATAAAAAATAGCCTGTTCCTACAACTAGGAGGCTTCCTGGCTCAGTCTCAAAGCTCTATGTTTACACTACACAGACAATCAACTTTCTTTAGTCATTTAGTTTATTTAACATTGAAGAAAATGACAAAGAAACAGATGGAGTCCTCCTGCTCTGAGCCTCTGGCCAATGTATCACAGCCCCTCAAGCACTAGGTGATAGAAAGGAGAGAAGGGAATAATGCTTTTCAGGGTCCTAGATTGAAAGAAACAGTAAAAGCAAGGAAGAAACCAGGGAATGTGCCAGCGGTTGAGTTGGTCTGTTGGCCTTCACCTTAACCTGTTGAGGTTTTCTTGGAAGCTATTCTGAGGCCTGTTTCGGACTTCCCTCTCTAAATTATGTTCTCTACTTGGTTGCTCTGGCTCCCTGTTCAACCTCAGCTCACCTGTGTGGATCATAGGGCAGACCACTGAGGGAGTAGTAGTCAGTGGTCACCACCTACGTAGGTCTCCTGGAAGTTCTCAGTTTCAAGGGCACAGATAGTTGGCAAAAACCTTTTCAGCACTGTGCAGAACAGAATGACTGAGAGGAAATATTTCCTAAGGATAGGAAGAAGAGTGAATTTTAAGACCCTACATTCCCATTTTCCCATTCTCCCATTGTTACACCAATCTGTTTCCTCTTCTCAGAAACTTCCAAGGGGAAGGGGGACACAGGGAAAGAGGAACCTACGTTACCCTTCTTACCACTCTACCCCTTCAATCACCATTATCATCCTCCTCCTCAGGCTCAAGGGGAAAATAATAATTATAGCTCTGGTTAAAGGACTTTATATTTATATTTTCATTAAAATCCACCAGAGACAGTTCTTAAAGTACAAGCATTTCTTTGGAGAGCTATTCTGGCCTCTGCTAATCAGAAATCTCCCCAATTTGAGCAAATTTAAACTCACATTTTATAGTAATTACTAAAAGACGAAAAATATTGCAGAAGCTAAAGAACAAAGGTACACAATTTTCACAAGTAGTTTTGAAAAAAACCTAACAATGGTAATGTGGACATATCTTTTAGGGAAGATCTAACCTGTCAAAAACAAGAACTCTCTCTTTAGATCTGTTCCAAGATTCTGATTTCTTCAGGAAATTCTAGATTAGATAATTAGCAATTCAATGAAGTCTAGGGAGACCAAGGACACTGTTAAAAAAAAATTCCCAACTAATTCTTAAGCTTCCCAACACAGAAGAGTCCTTCCTTTTACACACACACACACACACACACACACACACACACACACACACACACACGTAATATATATATGGCTTTTCTCTCCCCCCCCACCCCCATCTGCCTGTCCCATGCTTTTTGAAGAAAATTATTTTGCTTCTTTACATTGTATATAGTAACCTGCAAGGTCCATTGTACTGGTTGATTCCATATCAAAACTAGGAGTTTTGCATTTTACTTTAATAAAATAGGTGATGGAAAGGAGAGAAGGTAATTTAAAAAATAATAATAAAAATAATAAACAAAATAAGATAGATAATAAAAATAAAAAATAATAACCATAATAACCAATTAATAATAAAGCAATGAGATGAAGATGAGAACAATTTTGATTCTTATTGCAATATACCAAGTGGCATAATAGGGTAGAGGCATTACCTTAATAAATTACAGGCAAGGGTGGCCTGTGCTGGTTAAGCAATTAACAACCAAAAAATGTACCCTCAGACACTTTTAAGTTTAATCTTTGTTATTAAAATTTTCACCATCACTTTCTTAAGCCTAGACAATCAACAAACAATAAATCAAGTCCTGATTTGTAACATTTGCTGATTTTTGAGGTATAAATGCTTACACTAAACATTTAACAATCAGCTTGCTTCAGTATCTTCTTACAGGCTATATGGTGAAGAGGAGAAAAGAAGCTGCATTTTAGTGGAGACAAAGGCCAACTTTTCAAACCTACTTGATTCTCTAGTCCTTTAATCACTTAAACCCAGAAGGCTGTTTAAGATTAGTAAAGCTGTCTGGGATCAGGATGGAACAATTATACAACAGATATTTTGAGTTCTTTATATGGATAATTCCAATGCAGTTATCTTTGACCCGAAATGACTCTCATCCAGAAATTTTACTTTTCTTTGTTCAACTCAACAAGTCTTATTAAGAACAGCAACTAGATCTCTGTCTACTTAAAAGTATTTTTTTAACTAGATCATTGTAAAGTCCAGAAAGTCCATTAATTTCCCATTCTATATCAAATATCTGGTATTATTCCAGGAGAACTTACAACAATCAACAATATTTATAGCAATCAACTAAACTTCCTTAGGTGCTTAGTCTCCCATATGTCACAGAGGGCTACCCAGTTCTACAGGCATTCGTCCCTATAAATTGAGGCCCAGATTTCTTTAATTAGATCATTAAGGAAGCTGAATTGGGAGTGGTTGCTCTCTCATCCTGAGAACCTCGAGGCCTTACTCCATGGCTATAGGTCAGAAAGGATTATTGATTTCTACAAACTCTAAGGCCAATAGGCCAATGTTAATGAATGAGGTCATCATATTTGGTCCATAGCTCAGTTCAGCACTCCACCCACCAGACTACCTAGCTGCCCTAGCCTTTTTGCTTCAAACTCCCCAGGGGTAGAATTTTTTTCCAGTGGTATTCAGGCACTCAGAATTAAAGATCTCAGCATTTAGCAGCAGTACTAGTGATTCATATACGGTTACAAAGTCTTTCAGCAATTTCATTGTAACTACTTCGGAGTCTCTTAGCAGGAGCTTCCAACCCATACCCAAATCATACTACGCCCAGAAAATATCAATAATTACAAATTTAGCCACTGAATAAAATTAACCCGTGTGTTAACAACAGACTGCATCGCCGTGCACTGCTTTCTTTGTTTCGATCGATTTCCCAGTGTGCCCAGCAGATGGAATGAATGCGGCAATGTTGTTGGGCCATTGAAAGAGTAGGTCACTCAATCTGAACTGCAGCAAATCATCCCCTTCTCCCCTCGCTCATGAGAATCATTCCACGGAGCATGTAAGAAGGTGAAGAAGCGCCGCTCATCTGCACTCTGACCAGGCGCCTGTCGGAGGAGTGCCACGGGGGATCTGGCTACAAAAACACCCAGTCAGCTCGAGGCATCTTTTTCAGGTACAGGGGCCTGATCTTGTAGTGGGGCAACTAGTAGTCTGGCTAATGAAGGCTAAGAAAAGTAAGAGAAAGTAACACCTTGAAGGCTGATGCCCTTACTGAGGAATCTGCCAGCTGTGTACACTTTCCCATCACGTACAGTTCAGTAAGGAGCACACAGTTGTAGCCAGCTTCTAAGCATCTAACAGAGAAATGCATAGAGACAATTTTTTTATTTGGCCTCTTTCTGCATTGAGGTAGCCTCTCTGCTTCCAAAGGGGGCTGCAATAGGGGAGGAGACAGAGACTCAGAGAGAGACAGAGACATAAAACAAAGAGAGGGATAGAGAGAGACTTAGAGACAGGGATGAAGAGAAGAGGATGGGGAAAGAGATACAGTGGGGAGACAGAGACAGGCAGAGAGACAGAGAGATCTGGGCAGAAAAGACATTTGGTAAAGACATAACTCATACTGCTAACAGCCTACTTAGAGCCACCTGACATCATCCCTTTGACAGGACCCATCCATTAACAGAAGAAGATCTAGGTGTCTAAAAGGTGTCTTTAAGATCAGTAAGGTGGAAAGGGATGGAAACACAGTCACGAGGAAAGAATGGAAGAGGGAAGCAGGACTGAAGAGAGGACTTTAAGTCGATAGGATGTGTCCTGCTGACAACAGCAGCATTTCATATTTGGTTAGTCAGGTGTTTGGCAGATGCACTTTGATTTTTAAAGAAAGATCAGCCACAGAGTGGGGCACGGTGGCTGAATGGGGCTTGGAGAGCCAAGGTCTCTGCCATTTTAGGAAGAATGGCAGCAACAGCTGGGACAGCTAGGTGGTACAGCAGATAGAGTGCCAGGCCTGGAATCAGGAAAATCTGATTTCAAATCTGAACTCAGACACTGAATAGCTGTGTGACCCTGGGTAAGTCACTTAACCTTGTTTTCCTCATCGAGGGAATGAGCTGGAGAAGAAAATGGCAAACCACAGCAGTATCTTTGCCAAGAAAACCCCAAATAGGATCCACAAAGAGGCGGGCACAACTGAAAAGGCTGAAAGTAACAGCGGCAGCAATTACAACTACCCCGAAGCAAGGAGGAAGTTCCCCAGCTCCTGGGAATAGAGTTGTAGTGGAGTAAATCACAGGGAAGGACTTGTTCTAAAAAGAACACAGTGGAAAATGGAGTCGGAGGACACGAGTTCAAATTCTTCCTCTGAGGTCTACTAACTGTGTGACTATAGGCAAATCACCGGGCCTGAGTTTTTTCATTAAAAAAAAAAGGTGGGTGTTTGAATAGACGTCCTCTGAGTTTGTTTACGTGTCTAGATGTATAATGCTGTGAAAAGTCTGAAGTCAATAAACACTGACATAAACACCCCTTTTAGACCAAAACGCCGCAGAATCATTGGAATACATACTAGACACCATCTGGCACATGCCTAGCTTTCTTCAGCCTCATGAATTAGTGACTGGAGAAGGAATGGGCCAGGCGGGGAGCAATCATAGGATCAGTTTATTAAAAGCAAGTGCGGTCATGGTTTTTAAACAGGCCGGCTATTTCACACGCTAATATTATGCCCAGCCGACGCACTTCTTTTAGAAGGACCTGCTGTTAAACTGACGTCCTAACAACGCCCCTCCCATCCTATTCCTGAGACACTGAGCCTCCTAATCTAGCAGAGGCAGGCTCACAGAGCACCTGGCAGAGGCCCGGCCTGGCCCATTGGTGAGATAAGCAGGGCTGGAGGGATTAGGGAGAGAAGTCAGCGGGGAACAGGGTGCTTTTTGCTACTTTTTGCTCTGTGATATCCACCCATATGAAGGCCATACAGGAATTTTATAAGAATGGACCCTGTAAAAACCATAATGATGTGTCTATGTGTGTGTGTCTATGTCTGTGTGTCTGTGTGTGTGTCTGTGTGTGTGTCTGTGTGTGTTTCTGTGTCTGTGTGTGTGTCTGTGTGTGTGTCTGTGTGTGTGTTTCTGTGTGTGTGTGTGTGTGTGTATCTGGGTGTGTGTGTGTGTGTGTGGTGAGAGACAGGAAGACTTTTAGCTGAGACATTAGCACCCATAAAAAGCACACTCTCCCATTTTCCAGCACCCTAAGCTATTGCCTTGGCCTATAAAATACCTTACACCGCACTTTTTATTTTTCAAAGTACTTTCTCACATACATTATCTCATTTGATTTTAGGAAACTAAGAGGTAGGTAGGGTAGGTATTATAATGTTCCTGCTTTACAGATGAGGAAATGGAGGACCAGAGAGTTTAAATGTCTTGCTAAAGATCACACACAGCCAGTAAATAATAATGAACATTTATATAGAAGCTTGTGGTACAGCTAGCTCTAGGCCTTCGGTCAAGAAGTTGTTTTTCAGTTGTGTCTGATTCTTTGTGACCCCTTTTTAGGGTTTTCTTGGCAAAGATACTGGAGTAGTTTGCCATTTCCTTCTCTAGCTCATTTTATAGATGAGGAAACTGAGGCAAACAGGGTCAAGTGACTTGCCCAGGGTCACACAGCTAGTATGTGTCTGTGTTCACATTTGAACTTGGGTCCTCCAGAGGGCAGCTAGGTGGCACAGTGGATAGAGGTCTGGCCCTGGACTCATCTTCCTGATGAGTCTATTCACTGAGCCACTTAGCTACTTCCTAGGTAAACAGGTTAAGTGACTTGCTCAAAGTCACATAGCTATTAAGAGTCTGAGTATGGATTTGAACACAGGTCTTCCTGACTCTAGGCCCATTGCTCTTTGCATTATGGTGCCACCAACTGCTTAGCTGCTAGTAAGTAGTAAAGTCAACATACCATCCCAGCTTTTCTTAGGTTTTCTTAGCTTTTCTATGTTCTTTCTACTGCAGTGAATTGTTTCATTAGACAGAACTGAGGGAGTCATTCAGAAGTTCTACTCCAGTAGTTGGTGTAGTGGATAGAGCGTTGAAAGAAACTGCCCTCAGATCTTACTAGCTGTGTGACCCTGGACAAGTCATTTAACCTCTCTGCTTCAGTTTCTTTGTCTGTGAAACGGGGATAATAATAGATCTACCTCATAGATCAAATGAAGTAACGTCTGAATAGCACTTTGTAAACCTTAACATACTATATAAATGCTACATATTATTAGCAATATAAGGATCTCTAACATATTACTCATTTGGAGGCTACTATCATTGAAATTCCTCCCAAACTAAAGAGCCAGAATAACCACCAAGTATCGCCATGGCACCTGTCCTTAGCAGCTGGGCTCTAGTATTGGCGCCTAAGAAGAATAAAGCATCAACAGTCAGCAGCTGAAGACTTGTTGAATTGAGAAGCCCGTCAGTTGTGTGTGACAGGTCCTATTTTTACCCTGGCCAGTTACTGTTGGCAAGACAGATGTGAGAGGAGACATGCTGGGGAGCTGTGCTGTTCAGTGAAGCCCAAAGTCACTACACTGTACATATTCTTTGATCCAGTGATAACATCATTACTAGGCATACACCCCAAGAAGGTCAAAGGCTCAGCAAGGGAAAAGGAAAAGTTCCTCACCTGCAAAAGTTCTTACAGCAGCACATTCTATAGTAGCAAAAACTGGAAATGGTGCAAGTGTTCATTAATTGAGGCAAATGAACAAATTATAATATGTAAAAGTGATGCAATATCTCATCATAAAAGATATGAAGAATTCCAGGAAACTAAGGAAGATTTATATGATGCAGAATAAAATTAATAGAGCTGGGAGAACAATTTATATGATGCTCAAAATAATGTGGACTTTGAAAGACATCAGAACTCTGATCAATGAAGTGATTGATCAACCATGGCTTCAGGAGACTGCTGGTGAAACACGCCCCTCACCTCTCAGCAGAGAGTAGTGGACTAGAGGTAACAATGAGGTGTTCATCTTCAAACATGGTCTATGTTTTGATTTATTTTGTTTAAGTACTCTTATTTGTTATAAGGGAGGGCTCTTTGTGGGGGAAGAGGGAGCAGCAATCAATGGAAAGTGACAGTTATAGTTTAAAAGAGAAAACATACTATTTTCTTTTAAAGAAAAGGCATTATAAGAGTGGACGTCTCGATCTGCTTTTGGAATGCAGTGTGATGGCTCTTATACTTGGTTCATAGACACAGAGCTCACATCAGAGATATAATCACAGTCAAAGGTTTTTAAACCTAGAGCCAGAATAGATATCTCTAGCGGCTTCTCTCACCATCCTTTTCCAAGAGAGACTTTAATTCCTGGCAGGAGGGGAAGCAGGAAATTGGAGCCAGAGGGCACTATGCTCTTCTCAGAGAGAGGGACTGCTGGTCTAGAATTATATCTTTCTGCTCCCTTACTTATTGTTAGTCTTTTTGTATAGTTGTTTCAGTCATGTCCAACTCTTCGTGACCCCATTTGGGGTTTTCTTGGTAAAGATCCTGGAGTGGTTTGCCATTTCCTTCTCCAGCTCATTTTACAGATGAGTAAACTGAGGCAAACAGGGTTAAGTGACTTGCCCAGGGTCACACAACTAGGCAGTATCTGAAGCCAGATTTGAACTCAGGAAGATGATCCTTCCTGACTTCAGGTCTATCCTGTGCCACCTAGCTGCCTATATTTTTAGTTTAGGGGATACGATCCAATTCAATCTATCTTATTATTGCTGTCAATCATTATTGGAGGAGGAGGAGGATTCCAAGCTTTATATGCAAGGTTTGGCTCCCTTTCCACTGAATACCAGTTTAATAAAGAACACACATAGTGAATAACAAAGGAACCCATTTGTCCAAATTGAAGCAGAACAGAAATCGGAGGATGTGTAAATAGGAAAATATATAAAAGACAACACGGAGTAAAGCAGCTCTGCCACTGGGAATGAGGTAACTCAACTCAACCAGAAGAGAGTCCTGGATCTCCTCCAGGGAAACTCTCTGCAACCTCTACTGTAGCAAGCTATTGACAGGGACATGATATTGACAGCTCCTCTCATGTTGACTTTTCCAAGAGTCTTTTCCTTTAGCAACCCAAAGTGGGGTTGACCTCTTCCATCTTCCCTCTAGAAGCTGGAAGGAGCACCTGAAGCAACTTGAGGCTTGAAGATCTGAAGACAGAAGAAGATGGAAAAGGGCAGAGCTCGCCATCTCCACCCCATCCCTCACACAGGGCAGAACATTCATCTAGACCAATGAGGAGAGAGTCCCATACCAATGGACTTTGGGATTGGGCTTATATAATATTTTTTTTCCAAGGGAGGGCAAGGCAATTGGACGTAAGTGACTTGCCCAACGTTACACAAGCTAGTAAGTGTGTCAAGTGTCTGAGGCTGAATTTGAACTCAGGTCCTCCTGACTCCAGAAACAGTGCTCTATTCAGTGCATTACCTAGCTGTCACATACTTAATTTTTTAAAGAGGAAAAAGAGAAAAAAATCCAGCAAATAGTGTTCCATACCATGGACTCCTGCCTTCTCTACCTCCCACCTCTGCAAAGGAGTAGGGAGAGTTATTTTCTCACATCTCTTTTTAGGGGTCAAGTTTCATCTTTGAAATTTGCAGCATTCTTTCTACAGACGTTGTTCTAATCATTACGTGCATTGCTTTCTTGATTCTGCTTACTTTACTCTACATTGTTTCATGTAGATCTTTCCATACTTCTCTGTTTTAATCACATTCATCATTTTCTTACAGCACAGTTATGTTCCATTACATTCACGTACCTCAATCTGGATAGGCATCTACATTGTTTACAATTCTTTGCTACGGCAGAAAGTGTTGCTATGAATATTTTGTTCTACAAGGAACTTTTCTTTTTGTCAATGATATCCTAGGGATATACTTTACTAGTACCAGAATCTGTGTTAAAAAAAGAGTATGAACATTGTAGACTCTTTATTTGCATAATTCCACACTGCTTTCCAAAACAGTTGAATTAATTCATTGTTCTACCAACAATGTATTAATGTCCCTGTCTTGCTACACATCCTCCAACGTTAAATATCCGCATCTTTTATCTTCTTTGTCAATTTATCTGGGTGTGAAATGAAACCACAGAGTTATTTTTGATTTGTATTTCTCTAATCATTAGTGATTTGGAGGAGCAATTTTCATCTCATTGTTAATAGCTTGTACCTTTATTGAAGGCTATTTGTTCATTGGGTGATGACTTTTGGTCTTATGTATTTCTGTTCAGAATGCTTTTGAGACCCTTTTTCAATCTGGTAAACTCGACTTTTTAAGGCATTCTTCTCCTCATTGGCTTTTTGGGCCTTTTTTTGCCATCTGAGTTAATCTGTTTTTTAAGGTGCTATTTTCTTCAGTCAGGTTGTTGACTCTTTCTTGCATCATTCTCATTTCTCTTCCCAATTTTTCCTCTACATCTCTTATTTGATTTTCAAAGTCCTTTTTAAGTTGATCTATGGCTTGTAGGCAATCTTCATGTATCTTGGAAGCATTTGGTGTGAGAGTTCTGACTGCGCTGTCTTCCTCCCATTCTATACCTCTATCCTTTTTGTCCCCAAAAAGGATTCTAGAGTTTGATTACTGTTCTTACTTTGCTTCGTTCTCCTCATGTTGGTCAGTCAATTAATTGCTTGGTTTTTTAGCTCTGTGGAACTCTGCTTCCAGGGGGAAAAGCTCTGTCCCAAATTGCTGGGGTTTTCACAGCTGCTGGAGCTATTAGGTGGGTGCTGCAGCTCCCACCAGCTTTGACTCACTGAAAGCACACCCCAGGACCACCACCCAAGACCACAATCCAGATCCAGGCCACTCAACACAAGAGCTCTTGGCCTTTGGGATCTTTCTTTTAACCTTATTTTTTCTGGCTTGATCAATGTGGAGATTGCCCCAGGGGCTGCCAATCCACGCTCCTGTAGACTCCAGCTGTGACTTTTCCTGACCGCTCTGGGGCCAGGCCACGGTTTAGCGTTGGGCTGGCCTCAACTCCCAGCCTGTCATGATGAGCCCCTCCAGCTAAGCTGCCTTCAGCAAGAGATGTGCTTTTTGTATTTCTGTGGGTTTTGGAGCCCTAAAATTTGTTTAGAGTCGTATTTTATAGGTATTTTAGGTGGCTGTGTGGGAGCTGTGAAACTTTGCTGCTTCTATGCCACCATCTTGGCTCTGACCCTGGTCTATGTATTTCTGTCAGTTGTCAATATATCTAAGATACCATGCCCATTTGGGAGAAATTTGATACAAAGATTTGTTCCCAATTGATCTCTTCCTTTCTTATCCTGGTGTTTATTTTATTTGCACAAAAGCTTTTTGATTCTATATAATAACAATTATACATTTTCTAATTTTTTCTGATTGTTATTATCTTTGTCTGGTTAAGAATTCAGCTATTAATAGTGGTAATAGGTATATGGTCTGCTTCTCTTCTAATTTTTTTAATGGTATGATCTTTAATGGGTTGTGTATCCATTTTTAATTTACTGTGGAATAATGATGTAAGATGTTGTCCTAAGATTAATTTCTTTCAGCCAGTGCTCATCTACTTAGCAATTCCTAAGTAATTTATATTTTAGGGTTCACTGAGTTGAGTTACATTATTTCTAAGTTTTCCTTTTCTAGCAAAAAAAAAATTCTTCTAATTTTTAGCTAAGACCAAATGCTTTTGATGATTGCTACTTTATAATATAGTTGAGGTCTGAAAGTGTGATTCCCACTTCATTTCTACCATTTTCCACTAATTCTTATAACATTACATCAAAAAAAACTGTTTCATTGCTGTTTCCTTCTAAATCTCATGGTTATTACTGTGTATTTTTTTAAAAAATGACTTAATTACACTCTTTTCTTTCTTTTCTTGTTTTTTGGGGGTCAGAGTTATTGCCAAAATCTGTATAACTCCCAACTCCTTACTCCCCCAAATTGAGAAAAAAGAAAGGAAAAACAAAGCTTTTATAACAAATATGCATAGTCAAAACAAATTGGCAAATCGCCCTTTTCCCAAAATATGTGTCTCATTCTGTATTTTGAGACCATCACCTCTCTCTCAGGGGTTGCCCAGCACTTCTCTGTAGTGGTGTTTGGTCATTTCAGAAATCAAATTTCTTAAGTCTGAAAGCATAAAAACAAAGCAGTTTGCTGTAAGTCAGAGGTGTCAAATGAAACAGTCATACTCCCAGTGGAGCCTGAACCAGATTAAAATAAAATCGAGAAATATTTAACAAAATAAGTAAAAACACAATAGAACATATATCATGTTGATATGTGGTTTTCTAAGTCACTATGTGACCCACAGGGATTGTTATGGATGGTTTAGTAGCCCTGTTTCCTTTTGCATTTAATACCACTGCTCTAAGAACACAGAAATCCAGTGGCAGATTTTGTGACTTCATACCAGTCATCTTTCTATGATAACATCCTTTCCCATTATGAGCAAACATTATGGAACATTTCTGATTGGTATTCTTAAAATTCGGATGCCATTCTATTTTTGCTGAAGACAAGTAACAGAAAGGGTACCCATGTGTTCTCCCACGTCCTGTCCATCACTGATGCCATTTCCCAGAGAGAACTTCATGAGGACTCCATAAAAAGAGAAAAGGATTTCAGCCATGAGTCAAGATATATGCCTTCCACATCTCTATACATATACCTCACTATTATTGTATTTTAAGTTTGAAACTACTCTCCCCAGAGACTTCCTGGAGGAGAGGGTGCCTCCCAGAGTAGGGGAAGATGTTTTGTACCTAATGTTCATAACATACACTACCAATAAATCCTTTTCATAACACATGCATGCTATTATGTGTTTATAACATGCTGTCAGTATTCACATATGTGTGTTCATGACATGCATTATCAGTGATATATATGTTCATAACATTCATCATCAGTAAATACTTTAGTTGGGTTAATGGAGCCACTAGACGATTATAAATGTGGAGCATACTGATGTAGGTTCATAATTAAAAGTACTCCTGAGTCTTAACCAGCCCTCTGGATGACAGGGACAGATGTTACATATCTATTATAGCTATGCTGACATCTTATACCGCTACCAGACTCTAAGTGCCTTGAGGATAAGGATTTGTCTTATGTAAATTATTTGTGTTCTTCAGTACCAACACAGTGTTTCACAAGCAATAGATGCTTAATAAATGTGGAATGTGTGATTCTAAATCACACAATATTATATTAATTATATTGTATTACATTAATTATATGTTACATTATATTGTATTGTATTGTATTACATTATACTGCATTACATTATCATAATGTATTATATCATGTTATATTAAGTAATATAATTATATATCAACATATATGATATATTTATAATATATAATGTAATGTAATACAGTGTATTGTAATGTAGTATAATATACCATTTTATTATATCCCATTATGTCATGTTATGTTATGCCGTGTCATGTCATGTCATGTCATGTTAAGTTATATTTATTTCTGTGTGCATAAGATCCTTCCCTGCTAGATTCTGAGTTCTTCAAGGTCAGGGACTATACCATCCATGAAGAGACAGGGTGACATAATAGAACATGCACCAGCCCTAGAGTCAGGAAAGATCTGTCCAAATCCAGGCTCTGATCCATTCTGTCTTTACAATATTGGGTACCTCTCTGAGCCTTAGTTAAATCTATTTTAAAAGCAGTGCTGCTGTGAAGAAAGCATTTTGTAAACCTTAAAATGCTATATAAAAGTGAGTTATTATTATCTTTGTATCAAATATAGCTTTAGGGATACGGACATAAAGGAGAATTCTCAGAGGCATCCTATTTCTCACACAGCTAGACCATTCAAAATAAATCTTTCTATAGGACACCTCAAAACAGCAACAGAGACAGAGACTTCCTGAGGTTACTGGTTCCTCTGTCCTTCAGAGTTCTTGGTTCTTCCCTTCAGGAAGCAGGCAAGCATGTGGGGACTGGTGGCATCAAGGCTGCCATTGTCTAGACTTGGTTCCTGCATGTCTGAGTTTCCTGCTTTGTTTGCCCTCCATGACCTATAGGAGGCTTGAGTCATTTTCCAAATTCAGTGGCTTGAATCAGCCCTGAGCTATTGACTTACAAGGTGTCTGGGCACTACCATTGAAAGCCTTACCTCTTGTCATGGTGAATGCTTTATAAAACTGGGGGGAGAGGACTTGAGTTTGAATCCCGTTGCTGTTAATGTCCTATATGCCCTTGGGCAAATCATTTTCCCACTCTGGACCCCATTTCCTTATCTATCTTTTTTTGGAAAGTTACCTATTCTCTTTAATTTATGGAATAAAATAAACATTTCCATAACATAGTACAATAAAAAGATGATTTTACATGAAAATGCAAATCTACTATGCACAACTTGCTATTCCTTTCAAACATGAGACAAAGTTGTCATGTAGATTTCTTTATTTTTTTCTTCTTTCCCAGTCTCCCCACCCTATAGATGGCTACCATTAGATATAAATATACATACATACACACACACATATATACATATATATGTAAAATTATTCTATACATATGTCTATTTTATCAGTTCTTTCTCTAGATGCAGATAACATATTTCTTCATATGTCCTTTATTAATTTGTGTATTTGTAGTAGACAAAATAATTTATTCAAAGAAACAATGTCTATATCTGAAGAGGTTTAGAAGCTGTCAGCCATAAATCGAGGGGTTTGTATTCCATAAATAGCTTCCAAGGTCCCTTTTAATGCTAAATCCAGTAATTTTCCGGCCACAAAATATTACCAACTTTCAGTTACAGCACTTGTTTCCAAGGAACCATATACATTTTTAAAGCACGGGTTATAAAGCACCATGTCATTCCTCTGCTCAAGAACCTTCAGCAGCTGTCCCACTTGCCTGGAATGCACTGAATCTTCACCTTCACCTTCACCTCTTGTTCTCCCTAACTCCTGTCAGTGCTCAGCTCAGGTGTCACCTTTTCCTCTAGACCTCTTGATGCTCCCAGAACTTTGTGCTATATTTTGTTTTGACTTCACTGGTGTAATTCTTTCTCCTTCCCACATCTCACTGAAATGTAAGTTCCTTGAGGAGAGGTATTGTTTTGTTTTTGCCTTTGTATCCCTAGTACCAGGCCCAGGGCCTTGCATGTAGTGAGTGTTTAATAAATATTTGTTGAAGACAATCCCAAAGGACTAATGATGAAGCATAATATCTGTCTCCAGAGAAAGAACTGGTATTGTTTGACTACAGACTGAAGCTTCCTTCCTTCCTTCCTTCCTTCCTTCCTTCCTTCCTTCCTTCCTTCCTTCCTTCCTTCCTCCCTTCCTTCCTTCTTTCTTTCCTTCCTTCCTTCCTTTCTTCCTTCGTTTCTTTCTTTCTTTCCTTCTTTCTTTTTGTTTTTCTCATTTTTTCTTTTATTCAAGTCCTCTTGTACAAAATGTTTTACATAATTGCATATGTATAACCTCTATTTGATTGTGTACCACCTCAGTGAGGGAGAAGGGGAGAGAGGGAGGGAAGATCATAGGATTTGGAACTCAAAACTTTGAATAAAAATATTTTTTAAAATTGGAAAATAAATACTTGTTAAATGAATGAGATACCATAAAATGCTTCCTTGGATCTCACTATGATATTGGAAAGGTGAACATTATCATTATGCTAAAGAGAAAAGACAAGCCCAGATAAGCTAAATGACTTATTGAAAGTCATACATACATAATCAAACTAAGAATGTTGGATTGGTTTGAGGCCCTAGTCCTGTGTTCATTTCCTTTAATATTAATTTACCCACGTCAGTAGCCATCTCTAGGATTCACTCTCTCCTGCTCTTTTGAATTAGACTGGGAGGATGACATATCTTATCACTGATAATCCTTGTATTTGTGGCTTTCCAAGGTCTGCCTGTCTCAAATGAGTTAAGGGCTCACAGCTTAAAATAGAGTCAAGGAAAATCTAGCCCAAAGAGTAAAGAGATCCTTGGCTTAGCCTTCACCCTCGCTAATGTTGCTCTGATCTTTGCTCGTACAGCTTGGGAAACAACTGGCATTTAGAGCAGCCTCTGAAGTTTTAACAATTAATGGCAGAGGGTAACTGTAAGCCTAATAACAGACATTTGTGTAACCTTGTGTCAGAGACTTCTTCCTGATTTGAAGGGCCTCTTGGGGGATTTCTAAATTTCTCCAACTCATTAGCCTCCACAGATGTCCTCATATCACACTGCCATAAGGGAAGGAAGAGGTGACCAATTCTCTTTACAAACTGCTAGCCTCACAAGTCATCTAACATAGATCATGTTTTATTTACCCAGAAAAGGACAAAGAAAATCGTGCTTAGGCACTCACAGAGGGTCCAAGAGACACCATTCCCTCACTGGTGGGCAGCTATCTCCCTTCAGTGACTTGAATACTCCTTACAACTTAAAACACTACTCATATGTCTCCCCTCAAGAAAGGGAAAGGACTTGGAATTCACTAGAGAGCAAGAAAACCCCCTCCTGATTGAACAACCCTACTCTGAGGCACCTGTTTATTCCCTGTGACTTATAGTATTGATCCATTTGGGACTTCTCAAGGGCTATTTAAGACTTCTGATCCTTTACTTGGGTCTCACTACCGCATCTTCCACACAAAGGGTATCCTCCAGCAGACAATCTTCCTATGAATAAACTATGAATCAGCTCCTGGTGAGTTCATCCCACTTATCTCCTCCCTCCCTCTTCCAGCATTCCAGGAGTTCTCCATCAGCTCTTTCTACCCATTTTGGGAATTTGGATGAGCTCCTCCCTTCCTTCTCCCTATTCACTTTTCCATTCACCATTTTCCTTCAGGGTGGATGAGTTGAAGGATGGGAATTAGCTGTGGCTTCTTACTAAAACTTCTCCTGAAATCTCTGAAAGCAGGGGAAAGGTACAGCTAGCAGTTCCCCATGGGCCTCCCCAACACATACACTAAGTAGGAAACAGGGTAATGTGGCTGTAATGACCAAGATTCATTGCTGCACTCAAAATAATAGATTTGGAAAGCTGGGAATGACTTTGGAGTCAGAAGATTTAGATTCAGATTTTAGCTTTCTTTATATCTGAATATGTGATTATGTGAGTTGAATGGATATTAGGTACAAAGGCAGGCATGGAAAGGTGGATCATAATGAGGAGGTCCTTATAGGCAGTAGAAGTCCCTTTGGGATTGTGGGTTATCTTAAAAGAAGGAGAATATCCTGACAAGCTAGAACCCTACCTTCCTTATCCCTGCTCCTAAGATTTACACCATGCTTTATTCCACAGAGATGTCAAATGACATCTTAGGACCATAGGACGTAGATCTGGGAAAATATGAAGTGAAATGGAAAGTTTTGGGGATTTTAGGATTATTGTGTGCCCCTGGGCAGACCACTTTACCTTGGCCTCTAACATTCTTCCCACATCTAAAACTATGTTCCTCTAGACCTTTGGGGCCTCAGTTTCCTTGTCTGCAAAATTAGGATAGCCCCTGCCTCAGGATTATGGTGAGGAAATTGCTTTGAAATCCATAAAGCATTAAAGCTATTATAATAACATTCCAACTCCCTTATTTTATATGTAAACTCTGCAGATTTATAAAACTTGAGAACTGTGAAAAACTTTAAAAATCATCTAATCTACCCCTCATTTACAAATAAAGCCTTGTCCAAGGCCATACAAGTAGTTAGGATCAAGCAACTAGTGGCAAGGCTGAGACTAGAATTCAGATGTCAACTTCTTTTCCCATTTTTCCATTTCCATTCATTTTCATGTTACTTTTGTAAGCACACTGAAGTGCACGTTGCTGAGTCTTCTCATCCCAGGACTGGCTGAAAGCTTAGAGAGTGGTCTGAGTTGAAGGTTGTTTTCTTCTCTACCCACTGTAGTTATCTTTCCATGGTACAGGATCCAGGGGGCCCTCAACATCAGGACTCAGTTAGGGCCCGTGACTCACTGATGCTAATAATAGGACACTTAAACAGCCCTTTCAAATTTAATTAATAACTGAAAGTTCTACAGCACTTTAAAGGTTTATCAAATGTTTTTTCTCAACAAACCTGTGGGGTAGATCCTACATGTATCATTCTTCCCATTTTACAGATGAAGGAGCTAAGACTCTGAGAGATGAAGTGAGTTCCTTGGGGTTTCAACCTTGGTTCTCCTGACTCCAAGTTCAGAACTCGTTCTGTTCTGTCAAGAGCTTATGACCTGCTTATCACACCACAGATTGTGAGAGGACTGGTCCTTTTTGTTGTCGTTCAGTCATGTCCAACTGCTCACGAGCCCATGGACCACAGCATGCCAGGCTCTTCTATCACCCCCTGCCTCTCAAAGCCTGTCCAAGTTCATGTTTGTTGCTTCTGTGACACTATCTATGCATCTCATCCTCTATTATCCCCTTTTCCTTTTGCCTTCAATCTTTCCCAACATCAGGGTCTTTTCCAGCGATTCCTATTTTCTCATTAGGTGGCCAAAGTATTGAAGCTTCAGCTTCAGTATCCGACCTGCTAGTGAAAAGCCTGAATTCATTTCTTTGGAGTATTGACTGATTTGACTTCCTGCCATTGAAGGGACTCTCAAAAGTCTCCAGAACCACAATTTGAAAGTGTCAATGCTGCAGCACTCAGCTTTCCTTATAGTCCAACTCTCACTTAGCTAATACGCTGTTCAATAACCTCCTCAGCTTTCAACCTCTTAGATCTATTATTCCCTAACACCTGGACCAAGTATTTTCCTTTTAGACAGAAGTTCAGAGTGAATGAATGCTCTTTCTATAAGCAGACAATTATTTGATTTCAAAGAACTTAGCCTCCCTAGGAGGGGACTGGAATGAATAACTCTTTTATAGAAGAGAAAATGGAGAACTAGTAAAAGAAAGGGCTTCAGGTATCTAACACTTAGAGCAAGAAAGGACTGAAGCTTATTTAACAACCCCGTCTCCCTCATTTTACAAATAAGAAAACCTACCAGAAGAAGGGAAATGATTTACTGCAAGTCGTACAGGCAGCAAATATTAGTCAGGATTCACACACAGGTCCTTTGACTCCAGGCCCAGCAAGTGCTCTTTCTCCTCTGCTACCCTGTCTTACTTAGGAGGAAAGACCTAGAGAATGCTGGCTACTCATCTTGCAGCACTAATCCTCCTACCCGACAATCCAAGCACTTCAGGAAGAGAACAAAGATTGGCTCAGCAGCAAAGTGTTCCCCTCCTCTGCAAACCTGGACTTTGCTTCACAACAAACCAGAATGATTGGGATCAGCTGTTGGGTAGGCGGTGTCTTACACATAGTAGGTATTTGCTAAATGTGTGTTTTCTTCCTCCTACCAGTGATCCAGCTTCTACTCGTAGACTAGACTCCCCAATGGGAGAGGGGCGACAGAGAAGCACCTCCAGAGCAACCCATTCTATTTTCAGCTAGCTCTAGTTGTTAAATTAGTTTTGTGACTTGTGCACATTTTCCTGGCCCTGACTTCTGGGGACAAATAAGATAAGCCTAATATTTCTTCCACATGGAAACCCTGCAAACGTGCAAAAGCAGCTATGATTTTCTCTCTGTCTTCCTAGGATGTAATCTTGATTTCTTCAAGCACAGTAAAAGTGAAATGGAAAGATCTCTGACTCGGAAGTCAGAGAATGTGGGTTCAAATTCTCCCTCTGATAATTACTAACTTTCTGACCTTGGGAAAGTCACTTGACTTCCCTGTGCCTCAGTTTCCTTGACCATAAGATGGGTTAGAGAGTCTCTGTGATTCCAATTCTCAGTGTGGGATATTTATGATCCCCATGTGGCATGATTTCAAACATCGTTCTGCTTGCGCTTCTCTCTAGCTTTTTAAGTCTTCCTATGTTGCAGGTCCACCCAAGGTCCAGCCTCAGGTGTGTGCAGAGACGTGGGTGAGAGGAAAGTTCAGGAAAGAACCACGAACTCCATTTAATGACTGTAAAAGTTTGTTGTTACACTGTTCAGCGGGCAGGAGGGCTTAGGAAGCCTGCCAAAGTGCAGGACAAAGAAATACAGATTATAAAGCCAAAATAACACAAATCAGGTATCAATTATGCTAACTAGGTGAATACGGGTGGTTTTAGGGAGGAGTTAAGGAGTGGTCAGTGCTTAAGGGGACATGCAGTTTTCATATCTACTGTGCAGGCATATTGCCCATAATTCACTGGG
>CM053597.1:160106456-160141703 GCA_028646575.1 Pseudocheirus occidentalis | reverse complement strand
AATTCCTTATAGATGGTTGGGTGAAGAATTCATAGTATGACTTATTATTGTAACAAGCAGGGCTAATGACAGCTAAGCAGAGTGCTGCTCGGGGAAGAGGCAGAGTTTAATGGTTTTATTGCTGGGGGAGGCATAACTTTACAACTGAAGTTGCAACTGGATGTTACAAACCTAGGCACCCCAACGCCCCATCAACAGGGCTGATAATCTAATGAGAGACTTGTCCTCTTTAAGTATCTCAAGTTTGGAGGCCGGGGGGGGGGGGCGTAAAAGCCTGGTTGGAGTCAGGATCTCAGACAAGAATCTTTTAAAGTGTATATCCTAGGGCGCCAGTCTTTTCAGGCTGCAGACACCTGGGAGGACACATCAAAATCTCTGAGTCTTGACCTCCATTTCTGAGGCTTGGCTCATTCCTAAAATGAGGAACTGAATGCAATCTTCCAAATGTGGTCTCACCAGGGATGTTCTTTTGGGGTTACAATCCTTCTCAATATAACCTAAGATCTCATTAACTTTTTTGGTGGTAACAGTATACTCTTGATTTATAATAAGTTTGCAATACACTAAAAACTACCAGGTCTTTTCAGTTGAATTGTTGTCTAGGGATGATTCTTCTATCTTTTACTTATGAAATTGATTTTTTAAAACATAAATGTAAGGGGGTGGCTAGGTGGCGCAGTGAATAGAGCACCAGCCCTGGAGTCAGGAGGACCTGAGTTCAAATCTGGCCTCAGACACTTAACACAAAAACTAGCCATGTGACCTTGGGCAAGTCACTTAACCCCCAACTGCCCTCCAAAAAGCAAAAAAAAAAACAACATAAATGTAAGACTTTGCATTTATCTAAAACTTGGGAGAATAGGTTTATTTGCATACTTAGTTCTTCTTACTCCTCAAATTTGTCATGTAACTTTCTATATTTAGATCATATGTCTATTTGGAGCTTATTATTTGATATGATGTGAAATCTTGGTCAAAACTACATTTATTAACTACATTTATATAATACATTATATATATATATGTATATATATATATATATATATATACACACACACACACAAAACTACATTTAACTACTGATTTCCAGTTTTCCCAGCAGTTTTAATTGAATATTGAGCCTTTATTTGCATAATTATGTTTTCAAGTTTATTGAAAATTATTCTATTATGTTGATTTGCTTCTGCATGTCCTGTACTGAATATATTCCACTAATCAACTCTTAAGTTTTGAGCCAGCACTGAATAGTTTTGATAACTACTACATTGTAAGGTAGCTTGTTACTTAGATGTTCCCTTTCCTCACTATTTTTTTTTTCATTTTTCCTTTGAAAATCTTGCCTTTTTGTTTCTCCAGATAATTTTTAAAATTGCATTTTTCTAGCTTTCTGAAGTAATGTAGCACCAAGCACCCTAGCATACCCAGGATGGCTGCTAGCACAGGTTCTTAGATCTGCTTTTCTAAAGGAAAGCAACTCAAAATGGGTTTAACTGAACATATCATTTCAGGGGGAAAAGTCAGTACCCTGAACTTCAGAGAATACAAACAGAAGTTACAAGCAGATGAAAAAATACAGAGAAACAGATCAGCAGACAGGGCTTCCAGGTGTCTGACCATTACATCCATACCTAGTTAGTCATCAGAGAGGGAAGCACCAATATTTGGGTTTTCAAAGCCAGGAGGCTCAACGACTTCCCAGAGTCTCATCTGGCCAAATCACACAACTCTTCCCAAAGTGAGCCCCCAAACCAAAACCTCATATCAGAGTACACGTAGCCTTCTCCTGGGTCAGAGAATGTCACAACCCTCTTGACTTACTGCCCAATCACAAAGTAACAAGGTGTGGATATTCCTGAAAAAGAAGCCTCCTGCCATGTGACCACACTCAGCCTATTATGGGGCAGAGTATATTTTCAAATCAGGGAAGGTTCTCAGATTCACTTAAGCCCATCAAGGTCCAAGGGGCAGGGAAGATCTTCAGATTCCCATTACAAGTAATTATTTAGTAGTTTGGCATGGCACTGAGTGAGCTCTTTAATTTAGAAAATAGTGAAATATATTTTATAATGACAAAGCCCAACAATAAGCAATGAATATATTTTTGTTTAGGTCTTACATTGTCTTTATCAAGAATGGTTTTTTTTTGCTAGCCACATGATCTTGGGGAAGTCACTTAACCCCAGTTTCCCTGCTTTCCCCCCTTCAAAAAGCAAAAAAAAAGTGTTTTTGTAGTTGTATTCATATAGTTTCTTTGTATATATTGGTAGGTAGACTCCTAAGTATTTTATACATTCAATAGTTATTTTCAATGGAATTTCTCTATCTCTTCGACTTGGATTTTGTTAGTAATATACAGAAAGGATGGTGATTAATGTAGGTTTACTTTGCACCCTGATATTTTGCTAAAGTTATTGCTTTGCTAATTGACTAAATATAGGATTTGCTATGTAGGGCATCATATCATCTGCAAAATGCAGTGATTTTGTTTCCTCTTTGCCTATATTTACTTCCTCATTTTTTCTTTATGCTTGTTTTTCTTATTATTTGTTGTTAATGTTATAGCTAGTATTTTTAGCATTATGCAAAATTATACTTTACTATATTATTATACCATATATTTATAGCATATATAATATACTATATATTACACATACTATATGTATACTGATGATGAATATCCTTTTGCTGTCTCTGATGATATTGGAAAAGTCTCAGGCTTATCATCATTGCATTTAATGTTGGTTCTTAGTTTTTGATAGATGCTATTTACCATATTTTAAAAAGTCCATTTATTCTTATGATGTTTGGTGATTTCTTTTCAAACAGGAAATGATGTTGTATTTTGTCAAAAGCTTTTTGTCTAGCTATTGATAAAATAACGTAATTTTTATTATTTTTGCTATTAATATGGCCTAATATGTTTATAAGTGTTCCTAATATTGCACCAACCTTTTGGAGCAATATGCCTGGTATAAATTCCACCCAGTCACAATATCTCTTTCTGACAAATTAATGTAGCCTCTTTGACGATAATTTATCTTAAAATTTTGTGTTAATATTCATTAGAGATATTGCTGTATAGTTTTCTGGTTTTTCTCTCCCCAGTTTAGTTTATCTTGATCATAGAAAGAAGGCGGAAAAATCTCTTCTCATTTTGCAAACAATTTTAATGGTAATGGTAATTTGAAGATATTCCTTGCCCCTTAATAGGCCAAATGTAATCACATGGTGCCCACGGTGGGAGGGGCTTGCTGAAATGGTGTAACATGAAGGATGGAGCAGAAAGGAGCAGGAGAGAGAGCCAGAATTGCTGGGAGCAAGTAGCATGGAGGCTGAGCAGCCAGTGTGAGAGAGGAGTATTTTTGCTTAAGGGGGCTTGTTTTGTTTTGAAGGCCTGATAGAGGGAAGGCTTCGGAATGTTGGTATTTGCTACATTGGTTACGTGTACAAACTTCTTGGTTGCTATGATAAATTTGACTTTCTGGTTTTGGGATTCAACTTTCTGGTATTTGAATAAATGTTTTCGTTCTGTCTTCCATGTGGAAAGTCTGTTACATTTTGTGATTCACAACTACACCAGTATATTCATAGCTGCAATGGGCACTGTGAAGATTGCATTGATATTATAATAGTTTATGTAATGTTGGAATTAATTATTCTTTGAAAGTTTGATAAAATTCACTTATAAACCAATCTGGGTCCTTTCCCCCTCCCCTTTTTGAAAGTTCATTTATGGCTTGTTCAATTTCTTTTTCAGAGAATGGATCATTTAAATTCTCTATTTCATACTCTGTTACTCTGAATATTTGATAGTTTTACAAATGTTTATTTCATTTAAATGTTCAGTTTTGTTGGTAAATAGTATAATTTCCTCTATGATTTTATTTGTTATGATTTTTAAATGATTTTTTTATACTGGGAATTTGGTTTTCTTCTCTCTCTTTCTAGGATTTTCTAGGATTTTTAAAAGTTTCTTGCATAATTCATTAGTCTGTTCTTTTTCTTTTTTGCTGATGAATGTATCTAGATATGTGCATTCCACACACCCCTTTCCCTCCCTCCCTCCCAAGAATGCTTTGGCTACATCCGTTAAATTTTAGTATATTATCTCATTATTTACATTTTTTGTGGCCTTCCCTTGGGATTTTTCTCTTCTTTAGGATTAAATTATATAATCTCCAGTGCATTTTAATCACTTCTTTAAAGATCATTTATTAAATATTTTATTGTGTTGTGATTGATAAAGAATACGTTTCATCTTTTTGTTTTTTTCTGACAATTTTTGTGAGGTTTTTGTACTCTAGCTCATCATCACATTTTGTAGAAGAGCCACACTCATCTCTCTCTCTCTCTATCTGCCCATACACACACACACACACACACACACACACACATACACACACCCCTTTTTCCTACCAAAAGTTCATTCTAAGTTTTAGCAATCTCACTCTGTTTCTACAAGACTATTATTTATCTCCTTCCCCCACTACCTACTCTTATTCCCATCTTCTGTTTGTGCCTTTTTATAAATCTAAGTTATTTGATAAATTCCCTGTGTACACACTTCGCTCTCATTATCAGAATTGTTTTCTCCTTATCAAAATTGTTTCTTTGTGTGCCCTCTGAATTTAATTTTTGAGAGCATTCCATCCCCCCTGTAGAATTTTAGTTTGAGTCCCACTTATCCTCTCTCTGAATTCTTTGAAATCTGCTCTCCCCAAATCTAGAGTGCATGACAAACTATGTCCAGATTTCCACTCCTCTACCACAAATTCTAAGATGAAGTGTTAACTCTCACAGCTACCCCCAAACCCCAATTCAGGTTTCCATTATTTCCACTCCCTTGTTGATGAGAATGAGATCCAAAATAAATGTTCCCATGATTGATTCCTCTCTATTTTGAAGGGAGAAATTATCATAAAGAATGTCAAGAATTTAATAGATACCTTACTTTTCACACACACACTCAGAGAGAGAGAGAGAGAGAGAGAGAGAGAGAGAGAGAGAGAGAGGAAGGATGGGAGAGAGAGAGAGAGGGAGGGAGGGAGGAAGAATCTAGATAATTGAAATTCCCCATCATTATTCTATCATACCTCTACGTCAGACTTTGTTATCTATTTCCTGATCTCCTTATCTATTTCCTCTTTCTGTCCAAGTCATCCATAGTCTGAACTCCAATAACAATATTGCTTCTGTTTGTGCCTCCATTGATCTTCAACCAAATGTTCTCCACCACACTTCCTCCTTCTACTTTCTGGATTTCCTCACATGAGTTTTCAGCAGTACAGGACATAGTGGGACTTCCCCTAGGGGGCAACTGGTTATTTATGTTCAGTGGCACCAATAACACTAACCCTTTTTTTTTTTTTTATCACTTTTAGAAGGAGAGGACGGGAACAGCAGTGATTTGAAAACTTTGCTTAGCAACCTGACACTGGGAAATTGCCTGGCCTAATTGGTGGATGTTATAACAACCTGAATGTGGGGTTGGTGTAAGGCAGCTAGAGACAACATAAGCATTCATAACAACCAGACCTAGAGTGTGAGTATATTGCCACAGGGTCTTGGGCTACCAGGGAGAAGGAGATGAAAAGATCCAATGTGGAAAAGGTGGAAAAAAAAAAAAGCACTGGGCTCAGAGTCAGAAGATTTGGGTTTTAGTTATGGTGTGACAGCTGTTGTAATCTCAGACAAATCACTTCATTTCTCTAGACTGCACCTTCCTCACCTAGATTATTACAACATCCTCCTAATTGGTCTCCCTGCCTCAGGTATCTACCCACTGAAAGACCATAGCTGTCTAAATATTTTCTTTAAGCACACTTTTGACTGTGTCACTCCCTTAATCAATCATCTCCAGGTTTTTTATTCCTCCTAGGATAAATGATAAGCTCCTCTATTTAGTTTTTAAATTCCTTCACAACTTGGCCCTAAACTATCTTTCCAGTCTCACTAGACACTACTTGCCCTCTCATACTTTGTGGTTCATCCAAGTTGGCCTTCTCTCTGTTCATCTTTCATCTCTGTGCCTTTGCACTGGCTGTACTCCATGGCTACTCTCCATACCTTACTCTCACCTCATAGAGTCTCTAATTTTCAAGGTAATTGGGGATGAGCTCAAGAAAGTGCCTCCCTTTACTCTGCCATCTTGGGTCTGCCCACTTCCTCCCTTCCCCCCCCCCCCAACCCCGCCCAGGACTCAGATCAAATGCTACTTTCTCCAAGAAACCTTTCCTTCTAGTGCCTTCCTACTTTTTATACATTTGTATTTATTCTCCTTATACTTGTGTATATATGTGCTTTTTGTCTCCCTTGTTGCATATAAGTGCATTGAGAAGAGGGATTACTTCACTATTTTTGTATACACAGTATCCAGCATAGTCTCCAGCACCTAGTAGGTACTTAATTGCTTGTGATTAGCTGATTGATTGATTGATTGATTGATTGCTGCATAGGATGAAGAAGCAGAGGAATTCTATGAAGAGTCTGACAAGGTACTCCAGACTATGTCAACATATATTTTGGTATAGGGTGACTTCGATGAGGGCTTGAGAAGAGGAAGGATAGTGAAAAATATGTTGGAAAATCAGCTTCCAGATACAAAAACAAACAATGTCAGAAGCTTGTAGATTTCTTAGAAGTCTCATGCCCATATAACATGATGTATTCTTACAGAAGAGAGTTGGAAAATACTAGACATTGATAGCCCTTAAGAGCATCATATCAAAATAAAACTGACTACATCTTAACAAAGAAATGACAATTTACTGATGTGGAAGTCATACAAATCAGGTGTCGTGTTCTGTTGATGACTGAGCAGCAAAAAAACCAATATCAAAATTAGAATAAAAGCTAAAGATGGAAAGACACTGCAAGCAATTGCAACAGACTCAATCTGACCCATTCTCAATGAACCACTGATACCAAAAGGTAGAAAATGGAGAAAGGCAAAAAATCAGGACCTTGATCATCACCATTTCCTTTCACAATTTAGCTGATGTAAAACAACCAGCACAATATGGAAGCAAAAAGAACTCCTTTTCTATAACAAACACTTATTCTTCTTGCCAAGCAGAGATAGATGGCAGCCAAGGGTATTATGAATGAAGGAGGATAGAAGAAGACTATTAGCAGTATTTACTTTTTTTGTTGTTAGGGTTTTTTTGCCAACCAAAAATAGTGTGAGAGCAAGACTATAGAAAGTTTAGCATGAGATTCAGTTGAGTCACATTATCCCCAAAGCATTCATCGATGAAACTTATTAGACAATTTATAGACATAAAATGGGACAAATTTGTCTGTATTTCTGTAAGTCTATTTTTATCATCATAGATGCTATTACATTTGCACCCTAACACCTCAGTTTCTAATGTGAAGAAGTTGAAATGACCCTTAAGAAGTTGGGAAAAGTATAGAGCAGATCAAGTAGAAATGGAGAAAATTTGTGTTCAAGGAAACATACCCTTGAAAGTACTGAGAGAAAATCTTACAGATTTCTTATAGAGGACAAGAAAAAAAAAGAATGAGAAAAATCCTAGATGATAGTAATATTCACAAAAGGCAATTGAGAAAATATTGTTCAGTACTGACCCACGTGCCTACTTTCTTTGTAAGAATGATCTGCATGTATATCAACAGCATCCTTGTTGAAAATAAAGGAAATAGAAAGGCTTTAGTAGCAGACCCCATCTTTGGAGTCACTCAGTGACCAAAAGATACATCAAATATAAAATCTCACTGTGTAAATTTGTTGATTACAAAAGAGCACTTGACTTGGTAGAACAGAAAGCATTCTTAAATGGTTCCTTCCAACAACAAATCTCTCATACTATTGTTATAGATTCCTTTACAAAATAAAACCACAGTGATAACTTTGTAAATAGTCCTCTGAAGACTAACACAAGGTAATATATAAAGCAGAAAACTCTCTAATAGTATTTGTCATCATCCTGGAGGATGGCTTGTGAAAGGCCTAAATGGAAAGATTCTCTATAGCTGGTGAAATCATCTAGAGTTTCCTATCTATGGAAAATATGTGCTGATTGCATTAAGACCCAGAACTTTACAGGGAAACCTCAATGATATACATTATTATTATATTATATTAGCATTATATTATATATTATTATATATTATAATGATATTATTATTATATGAAATTATTCAAATTAGATAGGCCTAATAATTAATATAGGAAAAACTAAATGGATAAATATTTTTATTGTCTAGAACATGATATGTGTAGTTGGATGGATCAATTCATTCTATTGAACTATTGTTTTAGTACATAAATCTTGTGCATACAAATGAATTTGACCTGAAAGTGAATAGGAGGAAGAGAGAAGGCTTACATTATGCTTTTAATACTCAACAAGCGGTTTTCTGTGATGTATACCCAAATTTTAAAAACATGCTCTCCTAATTGTGTCAAAAAGAACTTGATCTGGTTGTATATCTTCAAAATTCACAATCTCAAAGAAATTCAAGTTTCAAGTGACCCAAACTGGCAATGGAGATACTTATGGCGGGAATAAGTAGGTCACAATCTATTTCCAATGATGACCTAAAGGCAAAATGTGATGCAAGTGATATTATTAAAAGATAGACATACTTCACAATGGGTGGGGGAGAGGTAGGAGGGAGGAAGAGAATCTGGAGCTCACAACTTAAATGGAAAGAATGCTAAAAATAAATGAGAGAGAGAGAAACAGAAAGAGAGAGAGAGAGAGAGAGAGAGAGAGAGAGAGAGAGAGAGAGAGAGAGAGAAAGAGAGAGAGAGAGAAGGGAGAGAGACATAGTGTCTTTCTTGAGCTCCATTTGTCCATTTCCAACGGTTGATGTTTCAGTTTGTCCCTTAGGCACCTAAAACTTAATACATCCAAAAGTGAACTCCATATCTTTTTCTGCAAACATATTTCTCTTCTGAATTTTCTTATTTCTGTTGAGGGCATCACTATCTTTCCAGTCACTGAGCTTCTAGTGTTACTCCCTTTCTTATACTCCACTGACTTAATTCATTGTCACACCTTGTCCTTTTTCTCTCCACAGCATCTTTATCAGTCTCTTTTTATCTTCTCACACAACCACCACTCTATTCAGGCTTCTTCTCTGGATTATTGTGAAAACTTCCTGTCCTCGGCCAAAGTCTTTCCCCAGTCCAGTCTCCCCTCCAATATAGCTGCTAAAGTGATTTTCATCATGCACTAACCATGTTGGTCTCCTATGCAGTGAACTCTAATGGTTCCACATTGCCTCTGTTGTTGTTCAGTTATTTCAGTTATGTCTGATTCTTCATGACATCCCATTTGGGGCTTTCTTGGCAAAGATACTGTAGTGGTTTGCCATTTCTTTCTCCAATTTATTTTATATATGAGAAAACTGAGGAAAACAGGGTTAAGTGACTTGCCCAGAGTCACACAGCTAGTAAGAGGCCAGATTTGAATTCAAGTCTCCAGGACTGTTGTTCTGTTACCTGCACTACTTAGCTGTCCTATTGCCACTAGGATCAAATATAAACTCTTCTTTTTGGCCTTTAAAGCCCTTTACAACCAGACCCAATCTACCTTTCCAGCACTGTTACCCATTACTCTCCACACAAACTGGCCTTCTTGCTGTTCCTCACGGGACACTCCATCTCTCATTGTATTGATTGTCCCCCATGCTTGGAGTACACCCCCTCTTCACCCACTCCTCTTGGAATCCCTTGTTTCCTTCAAAACTCAATTCAGGCACCACTTGGTACATGAGGCCTCTGCTCGTACCCACTCTGCAAAATTACCTACTAATTATTTGCTATAGTTTTATAATATAGGCATGTGTGCGTGTGTTATCTCCTCCAATAAGCTCCTTCAGAGCAGAGACTATTTAATTTTTTTCCTTATATTACTAGGATTTAACACATCATCTTACACATAGTTGGCACTTATTTATTTTATAAATTTATAGGTACTTACTGATTGAGTTGTATAATTTTGACAGCTCAACTTCATAGAGTTATTATGATGACAATACTTTGAATTTAGTTCAGCATACCTTAAGAGCTTGCAGGTACTCTTGTAGACAAAGCTCTATGTTTTCTTGAGGGAGTCAGCATCCTTAGTAGCAACTCTAGAATCAGCCTGACATGGCAGCAAAGGCATTGGATTTAGAGTCAGAGAACTTGCTTTCTGCCTGACATTTATTAGCTGCGTGACCTTGAACAAGTCATTTCAGCCAATCAATAAGTATTTATTAAGTCCTACTATGTGTCAGGAGATGTGCTAGGTGCTGGGGATACAGAGACAAAAATGAAACAATTTCGGCTCTCAAGGAATTTATATTCTGTCAGGGTAGACAGGAATGCATATAAGTAGGTAAATATAAGCTACACATGAGTGTGTTGATTTAAAACAGCTTGGCTCATGTGTAGTATTGAGAGATATTTCATCCCACCTCCTCTGGGAGACTTCACGGGCACTTGTTCCCTTGCCAAGACAGTAAATGGGCTAGAATTATCTATATCCACCACATATCAGATATTTGTAGTCTAAGGGTATGATACTTTGGGGGGTTCAAGATCAATGCCATTTTCTGTGATAGTTTTCAAGAGGAGCATAGAATGGCTTGCCTCCACTAACTCCCTCCCACCAAAAGCTGGTTGGCAAAAGACCATCACAAACCATTAATAAACTTCTGTCAAATTAATCAGTAAACAAAAGTCAGAGAAGAGATTAGAATAGATAAACAAATACACAAAGGGAAAAATGGAATCTTTTACTGGGAACAAGATAAGATCTTGGTTCAAACCAGAAGAAAGAATGATTTCGCCTAGAGGAAATCCCGTCCTCAATCTCTAGGTCTGCAAGTATTTAAAGTCAAAGCACATGTTGAGGGTGAAGGAGTGAAAGTTTCCTCCACATGCATATCTGTGGCTTAGAGGGTTCCCTGGAAGCCATTCAGACATTAGAGCCTTGCCTCATCTCTCATCATCTTCATTCATCTCTCTGGAAGTTCTCCAACTATCTGAAGAACTCCTTTCTCTGTCACTCAGTCAATAAGTGTTTATTAGGTGCTTATGATGTCCCAGGTACTGTGCTAAGTGCTGGGGGTACAAAGAGAGGCAAAAGACAGTCTCTGCTCTCAGGAAAACCAAAATATTTGATCTTCAAGATAATAGTGAGCCACTGGAGTTTATTGAGTAAGGGGATGCCACGGTCAGACCTCTGCTTCAGGAAGATCACTTTGACAAGGGAGACATTTATGGCAGGGAGACCAACCAGCAAACTACTGCAATCATCTAGGCCTGTACCAGGGTTGTGGCAGTGACAGAAGAGAAAAGGGGGCTTATAAAAGAGATGCTACAAAGGTAAAACCAATAGGCCTTGGCAACAAATTGAATATTGGGGGGTGGGTAAGAAAGAACATGAGGATGACACCTAGATTGCATGCTTGGGTGACTGGTAGGATAATGCTATCCTTGATAGAAATATGGAAGTTGAGAACAGGGTAAAGTTTTGGGGAAAAATAATGGGTTCAGTTTTGGGTATGTCAAGGTTATGATGTCTCTCTATTAGACATACAGTTGGAGATGTAAGTCTAGAGATCAGCAGAGAATCATCAGAGTAGAGAGGATAATTGAATCCATTGAAGCTGATGAGATCACTGTGTGATCTCCTGTAGCAGCAACCACACTGGCATACCCAGGATGGTCGCTAGCACTGGTTCTTCAATCTCCTTTACTGAGAAAGATAACTGTTTAAGGGGTCAAAAATATTTTTTTAAATTACATTCACTAGTTCAGGGGAAAAGTCAACACTCTGAACTTGAGAGAAATTACAGATAAAATACAAGCAGAGAAATAAAGACCAACAGACAGTGCTTCTAACTGTCTGAGAAATTAGCACAGATCAACAGACAGATCCAACTGCCTGACCAAGCAATACATACATAATTACCAGAGAGAAAAGCACAAAATCTGGGTTTTTCAAAGCTGGGGGGCTCCTTAATGGTTACCCAGTCTCATCTGGTCAAATCACAAGAACATTCTTCCAATGAGTGAGCCCCAAAGCAAAATGCTAACCTGAGGGTATATATACCCTTATTAGAGCCAGAAGGCATCACAGCCCTCATGGCTCAGTACCTAATTAGAAATTAACAAAAAGTGTGAAAGCCTTTCTACAAGCAAGCCTCCCCAAAGCAAGCTTCCCTTAATGGGCTTCATGTGATGGCTATTAATGGGGAGGGAAGATCTTATATCCCATTAACATTACATCCCCTAAAAGGGAGAAGAGAAAGCCTAAGACAGAGGCTTGTGGGACACATAGGGTTAATAGGTGACGATTCAACAAAAGAAACTGACAGGAGGAGGGGCCAAATGGGCAGGAGAACCAGGAGAGAACAGTGTCATGGAAGTCTAGAGACAAGTGACCATCAAAGGGAGAAGGGTGATGGACATTGTCAAAGGCTGCAGAGAGGTCAAGAAGGAAGGGGATGGAGAAATGGCCATTCAGTTTGGCAATTAAGAAGTTATTAGTAACTTTGGAGAGAGCAGTTTCAGTTTAGTGATGAAGCTGGAAGTCACATTGCAGAAATTTTAAAAGGGAATTAGAGGAGAAGAAGTGAAGGTGCCTATTATAGAGAGCCTTCTGGAGGACTTCAGCCACAAAAGGGAGGAGAGACATGAGACAATCAGCTACCTGGGAGAGGTGGATCAAGGAGAGTCTTTTGAGGATGGAGAGGTGTGGACATGTTTGTAGGCAATAGGGAAGCAGCCAGTAGACAAGGGAGGAAAGTACCTGCTATGTTCCAGACACTGCACTAAGTTTACAGATATTTCATTTGAGACTCACAACAACCTTGGGAGGTAGATGCTATTATTATCCTCAGTTTACAGTTGAAGAAACTGAGGCAGATAGCAGTTAAATGACTTGCCCAGGATCACACAGCTGGTATCTGTGTGAAACTAAATTTGAGGTCAGGTAGGTGTTCCTGACCCCAGGCCAGACCTCTAGCCACTCTACCACCTCACTGTCTCACAGGAACAAAGACAAATTGAAAATAAGCAAGAGAGCTAGGATTACTAGAGAGAGCTGGGGAAAACAGATGCAATGGGATCACTTTTGCACGCAGAGGACCGTGCCTTGGCAAGTGCGACCATCTCAACATGTGAGAGAGATGTGAAGAAGAGAGTGGCAGAAGATGATATGAGGTAAGGAAGAGGGGAGGAGAAAAAGCTCTCATTGAGAGGCCCCATTTTTTCCCAATTAAATATGAGCCTATGTTATCAGCTGAGAATGTAGGGGATAAGGGAGCCATGTGAGATTTGAGGATCAATAAAAATGTTTGGAAGGGCTACTGTGATGAGTAGGATGGTGAGTTAATTAGGGAGGTGTAAAAGGATTGCCTCACAGCAGTGAGGGCCCAGTTGAGATTACATAGCAGTTTGTAGTGGATCCCAGACATCATGGTTTCATTGTTTTCTCCATCTTCATTCATTAGTACATAAATAACAGTGAAGGTAGTGGATGCTGGGATGATATGTGTGTGTGTGTGTGTGTGTGTGCGCGTGTATGTGAAGATTCTGAGTCTGAAGATTAGAGAGAGAAGGAACAATTTTTGGTGGAATCAAAGTAACATAGAGAGAGTTTGGCTTTGTTGAAGAGAAGGCTACTTCTTCATCAGAGACTGGAGGAAAGGAGGAAAACACGGAGGTGATGTCAAAGGGTTACAAAATATAGAGAAAAGTAGGAGCTTGTAATAAATGGCTTCTCTTTTCTCAGTAAAGCATGAGGCAAAGTCTTCAGCAGAAAAGGAGGAGTGTTGTAGGAGAAAAGAAAAGATTTGGAGCAGATGATTGGATTGTGAGCTCCTTGAAGACATTGTATTTTGCCTCTTTTATCAAGTGATTGACTAAGTAAGGTGCTACAGAAGAATGACATTATTTATAATAAATATATATTAATATATAAATAAAATATTTAAAAACTTAGCAAAGTGACTTGTATTTAGTAGGAGCTTAATAAATATTAATTGATTGATTGTTTGAGATGTTATGGCAGTGGGATAGAAAATCAATTAAAAGGAGTAAAAAAGGATTGCCTTGTTATAGTGCTGGCCCCGTTGAGATTAGATAACACCTATTTCTGGTGGACCTTGTCCCCACCCCCATGACTTCACATAGCTCCATTCAGATCTTACACGAATAGGACTAGGGGTCTGACCAGGCAGAAGGAGTGGTAGGATAAGGGGACTAGGCCCTAGAGAACGGGGGCTCACCTTCCTGAGTTCTGTTTTCTTGGCTGCAGAACAAGGAGGTTGACCTACGTGATTTCTCAGATCTCTTCCCACTCTAGGTTCTATGGCCCTGTGATGCTGGGAAGAGCCCAGTGATCCAATGTCAAACTTCATGCCCTGAGTCTACCAAGTGTCAGGAAATCCAGAACCAGTTTTATCTTTGTTTGAGGGCAGGCATGTGGTTAGGCTGAAATGGCCCGAACTGGCTGTGCCTGGAACCTAATAGATACTTAGATGCTTGTTGACTGACTGACATATTAAGGTATAAGTGGTTGGCCCTATTCTTTCTCTCTGATAACTACCAGAAAATCACTGGCAGTTGTGTCATGCATAGAATGTGGACAATCGCTCAGTAAGAATACTTGGGGTCATGCCCTGGCCCAGAATTCTCCCTGGGATCAGTAGGAACATGATTCCTGTCTCACTAACGGCCTTATCCTCTACTTTCTCTATAAGTAGTGAGTGGATTATGGTTTGTTCCAGGTTCAAGGAAAATGTAAGCTATTTTTTAGATAAACCCAGACTATGAGGGAGAGGATGCACTGGGATGATGGCTCATTGTGAGTCACACTTTTGTAGCACCTTAGTCAATCAATAAGCATTTTTTAAGCACCTGTTGTTGTTGTCCTTCATATTCAAAGAGGACCAGTGACATCACTAGGTGGTATCTTGACTTGCTCAAGAATTGGATTTAAGTGAGGCAAAGCTGCACACATCAGCCTCACTCTCTTCCAGAGTCATCAAAGTCCAGTAGCAGGACAAAAGTCAAGACAACTAGTGATGGCCTGGGATGCAGTGGTTGACCTTGGCATCTTCAGTGTCTGACTAACCTCTAAGTGCTCCACAGCATCTGCTTCAGCTGTCTTAACAGTTCTCATGGGACCATTCCTCTGAGGGAAGTCTTCACCTGTTTGGGGTAGACGTCTAATCCCCCAACTCACTAATGGGTTTGAGGCCTGTCAGTTTCCTTCAACCTGGTTTAGCTTATCTGCCAAGATGGCTTTCCTAGGGTATGGCCACTGCACATGCTACAGCTCCTTGGAGCCCCAGGGGAGAGTTGAGTGAGGGTGGACCCCGAAGGTGGATGAGTACCTACACTCTACCAGGCATTGTGGATTTCTGAAGCATGCCCTCACACAAAGGTCCCATGAGCTAGGCTTGATAAGCATCATGACCACCATTCTATAGATAAGAGCCACAGAGCTAGTTAGGATCTAAATGGAAGTCCTCTTATTCCAGAACTGGTACTTGAGGCCCCTTGGAGATTACTTTGACCCAGGTTTTAATCCCTAGAGTTCCCTGCCAGAGTCATTTCCCTCTAGCTTGAGTCCATTCTGTAACCAGATCCATATTTTTCCATCTAGTATGGAGACAAGATAACCACATTGCATCAGGCATTGCCGCTGATAATAGTGAGAAAGTAGGCTACACTGGGGGAAGGGGAGGGTGGAGATGGGAAAATGGGATAGAGAAGGGACATGCCATCACATGCACAGCACGTGCGTGCACACATGGACACACACACACACCAGGCCTAGGTAGTGATGAAGCTAGATCAAGAGGAACCAGGCAGGTAGGATTTCATCAATGTCAGAATCATAGAATCTCAGAGGTGATCCAGTCCAACCCATCTACAATCCCTTTTACAACCTATCTGACAAGTAGTCCCTATGCATCAAACATGCTGAGCATCTCCATAGGGATAAACTTGGATTCAATGTTCTACAAGTTAGTCAAGTTTAACTAGACATAATTTCTGCTCTTTAGTTACTTCATTCATTTATGAAATCATAGATTCATGAATCACTGAAGCCTAAAAGGTCACCCATGCATTACCTATGTTCCCTATAGAGATTCTGGCTATATCTTCTGGTTTAGTTATTAAGGACAGATGGTGTGTAACTGTTTTATTCTTTTCTTCCCTTTAATGAAAGAGACTGTTGTGAACCATGATGCCCACAGTGTAGCTCTTTGTTTATTACATAAAATCAGAAGTAGACTATGACTAGCTGAACCATCTAGGCGCAGTAGAAATGAAGGTATTAGACAACTGCATCAGTGTTTAATTAACACGTTATCAACAGCCACGAGTATATGAGATGCAGTGTAAGACATTATCCAGGAAATGTATCGCTAGGAAAGGTCTTCTGGTTAGGTAGTGAGAAGGAAGGATTACAGATGGGAAGCTTGGGGCTGAGCCACTGCCCAACCCTTGTGCTCAAGCCTTGACAACCTGCTCAAATAAGTAACCACCCAAATATCTTTAGTGTCCAGGAATTCAGCACTATGAAGTCAACAGAGGACAAATGTATTCCTTTTTGGGCAATTTTAATTTTAAAAATATTTCTTTATCTCTTACGGGTGCCATGGTGTAGCATGGTTGTCAGGGCTGACATTCTGAGCTATTCCCTCAGATCCCCCCTTCTTTAGGAGTAGGTTTCCTTTTAAACCAGGCTTCTGGAAACAATGGGAAGGAAAATGATGATGACCTCTGCCTCTCAATGCCAACCAACTAGTCACAGCCTCCTCTAGTCAAACTACTAATTCACTGACCATAGAGAAGGTTCCTAGCATCAGTTTTCTCTATTCAGGGAAGTTTTTTTTCATTGATAATTCTCTCTCTATAGCTATAAGCCAGAAAGCGACTCTAATATAGGGAATGAAGGTGGGAGAAGAATAGGGAATAATCATTTATATAACACTTACTATGCGCTGGGCCCTGCACTTTATAATTACTATATCATTTGATGCTCATAACAACCTTGAAAGGTTGGTGCTGTTATTTTCCCCATTTCACTGTTGAAGAAACTGAGGCAAACAGATTGAGTAACTTGCTTAGCAGCACACAATTAATAAATATGGGAGGCTAGATTTGAACTCAAGTCTTCCTGACTCCAGGTCCAATTCTGTGTCCACTGTGCATCACAATACTTATTGAAGTTGTAAAATCTATTTCTCTCTCTTCCTAGGAGTACTCCACAATGCCACACATAGGCTAGCAATGAAACAGTTAACCATATTTGTCATAAAAGCTAGTTCCTGTTTACACAGGAAAGGACATAAACTTTTAGGAGACAGAGATAAGTTTCAGGAACAAACGCAAGCCTTTTCAGGATGAGGCAGAGAAGGGAAGCAAGAGGATTCATTCGCTTGGTTCTTCCCTGATATACCTTGTGGAGTTTCAAGTCTGATGCTGTCAACCTCATAGCCACAGCCTCTCTCCCATTTCCATGGCAATGGCTCTCCACAGCTTGGCTCTCTCAGTCTGGGGCAGTCTTCACCAGCATGGTCCAGCCTGGCAGGATCCAGCTGTGGTTGCTGCTGCCACCTGCTCCTTTCCACATGCTCACCTCTCAGTCCTGGCAGAGCTGCCTAGTATCCTGCAACTTCTCTTCCCCTTAGAATGACAGGTTTTAGCTTATCAGTCAAAGTTCAGCCTCCTTAGTCCCCCTAAATTAGGGTCAAGATAGTTCTCTGTCCAGGGAGCTGAGTAGACAGGATACATGTGTACATATATAGGTCATAGGCAGATGTGCGTGTGTACCTATACACACATGTGTGGTATATGCACACGTGTATACATATACATATATACATGTATACACATACATATACAGTTCATAGTGCATATACTTATATACAAATATTTAATTGGTTGGTAAATATTTACCCCTGCTTATACCCCTAAGTTTCCATCATTTCCACTGCAGACAATAATGCTTCCTTATTGGTGAAAATCAAACACAGAAGAGATGTTACCCTCATTTTTTCCTGAACCTTTCGAAGAATGAAATCATCATTAAAGTCAAAACTTTTTTAGCTGCTATTTTCTTTAACAAAGAGAAGAAAAACCTCTAATTCGAAGGTCACTATTGAATGCTTGTTCATTAAAAGTATGGTCCCTGCCCTCAGGAAGGACTTACAATCTATAAAGCAGATGCCCAAAGTATTAACAAGCAAGGTGATTAATTGACTTCATGGGTATCACAGAGATTTGGTGGGGTATAACTCATAGAAATAGTAATGGGAGACTTCAATTAACCAGCCACTTACTTACTAGAGCTTTTTCCTTTCTCTACTAAAAGAAAAGCAACTGAAAACTTCTTGACTTTCTAATGATGATTTTATTCTTCAAAAGGTAGAGAAAACAGTGAGGGGGGAATCTCTTCTGTATTTGGTTCCTACCAGTAAGGATAAATTATTGACTGCAGCAATTTCAAACTAATGGAAACCTAGAAGTATAAGGAGAGGTGTCCCGATAAATTTTAATAGCCAGTTATCTAGGGGGAAAATGTATAGAGGACACATTTTTAAGTTTGTAACATTAATATTTTATCCATAACCTTATTAAGTCTAGACAATTGACAAAATAATAAATCAAGCCCTAATTGATAGCTGCTGATTTCTGAGTTATAAATATTCCTGCTGGAAATTTAATAACCAACTCTCCAAGCAGGCTGCAATACACCCTATGGTGGAAGTGAATGTTCCATCCCAGAATTTTTTATAGAGGAAAGGAATTCTGGACCTCATTCTATGTGCACTTTAGATTTGGGAAAACAGATCTCAAAGGATTCAGAGAAGGAAGAGGTAGGGCCTCGTGGACTAAAAGAGGAAGTCAGCTCAGGATAGGTGAAAAGTTCTCATTACTGTAATTCTGAAAACAGGAAAAAAAAAACCCCACAATAACATCAATGAGGAGAAAAAGAGGGAGTTGTCTAAATCGTTAAATGAGGATCTTAGGGAATTTAGCTGTATTAGATTTTTTAAAAAGGCATTTTGTTTTGCTCTTTAAAAAGACATTTTGCCAAGAAAGGGAGGAGAGTTGTAGGATAATAACTTGAGGGGATGGCAAGGTCTAGTGAGTTTGTTTTTTAAGGATGGGGAAAGTTGGGCATGTTTGTATATATTAGGGAAGGAATCAGTAGCTAGAAAGCAGAAAACAGAAGCAAGAACAGGTAATGACAGACAAGAACAAAAGTATGGCCTGATCCTGAAGGAGTTGTCAAAGTGCTAAAACTCAGAATGAGCTGATGCTGATTAGGAATATTTAGGACAACCAAAAAAGGGTGGGTTTTTTTTCAGAATCCTCATATTCTCATTTTTGGGGGTTCATTTATTTTTATGTTGGCCAAGTAGAAGAGTCTTCAGATTGGAAAGCTGAAATGAAAGATAAGAAGCAGAGCAAGCTGACCTTGTTGATGAATCCAAGTCACCAGGACAAAAGGAAATACACTCTAGGGTATTTCCCTAGAAGAACTGATCTAAGTACTGAATTGGATCATTTCTCCAGCATACCATTTATCAAAGATCATTTATCTTTGAAAAATCTTAGAGAACAAGAGAATTGCCATAGGACTGGAGAAGGAAAGAAGGAGGGGTCTGCAAGGTCCTGGTCAATGAGTTTAACTTCCATTCCTGGTAGAATTCTAGAATACTTTATTATGAAAGGAATGACCAGTAAGCTGCCAAAAAAGAAACAAGTGATGAAAGAAAGTTATCTTGGTTTCATCAAGGATAGTTCAGAATAAAAAAACAAAATAGGTCATGCCAGACTAAGCACATTTACTTTTTGGACAGAGAAATATTATAGTTTCTTGTTTACTTATATTTTAGCAAAACATTTGACAAAAGCTATCCTGAAATCTTCGGAGACAAAAATGGAGAGATGTTGATTAGACTATAATGTAGTCCCAAGGACATAGAACTGGTTAATTGGTGAGATCGGCTTGATGTTAAGTTAGGAGTCAGGCAGGAAGACAAGGGTAATTTTAAAGTGCTTATTATATGCCAGATATCATGCTAGGCACTGAGAATACAAAGACAAATGTGCAACAGACCTTGCCTTTGAGGAGCTTACATTCATCCTATTAGAGGAGACCAAATACAAGGTCTTTAGGGAGGATGAAAAACACTAGCAGCTAGAAGGTGATGGGATAAAACAGACTTCACTCATATAGAAGATAAAACTTGAATTCAATCTTGAAGGAAACCAGGATAGAGTTGAGAAAGGAGTGCACTCCTTGAATGGGAGATACCCAGCATAAAAAGCATAGTACAATCATCTATGAACATCTTAAAAGAACCTACTATGTGCCAGGCACTGTGCACCTATGAGTCAAGCATATGAGGAGCCATAAGAAGGCCAGTCTGAGGAACAGTGTGTATTAAGGTTGGAAAGGAAATATGGGGACATGTTGTGAAGGGCTTTAAATGCCAAGCAGAGGAATTTGCATTGAATCTTAGGGGTAATAGGGAGCCACTGGTATTTATTGAGGAAAGGAGTGAAATGGTCATATCTGTACTTAAGGAGAATCACTCTGACAACTGTGGAGGTTGAAGAGGGGAGAAACTTGAAGTAGGAAGACAAGGTAGGAGGTTATTGTAATAATCCATGTTAGGTATCATGAGGTACCAAACTGGAATGGTGGCTATTATGAGTAGAGGGAAAGGGACAGATATTGTGGAGGTAAAATGACAAGATTTGGCGATTGCTAAGATATATGAATGAATACATGTGAGGAGTCAAGGTTGATCCTGAGGTGGAATGGTAGGTATCCTTGACAGAAAGAGGAAAATTAAGGAGAGGAATAAATAAGGGTGAAAAGTTGAGGTCTATTACAGTCATGTTAAGTTTGAAATGCCTTATGCAATATCTGCTTTGAAATGTCTAATAGACAATTGTTGAAATGGGGACTATAATTGAGGAAAGATATTAGGTCTAGGTATATAGATTAATGAATCTTCTGTATAGACTTGATAATTCAACCCATGGGAGCTGATGAAGTCAACAAGTGAGAGATGGTACAAAGAAAACGCAATCCTTGGTCCTTAGGAGATGTGATATGAATAAAGTGATCAAACAATACTAAGAAGGAGAAGGGAACGAAGAGAAAGCGACAGCACAGAAAGGAGAAAGTGCCAAAATCTAGATAGAAGTCAAGAAGAATAAAGGTGGAGAAAGGCCATCAGATTAGGCATTTGAGAAAACATCAACAATTTTGGAGAGAGTGATGAAGTCAGTCAGAATGCAGTGTAAGTGAGAGGAAGCAATGAGTGTAGCTTTTTGTAGACATTTTGCTGAGAGGGGGAGGAAAGATACAGGATAATAACTTAAGGGAATGATAAGGTCTCATGATTTTGTTTTCTAAGCGTGGGGAGACTTGGGTTAGAAAGAAAATGAAGATAAATGACAGAAAGGAAATGACAGTGGGAGCAATCTGTTAGAGAATATGAGGGGGGATGGCATCAATGGTACAAGTAGAGGCCTTGTTGATGAGAAGGACCATCAAAAACTGTAGTGAAAAAGAGAGTGGAATGATGATGTCAAGAGATATAGAGACAGGGAGAAGAGATTTCCCTTCCTTTCTTCAAAAAGATATGAGAGGAGGCCTCCAGCTGAGGGACTAGGGAAACTGGTATTGTAGATTAAAGGGGAAGCTTGAGGAAAATGTTTTGAAAAATTGCTATGGGAAGTGGAATTCAGAATCAATTAGGAAGGATTAAAAGGATTGCTTTGCTTCAGTGTTCAATGTCTAAGTTGACATTAGATAAGATAAATGTGTAATGAACACAATCACACAATTATGTCATTTCCTCTACCTCCATTTGGCAGAATGAGTAGGCAAGGAGGAGGGGGATATCATGGGTAATCCATGACTGGTGACAAATAGTGAGTGGGAATAGGACAGAACATCAAGGAATTCAAGATTAGTATAGCATTTGACTTGTTATGTGCAGGATCAAGATCAGGAAGACAGGAAAGAGAAGTCAGAGCAGGAGTAACAGCTAAGAATGCACTAAGGACTGGAGGCCAGGGTGAGGATGAAAATTTTACTTAGGAAGAATAAGATATAATGAGAATTAAAATGACAGAGATTAGGCATGGATAAAGGAAGCTCAGAGGAAGAGGAGTTTTCTAATGGAGTGCCCTTGGGTACTTGGTTCTGTGCTATTCAGAATGTTTATCAATAACTTGAATGAAGGCTTAGATGGCATATTGACTAAATTGGCAAGGTAAGAATCTTCACTAAAACTTTGGGATTACAGAGTCTAGGCAGTTTTCTTTCATGATTTCTTAAAATATTGTATCCATTTAATATGATATAGTTTGTTAGTCATGGATTTCACATAGTCCAATTATTTTCAAATTATTTCTCTTTTATATGCTTCTAGATCAGTTTTTTTTATCTTGTGCTAAACTGTTAATTCTCTTACCAAGTTACTCTTTCATAGATCTAATTTTTTTCTGATTTTTTTTCTTCTATCATTCTCACTTCATTTATGGTATTTTAAAAAATCTTTAAAAAATTCTTACATGATTTCTTTTAGGAATCCTAATTGAACTTGTGATCAAGAAGTTTTTATTTTTTATTTATTTTTAAAATTTAAATACTAAAACTAATTACACAATAAGAAAAAAGGAACATATTCTAAACTTAAATACAAAATAAAAGAAAAAAGAAAAACTTAAATACAAAATAAAAGAAAAAGAAAAAAAAGAAAAAAAGTATTGCCATCTACACAGCAGAACATAAAACAGGATTAAAAATATACAGCAATAAATTTCCATTTCAAGAAAGCCTGTATAATAAATGTGACATATTACATCCAGAGCTGTCCATCTTTTCTTTGCTTCCATGTAAGTTTTCTTTGTTCTTTGTTGTGCACTTTTTATTTTGTTCTTTTCTCCCCTTTCTTCCCCCCACTTCCCCAAGAAAGCTATAAGTAAGTGTGGAGATACACATACACACATATATACATACATATAAAAATATGCACACATACATATAAGCATACACACAGGTACATATATGTATATGTGTGTACACACAATGATATACGTGTATACATATATGTACATGTGTGTACACTTATATACACATACATAAACTTAGATATCTGTGAATCATACTAATATATAGATAAATGCATTCATATGCATCTGTGTAAGACCGTACTATATTTATCTGTTCTCTGTTTCTCTTAAGGTGGATAACCTCTTCCTTCTTAAGTCTAAGTCTTTCTGTATTTTTCTAAGCCCACCAACTCATTTCCTACACTACAGTAATATTTCAACCTTATACTGTTTAGTTATTTTAAATAGTCTAAACTAACATTGAGTAATGTGGCTGACATATAGTGTAGTTTCCCCATTTTTATCTTTTGATTAAGTCTATTGGAACTTTAACTTTGTCTGAGATCATGATTACTGCCCTTGCTTTTTTTTCCTAAAAAATTCTACTCCTGATTTTTATTTTTTTGTGTGTGTATCTCTTATTTCCTATCCCTCCTGACTCCTCTACTTTACTTCTACCTTACTCTCCTATTATTTAACCCTCCCCCCCAATTCTCTTTAATCTGAACATCCTTCTACACCCCCCCTTATCCTATTCTCTCACCCTCTTAGTTCTTTATAAATTTAGAAGACTTTTATTCTCTTCTAGCAAGATATGTTTTGATTTGAGATTTTGTTTATAGATGTTTGAGAATTATTGTCTCCTTCTGGATTTATGATTTAGGAATTTCTGATCTCATAATAGTTCTTTATCTCAAGGACTCATTCTCCTAGCAACTCTCCTGAGCAACCCAGTGTTGCTGCTTAGTTGAGTACTCTCTTCTGTGGATAGGGCAAGAATTCTTGACTAAGCAAGAGATGGAGAGTATCACAGAAGATAAAATAGACTATGTTGCTTACATAAAATTAATGTAGAGATCCCAGCTCCTCTTGGAGACCCCTTTGCTACATTCCTGGGTGGGAGTCTGAGTCTTCACTCTTCGGGTTCTGACTACTGAATTTGCATTCTTGACTCCTTCTCACCCTACACTAGTAGCCTAGTTCATATTTCTGAGTTTTGAGTTCATTACATCAAACTGCCTCTGGATTCTCCATATTCCATCCTGGTGATTTTCCTATAGGCCAAATTTGTGATCTGAGGCTGGAAAGATGATCCATTATTAGATTCTCCTTTGATTGCTTCACCACTACTTAGTCAGGAGTTCTTAGATCATTATTGGAGTAGTTGTGGAGATTAGCCGGGCTGCACAACTTCCTCCTGTTCCACCATCTTAACTAGTTCTGTTTTAAAATCTTTCAAAGGTGCTTGGCTTTACCATGTTGTTATTGTAAGTTTTACTGGTTCTGTTCACTTCACTCTGTATCAGTTCATACAAGTCTTTCTAGGTTTCTTTGAAACCATTCTATTAATAATTTCTTATTGTACATTAATATTCTATTATACTAATAAGATGTGATTTTTAAAAAGCCATTCTTTAGCTAATGGGCATCTTCTTGTTTTCTAAATTTTTGTCACTATAAAAAAAGCTACCATAAATATTTTGTGTGTGTGTGTGTATATTATAAAATATTTATATTATATATATATATATATTTATAAGATCTTTTCCTCTTAATTTGGTCTCTTTGGAGCATTGACCTCATAGTGGTATCACTGGATCAAATGGCCTGTACAGTTAAGTAACTTTGAGGGCACTTTTACATCCCAGAAGGGTTATACCCAAACACACAACCTTCCTCCAACATTTGTCATTTTCTAGTTTTTTTTTCAAACTTTCCAGTCTGATGAAAGTAAGATAGAACCTAAGCATTGTTTTAATTTGAGCTCCTCGAATTATTAGTGATTTGAAGCATCTTTTCATATGACTGTTGATGGCTTGTATACCATCTATTCATAGCCCTTGACCATTTATTAATTGGGGAATGATTCAATCCTATTGAATTAAGTCAGTTCTTTATATAACTTTGAAATGAGATCATTAAGAAACTTAATGCAAAGATTTTTCCCCCATTACCTACTTCTTTTCTAATTTTATTTTGCACCAAATCATTTTAATTTTATTCAATCAACATGGTTTATTTTATCTTCTGTGATACCCTCTATCTCTTGCTTAGTCAGGAATTCTTGCCCTATCCATGGATCTAATAGGCATACTCTTCCTTGCTCCTCTAATTTGCTCATGATGATATCCTTTACATCTAAGTCATGTACCCATTTGGAACTTGGTACATCATGAGGGATCTCAGTCTATACTTAGTTCTGTCATATTACTTTCCAGTTTTCTCAGCACTTTTCGTCAAATAGTGAGTTCTTACATTCATAGCTGGTTGTTTTGGGTTATCAAACACAGGGCTGCTCTGATAATTTGCTTCATATTGTATACCTAATTTGTTCCATTGATTCTATTTTTGACCAGTGCAAAATTATTCTGATGATTTTTGTTTTGTAATATAGTTTGATATCTGGCCCCCTTCCTTCTCATTCCCCGCCCCCACTTTTCCTTGAGATTCTGGACTTTTTGTTCTTACACATAAATTTCAGTGTTTTAGAAGTTCTCTAAGGTGATTCTTTGATAATTTTATTGCTATGATGCTAAAGAAGTAAATCAACTTACGGAGTAGGATCATTTTTATTTTATTGACTTGACCTATGAATAAGCAATTAGTATTTCTATAATAACTTATGTCTGTCTTTAAGTAAATTGTTTTACAGTTGCTTTCATTTAGTTTTTCATGTGTGTGTTTTGGTAGGGGAAATTCCAAGTATTTTGTAGATTCTGCGCTTACTTTAACTATATAATATTTTTATCTCTTTCTGTTTAGTTTTACAAGGACATCCCTGCTTCACATCTGGTCTTTTTGGGAAGGCCTTTAGTGTGGAAAAGGCCTTCGGAAAGACCATTACATATAATACTGGTTTTAAGTAGATGATGTTTATTATGCAGTCCCTTTTATTACTTAGTATTTTAAAGAAAGGTCCATTTATTTTTAATTTTTCAATGTTTTTGAAATAAATGAGTCTTGGTCAGTGAGGTGGTACAGTGAATAGAACACCGATCTTGGAGTCAGGAGGACCTGAGTTTAAAGCCAACTTACCACTTGCTAGTTGTGTGACCTTGGGCAAGTCACTTAACCCCAATTGTCCTGCCTTCCCCCTTTCAAAAAAAAAAGAAATGGGTGTTGTATTTGTCAAAGGATTTTTCTCCCTCTACATAATCACATGATTCCTATAGTTCTTATTACTAATATGGTCTATTATGTCGCTAGTTTTCCTAATATTGAAACAACTATGTATTCTCGGTATAAAATCAGCCTGATCACAGCGCAAAATCTCAGTGATATGTTACTGTCACCTCTTTGTTGTTGTTCAGTCATTTCTCAAGTCATGTCTGATTCTTTATGAACCCTTTTGAGGTTTTCTTGGTAAAGGTACTGGAATGGCTTGCCATTTCCTTCCCTAACTCATTTTAAAGTTGAGGAAACTGAGGCAAACAGGGTTCAGTGACTTGTCCAGGGTCCCACAGCTAGTAAGTGTCTGTGGCTGGATTTTGAACTCAGGCGTTCCTGACTCTAGGCCCAGCACTCTGTCCTGTACAGCACCACCTAGCTACTAATATTTTAGTTAAGTATTTTTGTATCGGTTTCAATTAGGAATATTGGTCTAGTTTTCCTTCTTTGTTTTGACTCTTCTTGGCTTAGGCATCAGGAAAGTATTTCTATCAAAGAAGAAATTTGATAGATCCTCTTAGTTTCCTATTTTTTTCAAAGTCGTTTATTAAGTGACTATGTACCAGGTACTGTGCTAAGCATTGAGGATACAAAAAAATGGGAAACAAGCAAACAAATAAGAACAACAAAATCCATCTTTTTGAGAAGCCTGCAGTCTAATGCTGAAAACAACATGTAAATAACTAGTATAAATAAGATATGTATGGGATAAATTGGAGATAATCTCAGAGGGAAGTCACTAAAAAAAAAAAAAGACTGAGAAAGTCTTCTTGCAGCAGGTAGGACTTTAGCACAGGAAGCCAGGGAAGCCAGGAGACAGAGAAAAGGGGGGAAGAGAATTCCAGGCATGAGCAACAGCCAGTGAAAATCCTCAGACTCAAGAGATGGAGTCTCTTGTTCAAGAAACAACAAATTAGCAAGTGTTGATGGATTACAGAGTTAGGCAAAAGAAAACTGGAACTATAGGAAAGGACCAAATTATGGAGAGCTTTAAAAGTCAAATAGAAGATTTTATATTTATCTTGGAAAGTAATGGGGAACCACTGGATTTTATTGAATGGAGTACGGGGTGAACTTAATTTCCTTTAATTATTATCAGTGAAAAATGTCTTTAATATTTTTTACTTTTTGTAATTTTGTGAGATTTTTATGCTCTGGTTTATTGTTAGTTGTTAAAGGTGACTTGCACAGCCGAGTAATATATATGATTTATCTGTTTCCGTTCATCAATCACCAGAGTTGCAACATCTACTTTTAAAAAATTAATGTCCTTAACTTCTTTCTTGAGTATCTCTTGTTAGATTTTCATGAGTCTGAAAGGGGCACATGGAGAACTTAAACTTGTAGTTTTATAATCTATTCCTTCTTGTAAACTGTTTAACTTTTCCTTTATATGTTACAATGATACACTTTTGGTACATATATATTAAATATTGTTATTAATTCATTGTCTATAGCACTTTTCAGCAGCATGTAGTTTCCCTATTACTCTTTTATAATGAAGTAAGTTTTGGGGATCATAATTGCTATCCTTTTCTTTTCTTTTTCTTTCTTTTAGTATCCATGAAGCATATAATAGATTCTTTTCTAGTCCTTTTATTTTAACCCTGTGTGTCTTTATGTTTCAAGTGTGTTTCTTATATGCAACATTTATTCTTATATGCTCTTCTTTTATGTATGTGTTCATCCCATTTACCTTCAAAGTTATAATTTTTAATTGTTTACATCCCTCTATCTTATTCTCTTATACTTTTTCCTCTTTTCTCTCTTTACCTCCTCTTTACAAAGAAGAACAGAGTTGGGGAGAAAAAAGAGTAAACCTGATATACCAGTGTTCTATGTTTGATGCAAACTGATTCTGCTCCCTGACCCTCTACTCTTTCCCTCCTGGGTGCCAAATTGCTGATTATTACCTTTCTCTCTTTCCTTTTAAACCCTTTCACCCTTTAACCTTAGTTTATTTTGCCAACCAATCTCTCCCTGAATCTACTCTTCTTCCTAAATCTAAACCTCTATTATTCCTATTCATACCCATTTCCCTGTTGAGTTAAATGTATTGCTATATCCAGCTCTCTGTGTGTATTGTTACCCTCCTTTGACCAATTCAAAAGAGAGTGAAGCTCAAGGGATACCCATTTCCTCTCGTCTCTACCTCTTTCATACTTCAGAGTTTGTATTTAGCCCTGGTCTTTTCATCATAAATACTTGAAAGTTCTCTGTTTTGTTAAAGGTCTATTCCCCACTCCACCCCACTCCCTCCCTCCACCCCCTGTAGGATTATACTCAGTTTTTCTGGGTAAGTTATTTTTGGTTTAAGCCAATATTTTTGTCTTTTAGTATATCAGATTCCATGCTCTCCATTCCTTTTAAGTGGTAGCTGCTAAATCTTGGGTGATCCTGACTATAGTTCCTTAATATTTGAACTCTTTATTTCTGACTGCTTGAAATATTTTTCCTTTGACCTGGAAGCTCTAGATTTTGGCTATCATATTCCTGGGACTGTCCTTCCCTATCTCTGTCAAAGGTATCACAATCCTGTTCTTTTAACTTTCATTCACTTCACATATCCAAGCAGTTACCAAGTCTCATCAATTCTATGTCCACAACATGTCTTGCATACATCTTCTTCACTCTACTCACATGATTAGCACTCTAGTTCTGGCACATATCACCTCTTACCTAAACTATTGCAATACCCACCAAATGGGTCTTCTTGCCTCAGCTCCTTCCTCCCCTCTCAAATGCCTTCTCACAGCTATCACAGGGATTTCTAAAAAGTAGTTCCAACCATGTTGCTCATTTATTCAATAAATACCAGGCATCTCAATTACCTCTAGGATTAAATATGAACTCTTTGGTCTGGAATTTAAATTCCTTTACAACCAGTTTTCAACCTACCTACTTCCATCCCACACATTATGGTACAGCCAAATTAGCTTTCTTGCTGTTCCTTAGATATTCCATCTCCTATCTTTATGCTTTTGCAGAAGCTGCCTCCCATGCCTAAAATGTTCTTCCTCCTCATCTCTGACTTTTAGAACCTTCAGTTCAAGCATTACCTCTTACCTGAGATTTTTCATAATTCCCCCTGCCTGTGTATGCATATTTTGTAGGTACACGTTGCATATACAATGTGTAATGTGCCTTTTATACAATCTATTTTCTTTGAGGACAGGAATTATTTCTTTTTTGTCTGTTTACTTGGCATAATCCTCAACACAAAGTAGGTGCTTAGTAAATTCTAGTTGATTGATATGCAGGACAATCAATCAACATTTATTAATTGCCTACTATGTGCCAGTCACTGTACTAACTGCCAAGCAATGTGATTCTTAGTGGTTTTGCCACTAACTCACTATGTAGTTTTGGACAAGCCTATTTCTATTCTGGGACCCAATTTCCTTTACTTACAAAATGAGAGAGATGGACTAAATCAATAAATGAATGTGTGAAAAATAATATATTAAGTATAGTAGATATTCTTCCCTTTTCATTTAGACTTGCTGAATTTGAGATTCCCAAGGAACATTGTGTTTGAAATGTGCATCAGGTAGTGACATTTGATGTGGGACAGAGACTAAAGAGAAAAAATTCTTACTGGTTTCCTGCCTCCCTTGACTACCACTCAGTGTCCTCATTCCACCTACTATGGCTTTCCCTTCCTGCCCTCCAACACCTTGAGCATACCCTTTCTCATTCTGTCCATTGGTCTGAAGCAATCCTTTCAATCCTCCCCCATGTTCATTCTGCAAAGGTCCTAACCTTTCCATTGAGAAGTCATGGATTACCTCTCTGGGTATCTAAATTTTAATGGGATTCCCAGAGGAAATTGACCCAAACCAAAGTGATAGTGGAATCCTCACAATATTCAGGACCAGAAAGGGGGGGGATAGTTTAATGCAGGAAAGAAATATTCCCAGACACCCTCAAATCATGAGGGAGATAGATTATATATGCCCCAATGTCCCTTTCAGCTCAAAGTCTATAATTCTTTATATTACCACCTAGGTAACTAACATCTTTGCCTAGTCCTAAGGTCCTCTCTACATAGGGGCAATGACTAAGTACAATCTAGAAAACTCATTAGCTTTCTAGAAGAAGAAAGAATACTGCTCAGAGGAACACTTTGAGTCCTTTGGTTTGACTCTGTCTCTTTAAGCTAAATAAGAAAGTCAAAGATACAAAAATAAACATCAGAGCACTGAGAGACAGGCTTCCCAACAGAAAGAAATCGATATTGCATTTCGCCTTTCTGAGAGAAGCTGAGCTGCTCTTTGTGAACATAACTACACCCACCCCATGAGATATGAATATACTACCCATTTTACAGACCAGGAAGCTGAGACTCAGAGTGCTAATCCTGGATCTTCTTGTGAATCAAGGACAGAATTGGGCACAGAAATCAGGAATCCTGCCCTCATCCCTTTCCTTCTCCTTCTTTTCTGCTCCTCAACCCTAGGAAAGAATGTGAGCTAGGATTCAGATGGAAGGAGCCATTGGGCATGTGAGTATAGGGAAGCACCTGCCCCCAAGAGACCCAGCACCGCCCTCTAGAGTAAGATTTGGATATAGATGCAGAAATCTGGGGAGCCTTCTCCCTGTGGTACAGTGGGATCAGAACATCTGGGTTCAAATCCTGGTTCTGCTGCTTACTACCCACAGGACTTTGGCAAATCACCAAGCCCCAAGTTTCATTTGTTTGTGAAATGAGAGAGGAGGATTTGATGGCGGCTTTTCCAGTTTCCTTCCAGATAGGAATCTATGATCTAAACCGAGGGTGGCGATTGGAGAGAGGAAAGGTAGAGGTTGGGCAGCCAAGGGAGGGAAAGCTTTTGAGGTCATGTGAAGCTGACATGACTCATTCAGGGAGGCCGAGCTCCCTGTCCAGGCCACATTCTGGAAGGCTTCAGGCCTTTCCCTGCCAAGGCCCCACCTTCAAGGACTCGTTCCTCCCCACTGGGGCTTAGAGAGGACAAGTGAGGACAACTTGAAAGGAACAATTTCTTCCTCCAGCTTTCCACCGTTGTCATTCCCAGCCCTTAATCCTGATAACAATAGTGAACATTTATGCAGCACCCACTAGGTGCCAGGCATCTGCTAAGTACCATACAAAAATGATCTCATTTGATGCTCGTGACAACCCTGGGAGGTGGGTGCTGTTGTTATCTCTACTTTGTGGATGAGGAAACTGAGGCAGACAAGTTAAATGACTTGTCTAGGAGCACACGGCTAATAAGTAGCCGAGGCAAGATTTGAACTCAGACGGGTCTTCCTGGCTCCAAGCCTGTTGCTTCATCTACTGTGCCATCCAGCTGCCTTTGATCCCTGGGACTGCTCTATAAAATGAGAACATGCTTAGGATTTGGAGAAATTCATCGTATAAAGGTCCTTAGACTGAAAGAAACCTCCCAGAGTCACCACATCCACCTGTCTGCTTTTAGGCAAGACTGCAATCAAACATGGCCCAGAATCTGCAACATAGAGTTGAGAGGGACCTTAAATGTCATCTAGTCCAGGTGTCTTGCCTGGGGTCCACGAACTTTTTAAAAAAATTGTTGTTAGTAAGTATATTTCAATATAATTGATTTTCTCTATAATCCAATATATTTTATTTTATGCATTTAAAAACATTGTTTTGAGAATGAGTCCATAGGATTTATCAACTGCCAGAGGAGTCCAGGGGTCTGGATATAAGGAGGTTCTTATATCTCTTTGAAAAAAAATGATGAATTTATTTTAATAAAGCAGGTAAACATAAACATGCAAACCACAAATATGTTACCTGAAAATAGATAAGCAATAGTTAAGCACAAAATTGTTAGCAACAGATAATTCAGGCAACCATATATATATACATTATATGTGTGTGTGTGTGTGTGTGTGCATAGAGAGAGAGAGAAAGAGAGAAAGAAAGAGAGGGAGAGAGAGAGAGTAAGAGAGAAAGAAGGAGGGAGAGAGAGAGATGGGGAGAGAGAGGGAGGAGGAAGGAAGAAAGGAAGGAAGGAAGGAAGGAAGGAAGGAAGGAAGGACAAAAGAGGGAAAGAAAGAAACAAAGGAAGCAAGGAAGCAAGGCAGGGAGGCAGAGACAGAGAAAGAGGCAGATAGAGAGTCAGATTTTGGTCTCCTTTAACACTGAACAGATACCTCTTCCTGGCTTAGCTAATCCCACTTCTATCCTTCATGGAGAATCAAGGAACCAACTATCAGCCTCTAGTTACCTATGTCCTTTCAGCAAAAGGACAAGAGTATATCTCTAAAACAGTCTTCATATTTGTTGATCCTTATCACCTAACCCAGAGAAGCAAAGTGACACAGTGGATAGCATGCTGGACCTGAAGTCAAGAAGACTCATCTTCCTGAGTTAAAATCTGGTTTCACATACTTTTTAACTGTGTGACCCTGGGCAAGTCACTTAACCCTGTTTGCCTCAGTTCCTCATCTGTAAAATAAGCTGGAGAAGGAAATGACAAACTGTTCCAGCATCTTTGCCAAGAAAAGCTCAAATGAGGTCACAAAGAGTCAGACATGACTGAAGCTGAATTGCCTCACCCCTTGTTTTAGAGATGAGAAAACTGCCACATAGAGTAGTTAAATGACTTACACAACCTTGTGTAGTTAGTAACAGAATGGACCCTTAAAGAAGAAAATCCTTCTCTTTATCACTTCTTTTAGGGTCTTGCCTACCCTCCATTTGTAACCTTAATCCCTTGAACTGAAATTGGTTCTTGTGCTTAGCTCCCAGCATCAGCTATGCAATCACGGGACCTGGTTCACTTCCCAGCTCTGTTGCTATCTGTGTGATTGTGCACAAGTCACCTGATCTCTCTTGGCCTCAATTTGCTCACTCATCTCTACAATGAAAGAGATTGGGCTAGAACAGAGATTCTTAACCTTTTTTTGTCATAGACCCCTTTGGTCATCTGGTGAAGCCTATGGACTCCTCAGAATGGTTTTAAATATGTAGGATTACAAAGGAAACCAATTATATTGAAATATAATTATCAAAATATAAAACACAAATTTGTAGATCTCAAGGTAAAACCTCTGAGTTCAATGCTTACAAAAGTCCCTTCTAGTGCTCTGAATGCTATGATCTCAACACAAACACAGACATGCCATTGAGGGCACACATTCACACAGGTCCATACTGGTTTGTGTCTGTGCATATCTGAAATCACATTTGACACTGTGTACTTCGTGTCAGCCCAACCACACCTAGGAACTTGTCTTTCTGAAACTACTGAGTCCTTGAAGAATCCTGTTTTCACAGTGCTCCTGTTCCTGCAAGTTGACTCTTGGGCACAAAACTGATTTAACCTATTCACTCTACCACCTCCTAAAACAGTGACCGCTGGACTGAGAGAGCCAATTTTCTATGTGCTCAGGCTGCCTCCGTGTGGAACAACAGGAGAACTGTCACTACAATCCTTAGAAACTCAGGAAATGGAGTCCTTGCAGAGTATCTGGTCAAAGTACCTCTCAGAAACAGTTCTCTCATCTGAAAAATGGTGACAATGATACATTAGCTACCTATCTCATGGGGTTATTGTATGAATTAAGTGAGATAATATATGTAACTTTTAAACCCTATATAAATTTCATTGTTATAAAAGTCATGAAAGGCATTGTGGTCTAGTGAACAGGGAACCAGACTTGGTTCAGAAAGTTCTAAATTCTATTCCTCCTTTTAACACTTACCTTACAGTCTCTCAATGGCCCCAATCAACTCTCTTAAGACTATAAATTGCAGACAGCAGCTGTTGATAGAGAACAATTTCTTAGTGGAAATTTTCTATACTAAATGAAAACCCAAGTTCAGTCCTATCCACACAGACATAGATATCGAAGAGTCTGTATATCAGAACTACGAGAAACTCTAGAGATCATGCGGTCATTTGCCAGATCATTTCCCCCAAATAGCATATCCAATCTTTCTTTAAAGATCAGTGATTGGAAACGTACCACTTTATGAAGCATCCTATCCCCCTTTTGCAGAGCTGTAATAATCAATCAATCAATCATTATTAAGCACCTACTATGTTCAGGCATTGTTATAGAGATACAAATTCAAAAGTAAGACAATCCCACATCTTAAGGAACCTGTATTCTATTACGGAGATAGACAGAACATGTTTACAGGTAAGTAAATATAGTATACATTTTTTTAAAAATCATAGTAATAGGGCACTAAAAATAGGGGAAAATGAGAAAGGCCTCTAGAAGGAGAAAAGCTTCTTGGGCTGAACCTTGAGAGAAGCCATCGGTTCCAAGAGAGAGACATAGGAGTATAACAAGTTCAACAATACAGAGGTAGCAGATGACATGTTGTGTATGGGTCCCAGAAAACAGGCCAATTTTACAAGAGCACAGAGTTCACAGGAGTAGTACATAATCAGTTTGAAAGACAGGCAAAACCAGATTCTGAAAGGCTTTAAATGCCAAAAAAAAAAAAAAAAAGAAGTCATGTTTTAACTTAAAACACTGGGAAATCACTGAAACTTCCTGAGCAAAGGAATGACATTTTCATGCCTGTGATTTAGGAATATCATTTCTGAAGCCATGTGGATTGATAAGGGATCATGGATTCAGGAAGACTGACAAAGAGGCTGTTGCCACAGTCCAGATAGGAGGTGCTAAGGGCCAGGGCCAAGGTAGTTGTGGTGTGGATGGAGAGAAGAGGACAAATGGGAGAGATGTGGAGGAGGTAAAAGTAACAAGACTTGCTAGGGGATGAAACAGGAAGAAGTGAAGAAGAATGAATGGTTAAGGATGACTGTTAGGAATTTTTTTTTAATGTACATTGAACCTAAATCTGCCTCTCTAAAATTTCCACCAATTGCTCCTTCTTTCTGTGCTCTGGGAGTAAACAGAAAGCATTTAATTTCTCTTCAACATGACAGTTCTTCAAATATTCAAAGATAAATTCTAACCATCCTCAATTTCTTTTTTTT
>CM053597.1:160060300-160105956 GCA_028646575.1 Pseudocheirus occidentalis | reverse complement strand
ATTCAATGCAATGCAGGCCAACAAACATTAATTAAACCCCCTATGGACAGGGCACTGTGTTAAACTGAAAGTACAAAGACAATTTCTGTCTTTGAGGAGCTTACGTATTCCTGGGGAAGACAGAACATGTATGCTTATAAGGAAATAGAGAACTACATGCAAGTGATTTCAAGACAACTAACAGATGGTGGTGGGAGGACCTGGAAATTAAAGGTTTAAGAGCCAGAGAAGAGGAGGGCATGCATTTCTAACATGAGGATCACTCATGCAAAAGGCATAGAGTTAGGAGATGGAATAGCCAATAGGACAGTCTGATGACAATGGAGAGTGTGTGAAAGGAAGTAATATTTATAAAGATAATATGTTAATATAACATTAGTGATATATTAATAATATAATAAATAAGTATAAATAAAGATAAATGGGAGCCACATTGAATATGGTTTTTAATTATAGGCTGAAGATTTTGTGTTTTTGTCCTAGGGATCATTGGGAAGCCCTGAAGATTTTCAAGGAGGGGAAATAGCACTGTCAGTTATGTATTTTAGAGATGAGAAAGAAAGAGGGAAAGAAAGAATATCAATTTGGCAGCTGCATGGAGGATGGATAGAAATAAGACCCTGTATACATACAGAAACAATAAGGGGGTCATCAATTTCTTCTTTCATTGTATCATTCAAACTTTTTAGTTGTTAGTCAAAATATGGAAAGGAAAGGCAGAGAATTCTCATCCTCAGAGGATCAAAACCCACCTCCTCCTTCAAGTATTCTCTGCCATGCAAAAGTTTGATATCTTTGAGGTGAAATTTTCTTTGCAAAAATTAAAATTAAAGTTCCCTAAACCAAAGCCCTATGGGGGGGGGGAGGGGAAAGAGTAAGGGAAATGGAAGGAAGAGGTAGATTGTATTTAATTTCTTTGAAAATCTTCCCAATTTCCATTAGGCCCATTTCTTCATTTCTATTAGACCCTAGACACTCCGGTAATTTTGTTAGCTGTAAATGTATTCTAACTCTGGTGGATAGAATCTGCCTTATAACAGCAGGGCTTAAGTTTGCTGTCAGTACCACAAAGTTCTCCAAAGTGCTTAGTAAAGGAAGACTGGAAATTAGGATAGAACAAATACCATAAAGGAGGCAGGGCAGGCCTGCAGGACGCCAAGTCACTACCTCTTCCCCTTCAGGAAATTGGGCAAAGTGTCCTCCTGGGACAAGTTACCTGATTGCCCTCTGGAGGCCAAGCTTAGTACATATGAAATTCTGATAATGAGATCCCCAGACACAGAAATGCCTTGCTTAGGAGGCTGCTGAGACAAGAGAGGAAGGTTTATACCAGAAGCCAAGTGAATCATTCCTTCCTTGCACTCCTTTCTCCCCAAAGCTATCCCAAATGTGACACCATCCCCTAGGGGCTTTCACTGCTTGCGCTAATCCAGTCTCCAATCTCAGAGGCCTCCCTGCCCATTATCAGAGCTTCCTCCAGGGGCCACCTCCCTCCTGTCAGAGCTGTTTATACCTTTCTAGCAAAGGCACCAGGGGACAACAAGCTGGATAAGGCAGCTAACAGTAGAATGGGCTTTAACCATAGGGCGGAAGGTTAGAAATCAAGAGAATGTAGAAGGAAGGTAGTTATTATGAAACTCAGAGACAGATTTCTAAAGAGGGAGCAATTTACATATATTCTCTTGTTTGATCATCACAGTTGCATTGTATGGCAGGTACTAGAATTGTTCCCATTTTATATTCAGGGCCTGAGTCTTACAGCTTACAGCAGTCTAAGTCCCTTGGAGGACAGTACCCCAGATTCAAGGAACTTTGTGCATCTCCATCCACTAAAATTTCAAGAAAAGTAATCAGCAGGGCAGCTAGGTGGCACAGAGAGTAGAGCACCAGCCCTGGAGTCAGGAGGACCTGAGTTCAAATATGACCTCAGACACTTAAAACACTTACTTGCCATGTGACCTTGGGCAAATAACTTAACCCCAATTGCTTTGCCTTCCCCCTTCCAAAAAGCCAAAAAAAAAAAAAAAGTAACAACCAGAGGTGGGAGGATCTGGAAAAGATTCTTAAAAGGTGCTTTGAAGGAAGTTAACATAGCTTATAAGGCCCCTTATATGACTCCTTTTACTGGTCAGCCAGAGTACAAGGTTAGTTCAAAGCAAGGCACTTAATGAAATGGAAGTAATAAAAGAAAATATTTTCCCCATAAACTTGGGGGTGTACTCTCCCACAAATATACATACTGTCAGTAGGAATATTAGATACAGATGAGGAGTATGTGTGGCAACAGCACATTTGTAGAAAGTCAAATCATGCCTCTCCACTGAACTGCATCATCTGACTGGCTATTGAAAGCTGATACGGTCTAGTTATATCATAGCACGTCTCGTGCTGAACCCGATCCCTAGTGGCCTCCCCTAGGCATGTAGTCTCTGCTGGATGTTGCTCCATTGGCTCCTGCTCTCCCATATACACGGCATCTGGTGGACATTGCCAAGACCAGCCCTGTTGGTCAAGGGGGTATAGAGCCTGCTTCCATTTTATGGTTTCATTTGAAGTGTTTGATTGTAAGACTGTCTCTTCCTCCTTAGAGGCGTGGGCTTTTACAGTCTTTTTTACAGATCTCTTAGGAAAGTAGTCAAGCAGACATCTAGAATCAATGCAGACAGACATAGAAATGAAATCTTCTCAGATTTTTTCACCCTTATTGATTGAACTGCCTTATGTGGCTTCAAAAGTGTGGCTACTGAGGTCTCCCATCTTGAGGAGAGGCTCAGCCCTCAAGTCTTTTACAATAAAATGGGATAATGTTCTTTGCAAACATTAAAATGCTATATAAGTTTCTAGTTAATTAGTACTTTCAGGCTCTACCATGTTTTGTTTTGTTTGACTAAATTTCTTGTTTGCTGAGCTTTGCATCATCACAGATGATGACCCCACTCTCCCAGTGAGCACTCCATATACCTTTTGGCTTTAAGCTCTGAAGTCTAAACTATATCTGGTCATGAGCTTTTGCTTCAAATGATCTTTACAACAAAGGAAAAAGGGTCCTCAGATCCCCTGCAATGATTTAGGTGTCTAAAACATCAAATATTGGACAGTATATATTTAATCCAGCAGAAAAATTCATAGGATTCAGGCACATAAACAAGTCAAGACAACTAGCCTTCTCTCTCCAATGATCCCCACCTTCCCAGGGGCACAAGAGAAATAATGCTGCCCTAGGTGGAGCCTCTTACACAGAAGACAAGAAGTTGGGATGGTTAGAGTCAAGTAACTCACCCCTTTGTGAGCTCCACCTCTCAAAGGTGCTATAGAACCTCTGACAAGTCAGCTCCTTCTCCCAATCTACAAAATTCCCATAATTCATACCATTAGCAAAGGGCAAGGTCTTTTTAGTGATTCTGAGCTTTACTGTTCTATACCTCTGACTTCTCTTTGGTTCAAGAACTGAATGTGGTCCAGTGAGAGTAGCAGAGCAGAAGAATGGGCAATGTGTTGACCTTGAAGTTAGAAAGACCTGGATAGGGGTGCCACCTTAGACCCTTCCTAGGTGCATGATCTTGGGCAAGTCACTTCTCTATGCCTAAGTTTCCTCAGTTGTAAAAGTCATAATAACAGCACCTACCTCATAAGGTTTATTGGAAGGACTGAATGGGATAATGTTTTTTTGCGAACATTAAAGTGCTATATAAGTATGAGCTATTGGTATTGTTAACTTTTCTGTTGGTTCTAGGATGACTGGTCAAGATCAAGGTCAAGGTCAAGCTCCTTTGCTTGCTTCAGTAAGCTGCTCTAGGGCCATATAGTTCCTCAGTTTCCAGAAGGGGTCACCTGACTGTGCTTTGGTGAATTAATCCATATGTTACTGACCAGATTCTCTCTATCCAGACTTCAAGCTTTTCGTCTCCCTCTTTGTTTATGCCACTGTGTCTCCTTTGTAAAGGCTAAGGCCAAGAATGCTTGAAAAGCCTGCAGTTGCCAGGTCTGGAGCCAGCTCATTTAACTAATTAATTCCAATTCATATCAAAGAGTTAATCGTGTCAAGAAAATGTTATGCTGTGTCAAGGTGTCCTGGCCAGAACAGAGAGCTCTTAGAGGGCAATGGCTCCAGTCTGTGGGGATCTAATACCATTTCTTGAGCTCTGGTCTCAAAACCTTTCTTTCCCTCCTATATCAAGACCTAATGTAATGAAGTTGGAGGACTTGTGTTTGAATTTTGAGCCTATTTGCTAACTATTTTACCTTGTTAGAATCACGTTATATCATTGGGCCTCCATATACTCATCATTAAAATGAGGTTGGAGTAGATCCGTCAGATGTTGGACCTGTAATATTACAGTTCCAACTCCAGTTGGGTAGGCCCCTCACTGAGGTGCCTAGAAGAGTTACCAAGCAATGTAAGTAGTTGTGGTCTGGTGTCCTGACTTTACCATCTATATGGTAAAAGCATCCCAGGGTTCTTTAAATTTTCAGATAGGGTTCCCATATTCCTCCAATGTACATAGGGGCATGAGTTGCCTCCAACTCCTGGAGCTTCTTCAGAGTTTCATCAGCATAGTCCTTGAGAGAGGATGCATTGATGGGTATGTGCTGGCAGAAAAAAGCAAGTTTAAGGGGGCAGCTAGGTGGCACTGTGGATATAGTTCTGGGCTTGAAGTTATGAAGACCTGAGTTCAAATCCAGCCTCAGACACTACTAGCTGTGTGATCTTGAGAAAAATCACTTTGCCTCAGTTTCCTCATCTGTAAAATGGAGATAGTAGTAGTAGTACCTTCCTCCCAGTGTTGTTGTGAGGATCAAATGTAATTATAAAGCACTTATCAGCATACCTGGCACATAGTTAAGTAATATGTAAATGTTAATTATTATTATTAATGGACTCGTGGGTGAAGGTAGCTCTTTCTGTTGATGGAACTCTGTTAACCTTGTGCTCTTGGGTCTTTAGCATCAAGGATGAGAAATGGAATAAAGTGCTCTTCTAGTCCCTCAGATTTAGCTTCTTGCCCCCTTCTGGGGACTGGATCTCAAGCCTTGGTCTTGCCAGTCTTCCCTGGCTGCTATTCACTCTAGACAGGCCACAGGTAGAATAGACTATATATGCCTATATTTGGAGACTTATGTGCAAATAAATGTGTTTGTGCGTGTTTTAGGAGGAGAGGGAGTTGGGAATTGTACATACATAGGCATGTATTTACACTTTTCTATAGGCGAGCATACTTGTATGTAAATGGGTTGATGTATAGGTTGGCACAAGTGTGAGGGCTGGAGGGGGACCCAGAGGTTATTGAGTCCTACCACTATAATGAATCCATTCTACAAGATCCCCAACAAATAGTTACCCAGCCTCCACCTGAAGACCTTCCTTGACAAGGAATTCTCTACCTCTTGAGGTAGTTCATTTTTACATAGTTCTAATTATTAGGAACTTTTTCCTTATATTGAACTGAAACCTATTTCCCTGTAATTTCTACCCCTTGTCCCCCCAGTTCTGCTCTCCATGGCTAAACAAAACAAAAATAATACTGTCTTTCATAAAATGTCTCTTTAAATATCTGAAGACAATTATCATGTCTTTCAGTCCCCACAAATCTCTCCTGTAGCCTAAACATTCCCAGTTCCTTCAACTGATTCTCATATGGCAGATTCTGGGCATGCCCTCGTCCTGCCCCCCTGCTGTGGGAAAGTGTCTTGATTAGAGAAAGGAGTAGAAACCTAGAAGTTGAGGCCAAGCAGGGAAGCAAGAAGTGGAGTGAACATTTCATAGTGTGTGTGTGTGTGTGTGTGTGTGTGTGTGTGTGTGTAGAAGAACATTCTCTAAAACATTAGTCATAGACTCATAGTGTTAGAATTCATAGTATTGGAGCAGGTAGGTGACACAGTGAATAGAGCACTGGCCCTGGAGTCAGGAAGACCTTAGTTCAAATCTGACCTCAGACACTTGACACTTACTAGCTGTGTGACCTTGGGCAAGTCACTTAATCCCAATTGCCTTGCCTTCCCCCCTCCAACAACAACAAAAAAAGAATTCATAGTATTCAAGTGGGAAGTGACCCTAGAAACCATATACTCCAAACTCTTCACTTTATAGATGAGAGGTGCACAGAGTAGGTGTTATGATCCTGCTAGGATCCCATTACAAAGTAGCTGCAGAGTTGAGATTAGAACCTGACTTCCAAGTCAAGGCTTTTTCTACTGCATTGAATCCTGGGATTTCCTGGTTAACTCTGCTTCTTCTTCCCTCGTAGCCCAGGAATCCCAGCCCCAGAAGGGACCTGCCCATCAACTTTAACCATTATGCCACAAAGAAGAGTGTTTCGGAGAGCATGCTGGATGTGGCCCTCTTCATGTCCAACGCTACTCGACTGAAGGCTGTTCTGGAACAGGAACCATCCTCCCCCTACTACACAATTCTGGTCACCCTCCTCAGCATCTCTCTCCTCTTGCAGGTGGTCATTGGGATCCTCCTCATCATAACTGGTGAGGACCCAGAAATACTGAAAGAGCTGCTCCTTGTTGAATCTTGCAATTTAAGGGTTGCTTGAGGATAGCTGGCAAGTGGGAACGTGCTAACTCTCAACACAACCCGTACTACTTGGGGTTAACTAGCAGATTGTTGTTCTCTGACATTGAGCCTAAATATATTTCCCTAAAACTTCCATCCTTTGCTCCTAATTCTTCACTTAGGAGTCAAATAGAAGAAATGTCTCTCCTACCTGATAGCTTCCTCAGATGTTTTTTTTCTGAATTGATTTTTCATTGATTACTTTCAGTTTGAAGTTCTTTGATTTTTAAAGGACTATGAAGGGAAGGGGAGGTTGGTGCTGGGGTTTTCCCTCATCCCTTTTACCTTCTCTTGCAGGAAGGGAGATCAACTTTCCTCCAGTATAATGCAATAACTTTGCAATGTCAAAAAGACATTGTTCAACCTTACCATGTCACTGAGAAATTCCCCTTGCCCTTCCATACATCTAACCAGTTTTCTGTTGAGCTCTTTTCTCCAAGTCAACTGGTAGTGGACAATTCTATTGCCATGGCCTGCTGCCTAGCTAAGGCTTTGTTGTAAAGATAATACATTTTGCAAACCTTAAAGTTCTGTCATTGATGGTGATGATGATGGTCAAATGTGTGAAAGCCCTTTATAAACCACAAAGTACTTGCAAATGTACTGTTGGACATTGCCCTATAGAAGCCCCATATCCTGGCCCATGGAGGGAGGGGGGGGTGAAGAAGAAACTTCAGTCTTCTAATTCCCTTACCCTACCCTATGCAACTCCCCTACACTGCTACAACTAGCACTCCAGAATATGGTTCCAGCTTGTGGGTGGCCTCTGCCTCTGTCATCTCCATTCACTCATCTTCCCCACCTTCCCAATTTTCTACAGCCCGAATTAATTTGAATGAGGTGTCAAAGCAACAGTGGCTGAACCAGCTCAACAACACAACCATGGTGACGATCTTCATAACTGTCATCATCAACATTTTTATCACGGCCTTTGGGGTGCAGAAGACGGAGCAACCCTGGACCACACCCAAGCCCTACCGAATTCATCCTGGGGCCTAGGTGAGGATAAAGGATGGAAGGACACTGTTCAAGCACACACATGGTGTGCTCCTTGGTCTCTGGGAGGGGGTGGGGGCAGCGTAGGATCCTTGTTGAACAAGAGAACTTGCCTATTCACCCGGGGGTGCAGCTTGGGAAATGGCCTAAATAAGGATTAGGTCAGATTCTGAATGGGGAGCAGCAACAGAGGATGGGAGGAGGGTTTGGGGCAAGCCCCTCAGCAATTTTCAGGAATTAGGTAGGAAGAAAATTTCCCTTTCTTTGCCTTGTCTTAGACTTGCTATTTGGTGGTCAGGGTGAGATACTTGTTCCCTCCTAGACCTAAGCTTTACTCATGGTTAGGAGTGGTCAGCTCCTATGGTGAAGTGAATAACGAAAGTAAAGTCTTTTCATACCACTCTAACTACCTCCCCAGTTTACCTCTCTCTTTGCTTCCCCTACAGGTGAGGGCCCTGGAGTTCCTTCTGTTTCCCTTCTGCCAGCCCTGAGGACCTCTGCCCAGTTCAGTAAGCCTTTCCCACAACACCTGGGAAGGCTCCCAACATGGTTGTATTAATCTCCCAAACAAACTCAAATATTAAAGTATTTGGTTTTGTTGGTCAAAGTGGAATCTATATTGGTAGCTGTGGATGACTTGTGCCCAGAAGGGGGCCTCCATCAACCTTTCTGGTACTATTCCCCCAAACCCAAGACTGCCACAAGGTGCATAAGTCTGAGATTACTGCCTCCAAGTCAACCATATCCCTTTCCCTATTCCACACCCATTCTCCTCTCTCTAAAGAGAATATGTGTTATTCTTTACACTTTTTGGTTTATAAGCTCATAGATTTAGACCTAGAAGGGACCCCTCCCCATTTTACATATGAGGACACTGAGACCCAGGAGGTTTAAGTAACTTGCCCAAAGTTACACACATACAAGTATTAGGTCAGAGGCAGAATCTGACCCCATGCCTTCTGACTCTAGAGCTCTTTCCACTAAACCACAGTGCTAGTTGTGTATGCCCATTTAAGAGGGTAGTACTAGGATTCTTCAGCTGTACCACCCAGCTCTGGAAGGGAACATACCTAGAACCTTGAGAGAGAGAGGACTACTCAAATCAGCCCCTTTCCTTAGGATGCCATTGTCAAATAGCTTCTCCCTCCCTGCTTGGGTAGCTTTCCACTAGAGGGTTGTCAGGTTGCTTTTAGGCACTGTCAGCTTTTGATCATTCATGGGTGCATTAAACATTTTGTGGATTGCCACTGCAAAATTTTAATCACAGTTTGGCTTTTTCCCCAGTAGCACACCATTTTCCTTCCAGTTTCCCCACATAACTGCCAAGACATGCTCAGAGAATGCAAACTGATTTTAATGTTAGCCAAGCACAACAGAAAAGTCAGCTTGCAAACTGTGAGAGTTGGAAGGTGCCAGAGAGGTAGTCTAGACCCTCATTTTACAAATGAAGAACCTAGAATCCAGAGAGCTAAAGCCCACAGGGCTCGAACCCATGTCGTTTCACTGAGTTTGCTTGTGTGGTACCTATAGAAACGATCAGATAATGTATTCCCAATCCAGATGGAAGTTATTTTTGGAGGATCTGCTGTTTAAGGCAATCCTAACCATAGTTCCTTCCAGTCAATGGGAATCACCCAGAGTTGGCCAAATAGGTTGTTCTGGAATATGTTGTGGTCATCCTTCTCTCCAAATATGCCTGGTCTCATGCTCAAAGCTTCTAGACTGAAACTTTTAAGTGAGAGGCTCAGCATTCATTGACTCGAGGTAATAATGATCTCACATTTACAGAACACTTTCAGGACTGAAAGGTGATTTTATATATAATATCATATCATATAGTAGATTTTATATATAGTATCATAGATTGAGTTCAAAGTTCACCTAGTACAACTTCCTCATTCTACAAATGAGGAAACAAAACATCTGACTCTTTGGTAACACAGGTAATTAGTGGCAGAGCCTGGAATGTAACTTTTTTGCCTCGCACCATGCTTATTAGCTCCATTTTACAGATGGGGAAACTGAGCCTCACAGAGGTTAAGTGTGGCCCATGGTTATATAACTTAGATAGTGTCAGAGCAAGTCCACAAATTTACTGATTTTTCCACTATACCATCCTATTAGCCTGTAAGCTCTCTGAGGACAGGGACCATTTCTTCTCCCTTTGTAGCTCCACAAAATCTAGAGTCATACACAGTTACAAGTGAGAGTAGCCCTGGTCTCCTTGACATGGCCATTGGTGGATGTGAGACATGAATGACAGACATGAGGCAGAAGCCATGATTCCCTTCATCCCAAACCCTCCCTGCATGGATAGGTAAGAAGAAAACACAAGACTTGGATTTTCTAAGAAGATGCTGTATTTAACCTTTTCTTTCCCCACCCACTCCACTCTTTCTCTTATCAAATTGAGGCCTAGGAGGCCTCTCCTCCTTAAGGCAGATGGTACAGAGGTAACAGTACTGAAGTCATACACAAGGCACTTAAGTTCAAGATCCAGGGAAGGAAATTGGGGTGTGGAACTGGGAGACTGGGGCAGGGGCTCTGGGATTCTGAAGAAGATGAACCAGGAGGGCAAGTTCCAATTTGCCTTTTCTAGTCAAAGCCTATTTCAGATCTTTCAAAGAAGTTCCTGCAGAGGAAAGTTACTCTGAGAGGAAATGGACATTCCACTCGGATAACTCCAACTATCTCCTCTCCTCTCTTTTCCTCTCCTCTCCTTTCTCTTCTCTGTCACTGGCTCTGTTCAAATGCAGCAGGTTTGACTGGGGAATAGAGTTCAGCTATAGGAAGAGGCCTTGGACCCTGATTCACTACCCCATAATCCCCTCACCATTAACCAGGGTGCTTGCTTCCTTTTCTTCCACATACATAGATAGACACTGGAGTACTGAGACTCAGTATTGAATGCACCATTGGTGAATGCAGCAGCAGGAGAATCCCCAGTCACAAAGGCAGTCTGGAGATTAGTGCAAGATTCATATGTAATGACCGAGTTGGGGACAGCAGGCAGAGGTAGCAGCCTGGTGAAAGGCCCAAAGGGCTGTGCTCCTAATGATGCTCTCCCTCATTCTTCTCAACTTACCATAGGGGAGGAGTTTCCTCCCTTCTTGCTCCTCCCACACCAAGTTCCAGGAGCTCAAGCTAATTCAGAGTGGGTGATCCTTCCCTTTTCCATGTTCCTATCTGGAAATATTTCAAAATACCAAGGCTGAGGAGGAACAAACAGCACCTGAACCCCTTTCTGTACTTCTATATAGACCATCAGTTCCCTTTTCTTGCTGCCCTCCCATGGTTTTTTCTCTCCACTAGCCTTCCCTAGAGACTGAAGCTGAAGAGACTCTCCATTCCTCTGCTCTGCAGAACATAGTCTATAAAGCCAGTGGTGAAGGCAGGAAGTAGGGATGGGCTTGGAACTCAACAGACTCCCCACTTTCCCTTCAAAACCTACTCCTCATAGTTTCCATATTGGTTACTGACCCCGAAGGAGTAGTGGGGTGGGGATCTCAGCCCTGTGCTCTGGCCAGCCTGAGCTTAGTTTCTCTGACTGAATAAAGTTAATGCCCTATTATTGATGGCCAAGTCAGGGGATTGGAAGCACTTACTTTCTTTGCTTTTGTGGGAGGAAAGAGGGACAGGGATATGGGTTGGTGGAGGGTAGAGTCCCCATCTTGAGAAGGTTTGACTCTTGGAGTGTGTTCAACAAGGTTTCAACATTGTTCACAAGAGACCTTCTGGGGAGGGGATAGGGGAAAACAATAAATGGCATAGTAGAGGGTCAAAGATCCACTATTGAGAATATTCCCCAAATGCACCACCTCAACCCTCTGGGAAGCTGTTTTCCCCTCTGAGAAATCAAGGATTCTCACAGTCTGTGTTGATTCGGAGAGAATGGTGGAAAGATTCAATACCACCTCCCACCCCTCTACCACCAAAGAATAATTTTTTTTTTTAAGAGAAAGTCTGTTCCATGGTCTGTGCTCCCTACAAAGGGCCAGCTGGTGGTGGAAGGCTTCTTATCTGGTGAACAGATTGCTCCTTCTCTTGCCACCTTTCCATTTCCTGAAGAGGTATTCCAGCTTTGCCACTCAGGTCTGGACCCCACCACCCTCCACAGCCACTCCACTTGGAAATCCTTCCTGTTGGATGCCTAAAAGGCTCAAAGGAAGGGAGAGATCACAACATTGCCACCTATTCAGATTCCACCTTCAGGTCCATAGGTGAGGAGAGGGCTGTCAATAGTGTTGGGTAGGGTGCTACCCAACTCTTCCTATTCATTTTTATTCCCCCCTCCAGTGGTGTGCAGGAATGGAAGCAGCTGTAGGGCAGGAGGCAGGAAGGAATCAGTCAGTTCTGGCTGAGCACCTTTCTCAGATCATGGCATGTTCAACTGGCGACGGTTCCACATGCCCCGTTTGGAGTGATATCGATGGAAGAAGTTCCTAAGGGAGAGACGTTCCACTTCTAGGCCAGCCTGCAGAATCCTGAAGAACAAAGAGACAGGAAAAGCCAATATAAGTGACAAGGAGATATGGGGAAGATCTTGGGACCCTTGAGAATATATCTCCATTCACAATGAAGTATCTCCCTAACATTTAGGCCTTCCTCTGGTGGCCTGCACACACTAGGGAAATGACCACAGACAGGTAGCTTTTCAGCTCATCTGGTGAGGGCAATGGGACAGATGGAGGAAGATAGTTTCCCTAGACATGAGTGAGAAGTTTAGGGTCACCCTCACTGACCTTTTTTAAACCTTCCCTTGGTCCTGGGCTCATCCTAACCAATTTCACCCTGTAGACACCCCTCTGGCCATGGGAAAAGGGGAATCTGTGTGCCCCTCTGTACCTAGAACAGAGCTCTGAATAGAATTGATATAATGCAGAGGCAGAAAACTGTCCTTGAAGCCAGGAACACATACTGACTATGTGACACCAGGCAAATCATTTCACATCTCGGTGTTCTAGGCAACTCTCTGAGAAGCTAAGTGATAGAAAAAATGCTAGCAGCCATTAGTAAAAGGAGTTTCCTCATCTCCCATCTCCATATTTCCTGGTCCTGCCCATACTCTCTCCACCAATTCCATCAATATCCACTTATATATCTATATACCTCTACTTCCATTAATATCCCAGCCTGGAGTGCCCATGCTACCTCCTCCTTCATGTCCCCAATTATCAGAGCTAGGTGTATAAGGGCCCATCCTGCTATCTTTTGTGTTACCTTTGGCCAGAGGTAGAAACAGCTAGAATCAGATGGCACCCACATTTTAATATGTCTTAGAAGCCTCCTTGAGCCACAGAGAAAGGCAATGAAATGAGGATAGGCAGCAAGAGATGCATCACCTTTGCTTAATTTCATTCTGCTCTCTCAAACAAGCATGAAGCAATGTTATTTTCTACAAGGTGTCCCAAAAGAGCAGTGCTCTAAGGCTTAAAACTTGCACTAAGACTTTCAGGACACCCTATACAGGGCATCCCTAAAGTCTGGACACATAGGAAATCTCTTTAACTATGCATATTTTCCAGGAATGAAATGAATGACATTTTCAGTAACATTTTACTTAATTAGTATAAATGTGATTTCATAAGAAGACATAGGAGACATATTGGAAATCTCGTTAATTAGTTAAATTAAATTAATCTCATTAATATGGAAAATAGTCCCCAATAGCTAATGAAAGCTTTTATTCCATATGAAATTGTCATGGCTAAAATTTATGCTAATTGAACAAAATGTTGTTGAACAATTCATTCATTTCATTTTTTGCAAATACGTTAAGTGAATGAGATGTCCTATGTGTCCAGAGTTTAGGGGCACCCTATATATTGCTTTCCTCAGGTTATCTCTCTACTTATTTTCTACCGTATCAATCATGTAGTCAGTCAATAAACATTTAAGTGCCTACTATGTGCCAGGCACTGTGCTAAGGGCTAAGGATACAAAAAGAGACAAAAGATAGCCCTGCCCTCAAGGAGCTTACAATCTAATGCCAAGTATAACGTTTTTAGACCTGGCATTTGAGACTCTCCATAACATCATGGAGGCCCTTACACGTTCCTTTGACTCCATTAGGTCAGTTCCTTCCCTGTCTCCACACACTGCCATCACTTTTACTTCCATGCCCTTATTCTCCCTTAAGCTGGAATACTATCCTTTCCCTTTGCCTACCCTTACACTTTCAAGGGCAGTAAGAGTCCTATCCTTCTGCAAGAAGCCTTCCTTGATTTCACCCTAATTTTAAAGACTCTTTTGATTCTTTGACCTCCTGTAGCATTGATTCGTATACCCCCAGAACTAGAATTTTACACTCTCTTGTATATGATGCAGTACAATTAACAAGACAGATTGTAACAAAGGCGGGGACTGTATATACGCCTAATTCTCCAACCAAGCAATCAGCACAGACATTGAATGCCTGTGTGATCAAAATGACTGGACCCTGTATAGGCTATAAAGAGCTAAGAGGGATGAAGGGTACACAAAATTTAGTAGAAGAGATAATATACAAATAAAAAGAAAATTTAATATACTTCCCTCCGTTACAAAGGGTAGAGACTCAGGCATCACCCTTCATCTCTCACTATCTCCCACCCACCCTCCAAGCGGGTGGGATGGTCTGTCAGTTTCACCTTTCCAACAATCTTGCCCTAAGCCCTGCCCTCTCTTCTCTGACGCTGCCACCACCCAGGGGCAGGCCCACACCTGGATTATTGCAATTACCCACCGGCAGGTATGTCAGCTTTAAGTTTGTCCCCTCCCCAATCCATCTGCTATTCAGTCACCAAAGTGATTGTGACCCTATCGTCTGATCTGACCGTATCAGCCCTCCCCTCTACTCAATAAACTCCAGTGCTCCCTATGGCCTCCAGGATCAAATGCAAAACATTCTACTTGGCATTGGAAGCCCTTCACAACCTAGCTCCGTCTTTCCAGTCTTCTTACACCTTATTCTCCAACATGTGCTCCTCTGTCCAGTGACTCTGGCCTCCTGGCTGTTTCAAGAACAAGACACTCCATCTCTTGGCTCCAGGAATTTTCTCTGGCTGGCTCCGTTCCCAGATTGCTGTCCCTCCTCTGCTCTGACTACTGACCTCCTGGGCTTCCTTTAAGTCTTGACTAAAACCTCACCTTCTACAGGAAGCCTTCCTTAATCCCTGCACCTTCCCTCTATTGATTATTTTCCATTTATCCTGCATATAGTTTATTTGTTGTTGTTCAGTTATTTCTTCATGTCCAACTCTTTGTGGCCTCACTTGGGGTTTTCTTGGCAGAGATGTTGCAGTAGTTTGCCATTTCCTTTTCCAGCTCATTTTGCAAATGAGGGAGCTGAGGCAAAAAGGATTAAGTGACTTGCTCAGGGTCACACAGCTAGTAAGTGTCTTGAGGTCAAATTTGAACTCATATCCTCCTGAGCCCAGGTGCACTAAGCCGCCTAGCTGCCCATATAGCTTGTTTGCATATAACTGTTTGCATGCTGTCTCCCCCATTGTGAGTTGCTTAAGAACAGGTACTCTATTATCCCTTTCTTTGTATCCTGAGCATTTAGCACAGTTCCCGGGTACATAGTAGGCATTCAAGTATATGGTTAACCTAGGTCGTAACATAAGCCTTTTACTTCTCCCTAATTGATTTTCTGTTCTATTTCCATACCATCTCTTCTCTCCTCAAGCCTCTCATGTCATTTCTTCTCTCTTCTCTCAGCTGAGCACTTCACCTCATACTTTACTGAGAAAATAGAGACCATTCACCATGAGATTCCTCTTACTTCTCTATACCTCAAAACTCCTTAAGACCTTCCCTTATTCTCTCCTCCTTCACTCCAGTCTTTGATGAGGAGCTGACCCTTCCCTCTGCCAAGGTAAACAAATACATGCCCATCCCCTTCAGTCTTCACAAGCAGACTGTCCCCACAATCATCCACCCTATCTTTAATCTTCCATATCTCCCTATCTACTGCTACCTAAAAAAATGACCTAGTCTCCTTGGCTTAAAAAACACATCACACTATCATGCCATATCATCCCTTTCTCAGGCAAAAACCTAGGAAAATCTCTAATTTCTTAATTGCCGGATCTGATGGTCTTTTCTCAGTCCCCATCCTTCTTGACTTGTCTGATGCATTGGACATTGTTGATCACTGTCTCCTTCCACATCATCTTATGTCTCTGGATTTTCACAACACTACTGTCTAGTCTCCTGCCTGATCTCTCCTCAGTCTCCTCTGCTCATTATTCAGGCACACTGCACCTCCTAATTAGGCAGCACCCCAAGGCTCTGTCCTAGGGCACTTCTCTTTTCTTTCTATACTCTCTCACTTGTTGACCTCATCAGGTCCTGTGGGTTTAACTCTAATCTCTATGCAGATGACTCCCAAATCTATAACTTGTCTTTTGAGTGCCAGCTGAACATTTCAAAGTGGATGTCTCATAAGCATTTCAAACTCAGTGCATCAAAAACTGAACTCATTGTGTTTATTAATTTCCCTTCCAACATACTTATTTCTATCCAGGACTCTGCCATTCTTCTGGTTCACACATTTGGCATTAGCATTTGTTCCTCACAGCCCACTTTCAATCAGTTACCCAGTCTTGTTCATTTTTACCACTATGTCTCCTTGGATCATTCTCTTCACTCTTCCCACAGGTCATCACACCAGCTCAGGCCCTCATCATCTCTCCCCTGGACTACTGAAAGCCTCAAGTCTCTTCTCTCTCAATTCATCTTATACATAGGGGAAAAAGTAATTTTCCTTAAGGGCACACCTGATCATATCATTCCCCGACTAAATAAACTCCAGTAAACCACTATTTCTTCTCCGCTCTAACTCAAGTTCCACATGTAAAGCCATTCAAAGCCTAGCCCCAACTTACCTTTCCAACTTTTTTTTTTTGTCTTTTTGGAGGGAGGAAGGCAGGGCAACTGGGGTTAAGTGACTTGCCAAAGGTCACCCAGCTAGTAAATATTAAGTGTCTGACGCCAGATTTTAACTCCAGGGTGGGTGCTCTACTTACTGTGCCACCTAGCTGTCCCAGTTCCAACTTTATTATACTTCTCACCTTCTCACACTCAAACAAGCCATGTTTCATCTTTGAGCCTTTGCAATGGCTATTCCCCACACATGGAATGCACTCCCACTTCACCTTCATTTCTTAGAATCTCTTATTTCCTTCAAAATTTCACTTACACACAATCTACATGTAGCCTCTCTTGGTCTGCCCCACCCCAATTTCTTTTTTTTAGCATATATGTAGGTTGGCTGTATACTCCAAGTTGTCTTTCCCAATAGAATGCAGGCTCTTTGAGGGCAGGGACTGGTTCATTTTTGGTTGCGCATCTGGGTTCGAAATAAATCCTTGCTGACAGATGGAGCAATTGATAATAGGCTCCCAATAAACTTGGACTGACTTACTGACAATGACTGCCCTCCTAAGGATTTAGATAGAACATAGACATAGCTTGTTCTGTCTGAGGCAGGTACCATATCTTTTATTAGCTCTTCCTGCCCCCTTGTCAGAGATTCCTTTCTGGGGGTAGAGTTCTAGCAATGACTTCTTATCCTCTTCCTGAGGTTCCCACCCTTCTCCCAAATTACCTGTCAAGGAGTTCCCAGTCCTCTCCGCCCCAGCGGTCTCGGAATTCCTTGGTGTTCATGCCCCCAATCTTGTCCAGGTCTGACTTGTAGATGCCCAGTAGGCCAAATCCATTCACTTCCCAGTAACCTGAGGCCAAACAAGGAGGCAAGGGTGATACTCAGCAACTCATACCAAGAGGACTGTGCTTGGGATGATGGAGAGGTCTCTCCACCTAGACCTCTCCTAGTTTTAAGAGCAACGCATAGACTGAAGTTCTAGGACCCTTTCTGAAGGGATATAGTAGTATCCCTATAGTATATATAGTATAGTAGTCTTGGTGTGATTTCTGACTGTCTTTCTGGGCAACATCCTCTGGGGTTTAATCAACCACTTAGACTAAGTTTTCCCCTTATTCCATTCTCTAGAAGTCATCTTAACATCTGAGGATAGTCTCTAAGCTCTGAGGGGTCAGGAAAAACAAAAGACCTTTCCTCTTGCATGACACTGACTTGACGATCAAGGATGACTCAAGTGGAACATCCAAATGTGTATCTCAGACCAGGATCATTACAAGTCAGATCCAAGAGGGAGAAATGACCACAGGTGACTTAGCAACTTCAGGTAAGACGAAAGGAGGCTCATTCTAGAGTACCAAAGAGAGCTGAAATGTGGACCTTCTGGAGAAGAAAAGAGGGAAGGAGGAAGGACACTTAGACAACACTCAGTCTGAAAAAAACTTGAGATTTTAGTGGACTGAAAGCCCAACAGCAAGACCCAGTGGCTGAAACAAGCTGTTTCCGTCTTAGGAGTGTGGAGTCAGTTTTCCTAGAGGAAATATATTGAAAACCATGTTCAAAAAATGGTGAGGGGACTATAAAGTATGACATAAAAATGCCAATTGGAAAAACTGGGCTTGTTTAGCATGGAGAAGAGAAAACTTAGGGAGAATATGCAGTATTTTTAAAGTATCTGAAGAATGTATGAAAAGGGATTGGTCTGGTTCTGCTTGTCCTAACGACAACAATAATAAAATAACTAGCGTTTACATGGTGCCTTATGATTCATTAGCACTTTGAAAATGTCACCACATTTTAATATCACAGAAGCTCTAGGAAGTAGGTGTTACTGTTGTTCAGTCATTTTTCAGTCACGTCCAACTCTGTATGACCCCATTTGTTTTCTTTTTTTTTGGCAAAGATACTGGAGTGGTTTGCCATTTCCTTCTCTAGCTCATTTTACCACTGAGAAACCTGAGGTAAACAGGGTTAGGTGACTTGCCCAGGGTCACACAGCTAGTAAGTGTCTGAGGTGGGATTTGAACTTAGGTCTTCCTGACTCCAGTCCCAGCACTCTATCCACTGCACTACCGAGCTGCCCTAGTTGCTATTATTATCTGCATTTAAAGGATGAGGAAACCAAGGCAGACAGCAGTTAAATGATTTGCCCAGGGTCACAAAGCTAGCAAATATCTGAGGCAGGATATGAACTCAGGTTCAGTGCTCTATCCATTATACCCCCTTGAAGACAGAACAAGGAGTTACAAGGCAAAGTTGAACAGAAACAGATTTCAGATAAAGAAAAACTTTCTAACAGAGCCTTGCAAAGGTAAAATGTGATACTTTGGTAAGTAATGAGGTCGCTGTCATCAGGATGACCACTTGCTCACAACGTTGTAAAGAAGATTCCTATTCAGGGGCAGGTTAACCTAGGTGAATTTGGGGTTCTTCCCAAATCTGAGATTCTTCTGATGCCGGATGACCTTAAAAGACTTATTTCCATGCTCAGAATTCAGCATTCCACCTTTTGCCACCAAGTCTTTGCCTTAGCCACCCTCCCCTATGGAACTTCCAGCCTACTCCTCTCTGCTTCAGACTCTTAGCTCCTTCAAGGCTCAGTTCAGGTGTCCCCTCTTACAGGATCCCCCAACCATCAGCATTCTCTCTCCTCTAATCATCTAGTATTAGATTTACAAGCCATATCCTCCAACATCAAGTAAATCAGGCGAAGTTTTTCCTTTTTACCTGTTGTGTTTAGCACAATGCCTTATACATGGTAAATATTTACTGAAAGTGCATTGAATTGAATTGATTTCTGGGATTCTGTGAGGCAGGAGCAAATTCCAGGCTTATAGAAGTACACAAGCTGTTAGACTACTGCTATTCCCTCCCCATAGGGTAGAACCAGAGCTAAGAGGGTGGCTTAACTATGATATGGGTAGCTAGGCATGGGGTCTTATAGTGGTGGCCTGGTTCCACTGTTGCTTTTAGTACACATATATAGAGTATGTAGTCTACTATTGTAGGGAGAGGGGGCCAGAGACCCTAGGTATCAGTGGCAGAGTTCAAGATAATGACATGTTGTAGCCTTGGAGAGAATGATCCAGGGGTTCTCTTCCGCCAGGGTCAGTACTTACCCTCAGGCCACTGAGGTGTTGCCCCACACTGCAGCCTCATCACCATGGGAGCAAAGGCCATCTTGCCCTCCACACAGTGCTTCCGAATGACATCAATGACTCCAGGTGGAAAGTGTATATGAAGATCACACAGAAAGATAATGCTATGTGGATCCTGGAGACAGATACAGGTAGGATCAGGTCAGCTTGCTGGGGCAAAGAGGTAGCTCTCCTTCCAGAGGTGTGCTGGTAAATGGTAAACAACCAACTTCCCAGGGGAAAAAAACTTACACACAACACACTAATGCTTAACCTGCATTATTGATATTCTCTCTATCACTTTTTAAAGTCTAGACTCTAGATAATCAACAAAACAATAAAAGCAAGTTCTGCTTCATAGTGTTTGCTGATTTCTGGGGTGTAAATGATCATAATGGACATTTAAGGATCTGAGCTGGCTCCAGGACACCCCATCTTCTCCTTTTTTTGGTTTTGTTCAGATCTCTTTCTTTTCTTTTTTTGCTTTTTGGAGGGGGAAAGGCAACTGGGGTTGCCCAAGGTCACATGGTTAGTAAGGGTTAAGTGTCTGAGGCTGGATTTCAACTCAGGTCCTCCTGACTTCAGGGCCAGTGCTCTATTCACTGAGTCACCTAGCCACCCAGCCACCCCTCAGAACTCTTTCTAATGCAACATAGGGTACTTCCCTAGAGTTGTCAATCAACAGGAAACAAGTAGACAAATTTAGGATTTCATCTTCTATCAAACAGAGTTTCTAAAAGCAAATGAGCTCTAGAAATTGAGGCTACCCCCTGGGTTACCCAATTGCCTCCTGGGCTAGGCCCACCTTAGTGGGCCTAAGAGAATGTTCCCACCTCCTTTCATCAGTGAAACTATTAGCTTTATATGCTTAAAAGAAGCAGTACCAACCCTACCCTTCTCTTTTCCTAGTCCAAGACTAAATTCTTTCTACCCCCTTTACCTTCACCATGTCGACACCAGCCTGAAGCCCTGCTGAGCGCTCAAAGTTCCCAGTCAACTTCATGTACTGGTAGCTGTAGGGAAGAGAAATTAGACAGCATCCTGAGTCCTGGATTCTGGGGATAGAGGCTCTCTGAAGAAGATGAGCAGGAATAGGGCAGTCATGGCGGTGGGGAGCCTTGGGTCAGGACTAAGGGGCTCTGAGGTTAGACTTACAAAAGGGGAAAATAGCCCTAGGGTGGAGGCCAGGATAACTGGGTTTACCTGTTGACTTTACCTCCAACAATTTGCTTGGGATATTAGGAAAAGAAAATGTCCAGGCCCTCCTCCTGACCAGCATGTGACCATCTCACCTTCGCAGACTGGATCTCTTAAGTGCCGTCTCCACATCCATGTCCTCACTACTATAGTCAGTGATGATGATGTTGAAATGGGGATCGCCAGTCACCTGGGACAGCTTTTCCATGTCATTGATGAACTGCTGAACCCAGCGTGCCTGGTTCTTCACTGTCAAGGGATGATGGACAGGTAAAGGGAAAAAAGATAGATGTTACAGATGACACATTCTGTAGGTTCTATCCAACCCCCTGCTTATAACACGGCAAATGTGAATGCCATACATAACATGGGTCTAAAGCGGTGGTTCTCAACCTTCCTAATGCCATGACCCTTGACCCTTTAATAGTTGTATGTGGGCATGTCTGCATGTGGGTGGACCCACCTGGAGACAGATAGAGAAGGTTCCTAAGACCATCAGAAATATTTGTTTTCCAATGGTCTTAGGCGACCCCTGACCCCTGTGAAAGGGTCATTTGACCCTAAAGGGGTCGCGACCCACAGGTTGAGAACTGCTGGTCTAAAAAGCATCTCTCATCCCTAACCATATTAACCATGCACTCTTGCCTTTTTCATATCCACTGAACATGCTAAAAAGAGAATGGGAATTTGAAGATCTTCCTTGCCCCTTAATAGACCTAGGGGGAGTTTGAAGACTTCCACTGCTTTGAAAGTAAACTAATAGGCTGCATGTGGTCACATGGAGTCTGTGATGGAGGGAATTTGCTGAAGGGAAGCAGAACCCACAGGAAGCTCGGAGTCGGAGCTTTTGAGATGGTGGGAGAGAGAGAACACTCAGGCAAGGAGATATAGAGGTTTGTGAGTAAATATTGATCTTGTTTTGGTTTGTGGGAAGGCTGAAGGATGCCGTGGCTCTCAGTGTTATTATGGATTCTGAATATCTTTGGTACTTGAATGGAATAGGCTTACTGGCTTGGGGATTGGGTTTTCTGGTTTCTAAATAAATGGTTCAAGGGGCAGCTAGGTGGCGCAGTGAATAGAGCACCAGCCCTGGAGTCAGGAGTACCTGAGTTCAAATCTGGCTTCAGACACTTAACACAAACTAGCGTGTGACCCTGGGCAAGTCACTTAACCCCAACTGCCCTCCAAAAAAATAAATAAAAAAAATAAATAAATGGTTCGGTTCTGTCCTTTATCTGGAGAGTTTGGCATATTTTGTGATCAAACATCATGTGATAACAGTCACAGTCTTTATTGTGATTGTGCGTGCTATAAGTATTGCATTGGTGCTACACAGGCCCACATGAGAACTGCTTGGGATGATGTTTTTTGCTACTTAATATAACCTTGCAAATGCCATCATAATCATGTCTTCTTGTCCATCCTATTATAATCATATGCTCTAATTCATTATAAAAACCTTTACCATAACTATTTTAATATTTATGTCACTTAATTGCTATTGATGCTTTTATTATTTGGAGGACAATTATTGCTGTTGTTCAGTCATTTCAATTGTGTCTAAGGACCCATGTGAGGCAACACCTCAGTGACCTGAGGCTAAATACTGACCCTGGCAGAAGAGAACCCCTGGATCATTTTCTCCATGGCTAAGACAAGTCATTCCCTTGAACTCTGCCACTCTGCCAAACATACTAGAGTGGTTTGCCATTTCCTTCTCCAGCTCATTTGATAGAGAAGGAAACTGAGGTAAACAGAGTTAAATGACTTGCCCAGGGTCACACAACTAGTAAGTGTTTAAGGCCATATTTTAACTCAGCTCTTCCTGACTCCAGGCCTAGCACTCTATCCACCAAACAATCTCAACATCCAATCTATCTATCTAACTAACTAACACATTACAGTATTCATACCCTTTTATCTTACCTTTCATCCCACCAAAACACACTTTACCTGCTATAATAAACTAATAATATAATAATATATTAGTATATTATATAACATATAATAACATGTTATATATAATATAACATTATATAATAATATATAAAATAAATATAATACCGTAATAATAATGCAAAATCTCCTTTGATTAGTTATGGTATCCCACCATGTTGTAAGACCCATGCTCCACTAAAATGCCCTCCCCTCTGCTGTGTGACTCACCTGGCACAATAAAGTGAACAACAGCATGATGGTTCCAGGAGAAGCCGAGGGGCCAGCACAGTTCAGGTTCTTTGGACTGGCTGTTTAGCAGGTGCCGCTGGCGCTGGTGGCCCAAGACCATGCCACGTAAGTTGTGTGCTTCTGGCTCCTTGCCACCACCCACACTAACCCCGCGCCAGTCCCTTGACAGCACATACTCTGATAGCCGCACTAGCTGACCACCCTTCTCCAGAAGTTCCAGCTCCAATAGGTAGCGACTCCCTCTAAGTCGGTCCTGACGTTTCTCTATGTTCACAACACGACGTAGCTGGTACCGCCTAAGGTAGGATGGGGGGAATGGCTTCATCATCTTTTTCTCTACTTCTCCATCCCTCCACATTCTAGGTATAGGGTCAGAGATCTCAAAAGTGGGCTCACATTTTCACGGCACTTTACAGGACTCCAGGTACTTTGCTCATGATAGCCATGGTGGATAAGTCATGTAAATATAATTACTCTATTTAACAGATGAGGAAACTAAGGATCAAAGCATGTAAGTGGGGCAGCTAAGGTGGCACAGTGAAAGGCCTTGGAGTCAGGAGGACCTGAGTTCAGCTTCAGACACTTGATCACACTTACTAGCTCCGTGACCTTGGGCAAGTCACTTAACCCCAATTACCTTGCCTTTCCCCCTCCAAAAAAAGAAGTTTAAGTGACTCTTCCAGGGTCATGTCACCATTAGGTGACAGAGCCTGTACTCAGAGCTAGGTCTCCCAACTTTGAGTCTATTGGGTATTTTTTACTATATTGCTTATCAAATTATTGAAAGAGAACCTTGCTTATAGCTGGACTAATTTATTCTCATTAATTAATACCAGTGCTCTACAGTGCCTGAGCTATAGAACTAGAAATCTCTAGAGTTGTAGGTTTTCCTTAAAAAAAATCTTCTATGATTAAAAAGAAATACTCTATGTGCAAGTTTTAAAAGGACAGCAGGTTAAGTAAATGCGTCCAGTTTTGTCCAGTCTGGAAGGGCCTCAGAGAAGATCTACTCCAACCTTCTTTTTTCATTATTTTTCATAAATTTACAAATAAAGCTATTATTAGTAGATCTGTAAATGAAGCTGAGGAAGGTGAAGTGATTGACAATCAAATCACACAGCTCCATGGTGGCAAAGCTTGGTTCTTTCATTGAAACAATAAAAATTACGATGACAGCATTACTAAGTGCTAGACACTGTGCTACATGCTTTACGATTATTAGTTCATGTGATCCTTAGACAGGTGCTATTATGATCACCATTGTTCAGACGAGGAAACTGAGGCAAACAGGAGCCAAGTGAATTGCCCAGCTCACATAGCTAGTAAGAGTCTGAGGCCAGATTTCAACTTGGGTCTTCCTGACTCCAAGCCAGGCAGGGCTCTATCCACTAGACTTCCTGGCGGCTCTCCTAGGCAGTTAAGATGCTTGGACTCCACAGCTACCAAAACTTTAGAGCACCTATACCAGCTCACACCCCTCCAGAAAGCACTCAACACACCTTAACTGAGAGTAGAGGGAGAGTCAGTGCATTTAACTCATACATGCCAGGAGTAATCAGTCACCTGAGGTGACTGAAATATCATGTCAGACCAGAGAATAAGATTGAGGTCAGATATCTATTTGGAGGAAAAAGACTGCCTGCCCAGTTCTTCTGTCCTTCCCTTTACCCACCTTCCCACCCCATATAAGAAGCCTTTTCCCTTACCCCCTTATCTTCTGGTTTAGCTTCTTCAGAAACACACGTGTGACTTCTAAGGCTTCTCTTTCCCGCAACAACAGGTTGCCTGATGTGTTACAATTTAAGTCAATCCAATCAGTCCTCAGGGTCTGGAAGTCCACATTTCTGGCACTGAAGGTCTGATTCCAGCTCACCGCAGGGTCAAACAGAGGTACATATTCAAATGCCTCCCCTAAGTCCTCCTCTTCCTCTTCTTCTTCTTCCTCCTCTTCCTCCCCCTCCATCTGCCTTTCCTCATCTTCAGCCACTACCACCTCCTCCTCCCCCTGCTGAATTCTCCCAGGGGCCTCTGCTTCTGCTCCATCAGCCTTTCTCTGCTCCACAATATATGACTGAACTTGATTCAGCCACTGAGACTGATCCAAGGTCTGCCTGTGGTGGCTACCTCCTAGCTTGGACTTCTTGAACTGAGGGGAAGTCAATGTCAAGTGTTCAGTGGGGTATTGTCTGGAATGAGGTGATCCTCGGATATGCTTGAGTCTGGGTTCTTGATTGCTCCTTTTCCTAGAGTTCTGGAGTATGGGATCACTTGTCCTCACGGTAGGGGCAGCTTTGTTGTTCTTGTCTGGCAGAGTTGCTGGGGAGCTTTTCTGATGCATGGTAAGAAGCTTCCTCCGACTTCTGAGGTGATAGTCAGTGGCATCCTGACTAGGGATGTAAGTAGGGTTACTGTCATCTTCTAAGATCCCAGGGCCTCGGTCAGCGGGTGTGGGGAAGTCTACAATTTGATCTCCATACTGGGACTCATTGGGAAGGTCTTCCTCAAAATCTAGAAGTAGCCATGTAGATATGGTCAATGTCAAGAAAGAAGAAACATAAAAATGGGAAATAATGGAAAATGCCAGCTAGCCATACCCCACCTCTGCCACGAATACTATGACTGTTTCATAGTATTGAATCCAGGGTTGCCTAGCTTTATCAATTAAAGAAGAACAATACCTATTTTAATCCCTTTAGGCAGCACCCATCTAGCTCAGTGGCTGGGTACCAATGGCATATCAGTGCCATTTGACAAATCAATTCAATGCTGAAAGATCTTTGCACAGTTCTTGGCTTGAGGAAGACACAGGGTACAGGGGAAAGAACACTGGGCCTGAAACCAGAAAACTTGGGTTCAAGTCCTGCCCTACTTACTATCTGCATGACCTTGGGCAAGCAACTTCACCCTTTCTGGGCCTCAGTGTCTTCATCTATAAGATAAAGGGGTTGGACGTGGTAAATTTTTAAGGATCCTTCCAGTTTTGACAATCTATTAGACTTGCAGAATCAATCAGTTAGCAAGCAAACTCCTAAAATATGCCAGGCAGGACTGTGCTAAGAATACAAAGACATAGGGAAAATAGACCCTGCCCTCAAGGAACTTTCTTAAAATCTATAAGATTTTACAAAAGAAAGCAATAGTTATGGAAGTCTCTGTCTAGAGTTCCTTACCTGGTTGCTCCAGTCTCTCCTTGAGCTCTGGACTCTGTCTGTCCAATTGGTCAATTTTGATGTATTTCTGAAAGCCAAACCTATACAAAGAGAAAAAAGCACCTTGAGACCCCAGCTCCTTGCCATAATGTTACAGGGTGAATATTGGCTGCTCCTTTGTTGGAAGCCCAGAAAGAGATGCCAGCAATCTGGGGCAGCTAGGTGGCACGATGAATAGAGCACCAGCCCTGGAGCTGGGAGGACCCGAGTTCAAATCCAGCTTCAGACACTTAATATTTAACTCAGCTGTGTGACCTTGGGCAAGTGACTTACCCCAATTTCCTTGCCTTCCCCTCTCCAAAAAACAAAAAGAGACTACAGCAATGTCCTGGACTATAGAAGTGGGAGGCTCCCTCAGATATAAATGTGCTACATTTTTTGTGTTTTATAATGAGAAAATACTGCAACTCAGGGCTTTTTCCTTCTCTCAGTCAAACCTGGAGCAGCAGGATTCCCAGGATCAAAGGACCCTCAGGATTAAAGAGACTCTATTCTTTTCTTTAGACCAAATTGATCCACCCATGGATTTTTGTAAGACTCCAAGAAAGGGAGGGAGATCACTTCTATGCCCCAGGCTAGTGTCACTTACTTGTCCAGGTAGTATGAATTCTCCTGGTAGAAACATTTGTTATGGGTCTCCATGTGACTCAACCTGGTGTAGTCATTTGGGTAAACAAAAGACAAATGAACCTGGGGAAAGAGGAAGAGGGAGAGAAGACAAATCATCCATCTAGAATTAAGCATCTTCCCCTTGGTGTCTATCAGGCATTGACCATTTGGGATTTAGCCTCAGCATGCCAAGGATGGGAGCAAAAGAAAGAGGAACTGTGCTCTCTAAATGGGCCGTGTCTCCTCCTTAGATCACTTCATTCCTTATATCTATTGCCCGATGGGACAAATGTAGATTTTTAATCTCCTTTTACCAGCCTGCTTTCATCCCCCCTTATTCCAGTTTACAAAAATCTGTGGCAACCAGCTTCGCTCTCTGGGTTTTAGCCTCCTCCCTTCTCTTGCCTCCAAGACTTTTGTTCAAATTTTTTCACATTTTCTTTCTGACCATCTCCTTCCCCTGTTTGATAACACATGCATCCATTTGCCAATCTGCCAGCACCATTCCTAACCCCTCTTGAAATCATTCTGTAGGTCTGGACATATTCTGCTCAATTTCATGTCTGTGTATTGTGACTTTCTTATTAAACTTCATTCCCCCTGAGAATGGAAGTTAATGCTATTTTTCTTCCTTCTGAACTAGGCGGCGCATTGGATAGAGCACTGGGCCTGAAGTCAGGAAGACTTTCATCTTTCCGAGTTCAAATCTAGTCTCAGACACTTACTAGCTGTGTGACCCTGGGCAAGTCACTTAACCTTGTTTTGCCTCATATGTAAATGAGCTGGAGGAGAAAATGGCAAATCACTCTAGAATCTTTGCCAAGAAAACCCCAAATGGGGTCATGAAGACACAACTGAAATGACTAAACATCAACAGCTAGGCCTAACCAAGCTTACTCCAGCTTAATACACCTTGCACACACTCTGAATCATCATTTTCCCAACTGTGTTTTGCAGTCCCTCTATTTTGTGCAATGTGAACAAGGTCTTCTATATTTTTAAATTTCATTTTATTTTATTTTCAGATCTGCATTATTTCCCTCCCATCTCTCCTTCACCTCTACTGAGACAATAAGAAATACAAAATCCTTATTACAAACATGTACACAGAGAAGCAAAACAACTACCCGAACTGGCCGTAACCCCCTTCCCCCCAAATTACATCAATCGATACTCTGAATTCATCACCTCTCCATCAAGAAGTAGATAATTTGTTTCATCCTGAATCCTTTAGAACTGTGTTTGGTGATTGTGTTGATCAGAATTCTTAAGTCTTTCAAAATTATTTGTCTTTATAATACTGTTATTCCTCTATAAATTGTTCTACCCAGTTCTGATCACACTTTACTTTGTATCAGTTCATATGAATCTTTTCAGGTTTCTTTTAAAACACAATAGTAGGAAATTGGGTTTTCTTGAGAAAATTATCCCCTCTAAAATGTTGAATATAAAATAAAAATTTTAAAAGAATGTTCATCATATGAGGCATTTTCCTCTTATTTTCTAGCACTGGAGAGAGTCTAAAGTAGCTTTGGAAGGTAACAAGGGCCAGCATAGGAACCTTCCAGCTAAGAGGAATTTAGAAGTTAGATGACAGGGCCTGGTTCTACAAGGATAGATTTAAAATTTTTCCAGCATCCATAAAACAACAAATTGAGTAGAATGCAAATTCCTTGTCTAGTTGAATAGCTTGTCGATTATCTAGGAAGGAGGCCTGGTTTCCTGAATCTTGGGGTTCATTTCCCTTTATTCCTCTTATGTCTGTCTATGGTATTAGGCTTAGTCAGATGTGAGCCTTAGGTACTACTAGTCTGTCTTTGCTGCACAATCTATAACCTCAGACATTGACTTTGGCTTCTGCTTCCAAAACTGTTATCTTCAGCTCACGTAGGTCCCAGACTGGTCTTCCAGGGCACTGTCTTATGCTTGGCCATATTATAATTCTATAGTACCCTTATCCCATTGTCTGTATAGGAATATCCTGGCTAAAACATTTCCCTTACTCACTAAAATCCAAAGGTTTGGGTTTAAAAAACAGTACTTTATAATCTCTACCAGGTCACATCCGTACAAATATGAAAACAGGTTTTATTTCCTTGATTATGCTCTACAATTCTCCCCTCTCCTTTATCCTACCCCAAGGCTGCATTTATAGGTCTTAACAATATATTCCAAATCCCAAAATGTCCCATGGTCAAATTAAATTTGGGAAACACTATTCTAACACAATACATCATTGCTGGCTGATTGACTCTTAGTGCCCAAGTCTGGCAGGTTCAACCTGTTCCAGATATCAATAGACTTGAGAGGCCCTGGGAAAAGCCTTCTTCATACCACTTATTATGGGAAATGACTTCCCAGGAGTGGGTGACTATTTTCCCAGGTCCCTGCCAGCTCACCTACTTGTGTGAGAAAGACAGATTCACAATGCAGGTGCTTCAAAATATTATATTGAAAGTTCCTAAGGGGCAGGAACTTGGATTGTGGATTCATTTTTCACCTTTGAATCCCCAGGATTTAGCACAGAGGACTCTATATAGAAGGTACTTTGCTGAATTTCTGGCTGCCAGGGATGAGACAGGGAGAAAGGAGAGAATGTCTTAGAGATCCCATCTGTCCATGCCCCATGTTTCCTCGCCCTTTCCCCCAAAACCTTCCCAGGACAAGACTTACAAACTGGAGTCCCTGGTAGCGCTGTAGGGGGAAGCCATTCACTAGATAGCTGGGTTTATATTGGCAATCTGGTAGGACCCGGCGGAGTTGAGATTTGGGGATCAAAGGCACTAATGAGAGGAAAAGAAAGAGGATACATAGGTTGGTGAGAGTTTGCAGTAAATGACTGAAAGCCATTGGTGGTGGTTCTCATCTTAAACCTGGTACTGCTCTACCAGGGTGGCATAAAATGGGCACCCTTAATGGCAAAGCACATTAGATGATAGTCCCTAGAACACAATTGGGGGGTACTTACGTTAGAAATTGGGAACCTGGGACATATCTCCTCACTATATTTCCCTGTGCCACCCATCCATCCTCCCCTGTCATAGGTTCTCTGGGGAAGGAGTTGTCACACACTCAAAGCCCAGAGCTGGGGAGCTATCTCTCTAGGTCCCCTTTAGTGTTATCTCTCCAGGAATATGCTCGAGGTGGCCAAGGCATGGCTTATGGTCTTACTTTGGTATAGGGTATCCCGGGGATCAGGCCTCATCATGTCAGCAAGGTGCTCCTGATCTGTGAGTAGGGGATCCAGGGGGCCCGTATGGCTGGCCACTGTCTGCGGGATGTGGGCCACCTCATCCATCTTGAGCAGTGTCTCATCTGGGCCCAGGGAGAGAAAAGTCAATGTGGGTGAGGGGAGGCTGCGAGCTCTAGAGGGAGTCCAGAATAGAGCGTGTTCCTCTCATTGTTCTATGTGTGATGACTATTCAGCCAAGAGCCAAGATCCCAAGTTCCAAGAGACTTCCAAAGGGCTTCTCTTCAAACCCTTCAAAATGCTTCCCACCTTCTAAGTCACCAGCCTCCTCTCTGCAATCTCTCTCTAGTTTCAATTGTTCTTTTCCCAAGATCTAAGGGTCCTTACTGGATCTTTCATTCTCTTTTCCCTCTAATTCTTTCATTTTGATTCTTGTGTTCATCCATTCCTTTTCTTTTTTTTTTTTTGCCCAAGTCCTATGCTTAGCCTCAAAGGATTGCTTTTCTTTTCTCTCTGCCTTCTGGGTTTACCATTCTTCAATTTTTAAGACCAAAGAAGAGCTCCATCAATGGGATCTAAAGACACATTTTTGCCCTCAGCAACCAAAACCACTGCAAGCTACAGTTTGTTTACTAGATGTTTAAAACTAATGATGAACTATTTTCTCCTTTGGCTGTATAGCCTGTCTAAGAGACATCATCTGAAGATAATGGGGTGTGGATCAGATGGTTTCTAAGGTCTTTACAAAGAGAAAATTTCATGACCCAATGAACAGAGGTTCTCAACCTTTTTTGTGTGTCTTGGACCCTAGTGGCAGTCTGCTGAAACCTATGGACCCTCCTCAGAATAAAGTTTCTAAAGCATAAAATAAAATATATAGGATTATAAAGAACACAATATGAAATACAGTTATCAAAATATTTCTTAAAAAAAAAACAACCAAGTTTATGGGCCTAAGGTTAAGAACCCTTTCTCTATAACCTTGCATTGCTCCTGCCTCTAACTCAGTCTGGGTTCAGCTCTTCAAACCCACTACTTTAAGTAGTCCCAGGAGTGCCTGTTTCTCCTTCTCCCATGCGCAAGAAAAATCCCTGAAACCTGCCACAAAGTACCTCTTTGTTTCTCCTACTGCCTCGTTAGCATTTACCCTTACCCCAATGGCTTCTCTTCTCTCCTCCTCCCCACCCCCCAAAAGGCCAGCAAAGATCAAGATCATAGCCTGATTCCCCGGGTGGGGCAACTCCAGTCCATCAGCCTACTCACCAGTGAAGAGGGACAGGGATGGAGAGTCAATGACTGTGAACTTGGCCCCAGGGTCATTCAGTCGCCACTGGAATAGTAAAAAGAATTGATACGGAAGGTTGAAGGTGAGTTGTGTGTGAGACAGAATTCAGTGAGAGACAGAGCTGGAAAGTCAAAGGGCATTATTGCTTCTGCTACTAGTAACTTACTGCTAGGAAGCAACTAGTAAGTTATTGCTAGGAAACAACTCATAAACTATTCCTGGTAAACAACTCTTAAGTTATTGCTAGTAATTAACTAATAAGTTACTGCTAGTAAGCAACTCTTAAGTTATTGCTAGTAAGCAACTAGTAAGTTATTGCTAGTAAGCAACTAGTAAGTTATTACTAGTAAACAACTCTTAAGTTATTACTAGCAAACAACTCTTAAGTTATTGCTAGTAAGTAACTAGTAAGTTACTGCTAGTAAGCAACTCTTAAGTTATTGCTAGAAAGCAACTAGTGAGTTATTACTAGTAAGCAACTAGTAAGTTATAACTAGGAAACAGCTACTACAGAAGCAGTAAGCTCTGGTTGGAAGGGGGCATGACAGCAGAGTTTGGAGGGGGAAGAACAGTCTAGGGCATACTCACTGCCACTTCCACATGATCTGTCCCTTGGTCATTCTGTTTATGCAACACCTCAAAGTAGTACCTTCTAGAAGCTGACAGGCTGGGTGAGGAGGAGAGAGCAGAGAGCAATGCTGACAGGTGTCACTTTGATCCCCAACTATGTCCACAATAAACCCAACTCTTCCTCAATACCATGCCCAAGGTCCTATCAGCTCTGCAGTGATTTTCTCTGAGAGACCTGCTTCTTTCTCAAGGGAGTCTTTGTTGGACTAGAAGACATCTAATATCCCTTCTGGTTCTAAATCCTATGATCCTGGAGGACTCTTCCGATATGTCATTTAAATGAATTGTCTTGGCTGAAGAAGTTCAGAGTCAGCCACCAGGAGGCACTCAGGGGCCATTCTAATGAATTACCCTCTTCCATTAAGTTTCACGTTACAAAAGCTTTTCAGTTTGAAAGATCTGGCCTTCCAGGTTTCCCTCTCCCTCCTTCCAATCCAGGGAATACTGCAAGGTCACGAGGGAAGACAGAGGCTCCCCAAAGCTGGTATGATCATGTATGCTGTACATTAAGGTTGTACGAATACACAGATATCTTTGAGTTTGAGATAAATGGTTGTTAGATAATGAGCCTCAGACCAGTGTAGGGAAAGGAGTGTTGGCCAGATGGTTGGGGAATCCAGCTCTGCTTAATATCAATTCCCTGTCAATTTTTTTACCTTACTTTCCTCACCTACCAAATGAGAACACTGGTCTAGATAATTTGTAAGTTGTTTCCTTCCCTTGAAAAATGCTAGACAATTCTTTGAGTTTGGAATCTCTGGCATAGGGAGGACACGGTGAACCAGACCCCAAAACTAAACGTTAGGGACGGGGAGGGGAGAGATGGCCCGCTCACCTCACTGGCTTGGAAATTTGACTTCGGAATTTTCCAAACTCTCCAGGCGCAGTCCACTCCTTTCCTGTCTAGGGTCAGAGTGGAAGAAGAGCAAGAGAGAAAAAGGGAATGAAAAGAGAGTGAGGGAATGAGGAACAGAAAGAGATGGGGAAGAAATAGGAGAACAGATGAGGAAAGTCAGAGGAGAGGAGGGAAGAAGGAGCAGAGGAAGAAAGGGAAAGAAGGAGAGAAAGGAGTTTGAGGGAGAGAGTGGTTAGACTATATATCAAAAGCAGGCTTGCCTCTGCTGTGAAACAAATCAGCTTTTCCTGTGTAAGCTGAGCAGTTCATCAACTGAGAAAGATTTATTGAGTATTTATTGAGATTTACTGAGGCACTCTGCCTAACAATAGGCAATGTAGGGCATAAAATAAATATATTGTACAGTTATTGTCGCTGAAGAATTCCTCTGAAGTCGCTCTCGGCTGTAGGTCACTTTGACTCTTAGCCCTCCTTGTGCCTCAGTCTATCCACTATCTGTGCTTGGAACTCCCTCCCTCTTCATCTCCACCCCCAGCCTTCCTTAGCTTCCTTCAAGTCTCAGCTGAAGTCCCACCTTCTGCAAGAAACCTTTTCAGTCTGCCTTAATCTTTTTTTTTTCAAGGCACCTGAAGCTAAGTAACTTGCTCAGGGTGCTAGCAAGTGTCTAAGGCTGGACTTAAACTCAGATCCTTTTGACTCCAGCTGTCCCCTCCCTTCCTTAATCTTAATGCCTTCTCCTGAGGCTACTTCAATTTGTCCTATATGTGCCTTGTTTGTATAGTTATTTGCATCTGGTCTTCCCACATTAAACATGTGAGCCCCTTGAAAGCAGGGACATATCTTTTTTTTTTATACTTTTTTTTTTTTTTTTGCAGGGCAATTGGGGTTGTGACTTGCCCAACGTCACATGGCTAATAAGTGTTAAGTGTCTGAGACCAGATTTGAACTCAGGCCCACCTCACTCCAGGGCCGGTGCTCTATTCACTACACCACCTAGCCATCCCATCTTTTTTGACTTTATTTGTATGTCCCAGAATTTGGCATGTGTTCTTGGCATATAGAAGGCTCTTAATCAATGCTAGCTGACCACATAAAATGGGTGTGTGTGTGGGGGGAGAGATGCTAGAATCATTCTGCTCTCTGCACTGAGCTCAGGCGAAAAGAGTGATAATTACGGTGATGCTATGAGAATGGAGGTGGACTCCTGGCTGCCCAGAACCAAAGAGGGGACCCATTGGGGATGAAAAGACTTGTACCTTGCCCACACTAGCCATCAGCTGGAGGCCTGAGATCTGGTCACTGGAGCTTAGCCAGAACTCAGCGTTGTCATCTGCAGCAATGGCAAACTGAACATCTCCTGTAGGAAGGGATAAGGTAAAGGGGTAGGGGAGAAGAAGGAAGAGATTCCAAGATTAAGGGACAAACTCTCCTAGCTCTTTCTGAGCAACAGCCTGCCCTTGGGGCCAGTTGGTCCCAAAGGGGTAACTGTGCTCTGAGGTTGTCATGGCAATCTCCTAGGAGTCAGACAGGAGGTCTGAGCAGGGAGCTGAAGCTACAAAGCCTGGAACGTATCAGGGGAATGGGGAATGGGGCATCAGGAAGCCTGTGATACTTGATATAATCCAAAAGTGAAAGCTCCTTCCTTGCCTTGTGAGTCAGCTTGCCTATTAGTCTTATTCTATTTCTTCTCTTGCCTCATAGGAGGCCACCGTAAGAAATGAGGAGACAACTTGGACCAAGATCTTTGGAGGCAGAGGCTTCAGCGGTCCATTATAGGCTCAGTTGGCCTTTGCTGAATCCCTAATTGAGGGTTTAACCAGCCTAAGGCTGCCCTATTTCCCAGCTCCAAATCCATTTGGGGGATATTTCTGTTGGGCCTTTGGGAGAGAGGAAAACTGTGTTGAGGGGCAAAAGAGTGTGCAGCTCACAGAATCTGGTCTCACCATCAGTGAAAGGGTGCAGGTAGCCAAAGATCCGGAGCCCATAGTTGGTCCACTTGGGGGATACAGCTAACTTCCTTATTGTAGTTCGGGTCTGAGAAGATCAGAGGGGGGAAGAAAATTAATAACCAGAATTGGACACTACCAGAAGTATGAGACATATGAAAAGAGAACAAGAAGAAGAAAGAGAAGAAAAAAGTTTATGACAACTGGGCTAATAACCCAGGGATTATTAGCATTTATTATCTTTTCCAGGATAAACATTAATCTCATATGATAAATCAGGTCTATATGCCCCCGAATCAAAGAGTCTGGTGAGAACTGAAATATTCTACCACTCTTGATGTGTTTGACCTTTATGAGACTGTTAGCATGTGTTGGGAGAGGAGGCAATGAAGAGAGATGAGTAAACACTTAAGGTCTTACAGCCTAGGGAAGCCTAGAGAAGCAGTAGAGGGTTCCCTGGGATCTGGTGAGGTTGGGGAGAAGGGGACAGAGAGGAAAAGATAGTTTGCTGAGGGAAAGGAATAAAGATTAGAACAGCCGATGTTCTTGGGTAGGGATGGAGGAAGGGAAAAGAGGAGTGAATGTGGAAGGGAGAAAGTCTTGTAGAGTAAGCTTATTTATTCCAAGGAAGGACTTTTAGCATATTATTTTGTTGGGGGAAAAGAGGATGGAGCTAGTAAAGTTTAAAAAAAAAGTCAACAAAACATAACAATTGAGTAGAAGAGAAGAGAAGGAAATCTGGAGACATGGACAAGCAGGGAAGCTTTGGAAATAAACTGTCACAGTATGCTTTAAAAAAAAACCCAAGTTGTGCATAATAGAGATTCATGGGTTCCTATGAAATTATCCTTTTTTTTTCTTTGCATATGGAAATGTTCAAGATTGTTGATGATAATAAAAGAAAAAAAATTAAACAAAGAAATGAGAGAGGAAACAAAGAATTGGAGGTGCTGCTGAGGGTTGGAGTTAGAGGAATCTAAGTGGTGCAGAAGAAAAGAGAATAGCCCAAAAGAAGGAAAAGCTCACAGAATAGGAAGTAGGCCAGAGTGTGTGTATAAGGGGTCATGTTGGACTTGAGGAGGGTCACAGTGGTCAGGAAGGAGGAGCGGCTAAAAGCTAGGGAGGGCAGAGAAGACAGAGACAGAAGTGGAGGGGAGGCTGAGGCTGGCACTCACATGGGGGTAGAGTGGATAGTGAAGATTCCTTCGGAGTTGCTGGATGGAGCTTCCACACCAATCTTCAAACACATGCAAGTTGGCACGGCCCTGGAACTGTAAGAAGCAAGTGAGGGTAAGGGGGAGGTGCGTCCTCTGATAACGTGCCTCTACAGCTCTGAGACGTAGTCTCATGTCTGCTCTGGGACACTCAGCAGGCAGCCAGCCCCATGTTAGGTCAGTGCAGCCAGGGGAAAGGGCCCACTGTGCTATGCTCCCACCACCTTTGGGAATAGGTCCTTCTCAGAAACCCATGCCCATATTCTGGGCCACTAAGGAGGTCTGTGCCTGATGCTCAGGCTTGGTCACCCTGTTCCCTCCATGCCAGAAAAGTGTCTGGCCTCGAGCTCCCAAGGGCAATGAGCATGTGAGAATGGTATCAATGACAGGAGATAGGTCTCAGAAAAGGCGGAAGGAGGAAATCCAGGAACAAAGGCCAAGCTGGATTTCATTTAAGTTCCTGATCTCTTCTTCCCTCCCTCCTCCTGCTGCCTCATGAACAGAGCTCCACAGCTGTCTGCTGGTGAAACCTTATCCATCCTGGTCTTCATGCTCCCAACTCACTACTGTGCGAAGCAGCTGGGAAAATTCTGTGAGGAAGAATCTGGAGACCTCATGGTTGGGGGGAAAGGGAACGAACCACACCACAAAAGCATCTGCTCCCAACCCTCTCTACTGATTCTGTCCCTCTGTCTCCATCTCTAAGCCTCCCTATTCAGATCTGCCCAAAGTTATGAATGTGGAAAAACTTCCACTTCCCTGGGCAAAGGGGCAACAATAGTCAACAGAGGCTGAGAGACTGTACAGGGCTTTCCTTTCTCCTCTGGGTATCAGACCTGCTGCCTGAGTGGCAGGAAGGACCTGGAGTCATGCTGCCATTAGGAGGACACATCTTGGGGACTGACAATGCTTAGATCACATAACCACATTCTTACAGTCAGTGGGAGGGCTTGTGGGGGAGGAGGAGGGACAGGGAAAGCCTGGCTTTATTGACCTCCTGACAAAGAGTTTCAGTTTACACCATCCCAGGCTCCTCACTCCCACCTAAGCTGATCTCCAGACTGGGGGTGGTAGGGATGCAGATATGAGATATAAACAGGCTTCACCTCTTACCTGCCGGACTCATGTGATATGTAAATCACCTAGGATAACCTCCAAGAGAGCTTTGTTTGATTTCCCGGGCAGAGGAAAGGAGTGGAGGCAGCTGAGATCAGAGCACCAGATAGAAGTGGGTGTCACAAAGCCTATAGTGCCGAAAGATCCCAGGGGCCAGAAGGAGGGGGGAATGAAGACAAGGGAGGGAGGGGGAAAAAGGAGGGAGGTCTGACTCCTAGATATGGGAAACAAAAAGAAGAAAGCATCTAGGGGTGTGTGGAGAGGGACTGAGGACCATGACTGAGCAGCTTGGCTCAACTCCATGAGAAATACCACCCTGAAGCAGGAGACACTGACTGTTCTGTAACTTTAACACTTCCTGGTTTTTCAATACTTTAGTAAGTTCAGGGGGTCTCATCCTGGAGTCTGTAAATTTGTTGTTGCAGAGATTTGGTTGTAGATAGATAGGTAGATAGATAGATAGATAGATAGATAGAAATATGTATGTGTATATATAAATGTATATATAAAATTGTTTTCAACATAATTGAAATTTTTTTCAATATAATTGATTTCCTTTGAAATCCTATGTATTTGATTTCATGCATTAAAAAAATATTCTTCTGAGAAAAGCGTCATAGGATTCACTAGATAGCCAAAGGGGTCCTTCACACACAGAAAGTTAAGAACCCCTGCTTTAGTGGGTCCATGACCTCCCTACAAAGGACACTCCAGTCACCAATGCAGATCTGACCCAGTCTGTGCCTTTTCATCCTGTACGATTCTTGTCCATGTCCTTTCATAAAGCCTTTCTGAATTCGCATTGATCCTGTGCTTTAGGATTTGCAAAGCATGGCCCAAACAACCCTGGGATGTAGGTCAAGCCATAACTATGGTAGGACAACTAGAGCTTATGCTCCTTTAGCATGGCTTATTTTCCTTCAGCAGCAAAGATGTGACTGAGCTCAGCATATGGTTAGCCTGAATAAGAATTTAAAATAGGAAGCTATCAGATAGCTCTGGCTGCCCACCTGTCTGCTCTCCCCTCCCTCCCGCCCCATACCAGCTGTCATAACCCAGGTGAGCATCCTCACACCCATAGCAATGCAGTACCTCAACATCCATAGACTTTCTGCCTGCTGGTACCAGTGTTCCAAGGGCCCTGTTCTCACACTTGGCCCTCAACTGAATTTGTCTTTAAAAAAAACTTTAATTGAGAGTTCTTTTTGTTCTGCTTGCTCTAGGCACATGAAAATGCTACTGTTGGCTCTGAAAATGTCTAATGCTGGACTTATTAGCCCGTTTTCTGGATGAGGATACTGAATTTCAGACAAGTAAAATGACTTGTTCAGAGTCACACAACTCAGATGTACTGGATCTTAGTTATGTCGAATCTGGTCAGTGCAAGGAATGTTGAACTTTTAGAAGACATCATTATCCAGGGAATGCAAGTGAGGGGCAGGGTCGGTCGGGATGAGGGGGAAAGGGGGGGCGATTGACTGGGAGATTCCAAGGAGAGGAAGAATGGGGACATTGTGCTACGTCACAGAAGTTCCTTAAGCCAAGTTTACAAGATTCCACTGTCTCCTCCAAGTGGTTTCATTGCTTCTTCCTGCTGAACTGCCTTCCCCTCCCAGCCCCCCACCCCAACACCCACTCTTCTGACTGGGTGACTTTAAGGGCAATGCTCCCTAAACCCACATATTTCCTGAACTCCACCAAAGGACTACTACCCAGAGAATTCAGTCTGGTTCAAAGGTAAGACATTCCTACCTTTAGTGGGTTGAATAGTTTTGATTTGGAGGAGGAAGCTAACTCCTTCCAAGGGGAGATAGTTATTGAGGGAAGCAGAAGAAGGGGTAGCCTGGGAAGGCAGAAGCTGAAAGGTATGACCCCCCCCAGGAGGACTTAAGTCTACAGGAATTTCTGTTCCCAGCATTTTGCGAAAAGACACTATCCCAGGGATTATTCATACTTAGATAGTACCACTTTTAGAATTTAGCTCCAGTTTCTAGTCCCCAGAAATGGACCATAGCTGACTATTTATGAGTCCTTGAGCTAACAGCCTTGTCCTGCTCTCCAGTTCTGGGTCAGGCAAGCTTCTCTCACCACCCCGTTTCTGATCTGTCTGATGCAGTATTTCAGAGCACTCTTTATCTGGAAAGGGTGAAGAACACTGCCAAATCAGCACAACTTTCTATCAGAGGATGGAAAGAAAAGTAGGAATATAAAGTAAAAGGAATATAAAGAATATAATATAAATATAGAGAAAGAAATATATATATTCCCCAATATAAAGAAAAAGGAACAAAAACCTAGAAAAGAGCACTGATTCCTCCAATGATTCAACTTTTTATATGGTGTTTTAAGATTTGCTTTCCTCAAAACCATTTTGTGAAGGAAGAAGTGCAAGTTAGCCCATCCCCATTCAATAAATTAGGAAAGCGAGGACTGGAATGGTGAACCAGCTTGGCAATGGTCAACTAGCTTATAAGGCAGCTGGAGTCAGAAAGACTGGAGTTCAAATGTGGCTTCAGTTATTTACTAGCTGCATGACCCTATATAAGTCACTCAACTGCTGTGTGACTCAGTTTCTTCAAGCGTAAAATGGGGATAATAATATCACCCACATCCCAGGATTGTTGTAAGGATCAAGTGAGATAATATTTGTAAAAATACACCTAGCACAGTGGTTCTCAACCCGTGGGTCACGACTCCTTTGGGGGTCAAACGACCCTTTCACAGGGGTCACCTAAGACCATCAGAAAACACATATTTCTGATGGTCTTAGGAACCATGACACAGCTCCTCTATCTGTCTCCAGGAGGGTCCGCCCATATCAGATACACCCACATAGGAGTATTAAAGGGTCGTGGCATTAGGAAGATTGAGAACCACTGACGCAGCACAAGGCCTTGCCTGTAGTAGGTGCTACAGAAATGCTAGCTCTGATGAGGGCAGTGAAGATGTATAAGGACAGGTTCTTGAACCCAGGGCTCCTGCCTCCAAGCCCATGACTCTTTCCACTTTACTATACTTTCTAGCACAAAGTGCATATTTGGCAGGAACAACAACAACAACAAAAATCATAGAATTTTGTCTCCATTTAAATCACCATAAGTAAATAGACTAGTCTTCAGGCTTATCGAGGTTTTGATTAATCAACAAACCTTTCTATTATCAATGTTAGGCAGACAAATAGTCACCCCAGTATCACTTATCAAGTAGCCACTGACCACCTCTATTCAGCTCTTCCTCCATTGACCAGGACTAAATAGGTTCTTCTTTTTCTTGCTGGCAGATGTGGGTACACAAAGGACTCCTTTCTCTGGACCTAAATTTCTTCATCTGTAAAAGGAGGGGATTTTGACTTCTCAGGTCCCTTCTTCTCTGATTCTGTGATCTTAGAAGACTCCAGCTTCCCCTAAAGGACAGGCGCTTCACACCTATTACATAGCTCTGGGTGTTCAGAGGTTCTTATTTCTTCTCTTTATCATATCATTCCACCCTTCAACCAGCTGACCCAGATTAAGATTCCCCTCTTCCCCTTGAGATCTTTTCTCTGCATTTTCCCTTTGAAGTAGTTTTTCCATTCTTAAATAGGACCACTCAGTTCTCCCAGATAACCTGAAGAGAAACAGGTGCTCCTCTTCCAGCATTCTTAACCTGGGGTCTGTGAATGTTTTTCAAAAAAATTTTGACAACTGTATTTTAATACAATTTTATTTTCTGCATTTAAAAACATTATGCTGAGAAGAGACCCATGGGTAAAGTCTGCAAAAGGGTCCATTGTGAAATAAAGATTAAGAACCCCTAATCTAGTTCTTGTACCTTCTCCTCTAGAAAGGAGATGGACACTCTGTATCTTGACACACTGATTCCTGGCTGATATTTGAGAACCAATTCCACCATGGAGGTCAAATTAAGGCAGGGGTGTACTGGTAAATGTTTAACAACTGGTTCTCTGCATGAAATGGGATGCATTATACAGAGGATGCACTTATAAATCAAATTGGCACTGTTAAAATTTCCCTATCACTTTTAAAAATATAGACAACAAAACAATAAAGTTAGCCTTGATTTGTAGGTGCTGAGGTGCAAACGAAAATTTAACAATCAGCTCTTGGAGCTGGAGCTGATTCTAACACACTCTTTGATCTAGGCAATGGGAAGGGAAGCAACTACAGGAAAGACATTGTTGTTCCCTTTCCTACTTCACTGTTTTCATGTGAACATAGTAATTTACTATTAAAACTACAAGGCCAATGGAATAATGCAGGAAACATTTAGCTCAATGTTAATGATCATCATTCATAACATAAATACTTCTCATTTGCAGAGTATTTTATAAAGCAGTTTCAAATCATTTAATTTCTAGTGAAGTAGACATGGCAGGCAAAATATTATTATTCTAACTTTATATATGAGGAAATAGACACTGAGGGTTTGAAAAATGTGCCTAAGCTAAGGAGGGAAAGTAGGGAAATTGGGGTTAATTGACTTGCCCAAGGTCATAGAGCTAGTATGTGTGTAAAGTGTTTGAGTTTGGATTTGAACTCAGATCCTCCTGATTCCAGGGCTGGTGCTCTATTCAATGCTCAAGCTCTTTCTAAGACATTCTATTCAGTTAATGGCGAAATCCCACCCTGACATTTCCCTTCTTGATTGGTAGGGATCTGGGTCAAGGAGTTCAATCAGCTGACTGGCTAGGGTTGCCCTTAATAAGGATTTTCTATAAACATGCCATAAACCATTATCTCCAGGATAAAACACAGTGTGTAAAAGGGCCTACTTGTTTTCCAGAGCCTGCAGAAAGATTCATTAATAGTTAATTCCACAGTGGCCTGGTGAATCTGCTCAGTCAGAGGTTACTGGCCTTGAAACCTGACCAATCCAAATCTCACCACACCTCCAGAAATAGGAAGACGAGAGTCCAGTTCCAGCTGAGAACTGTCTAATGCACCATTATCTTGAACATGTGAGATAGGAACACACAACAATGGACTTCATGAGATACAGCTAGGAATTCACCATGAATGGCTTAAAAAAATGAATGGTCCCTACTATAATATGTGGGTTTTTCCTAAAAAACTAATGAAACTATTGTTAAGGTTTAATTGGTCTGGGGGATCAAGACTTCTTGGTCACCTAAAGCAAAGAAGGACAGCACACAGCTAGTCGGAGTTCCTCAGTCTCGGACTTCCCAATATTATATGGCTAAATAAATCCTTCTAACCCAGTGTTAGACAAACTCAGAGGTGAGGGAGTTGTGCCCCACTGAATCAATGCTGTATCTTTGGTGAATAATCTTTTCTACGCTATTGTTGAGTAAATTTCCTTGTGTTAAATATTACAAGATCAACAAATGCTTAATTTCATTCAAATCCTGAGTCTGAACCACTGGAGCAGCCTGAACTGAATCAGGCCTGGCATGAAAGCAACATGAGAACATTTTACTATTCCGTGTGAGCAGAATCTTTGTACATCTATAACAGTTAGAGCCCCTAATGAATCTTGGGGATCTGAAGGTTAATTTACTCATTATTTTTGATACCAGGAAACTAAACAAAAGTTAACAGAGACAAGTTCTCAGATCTATAATAGGCATGTGATGAGTCAATATGACTTAAGTCCTATAAATGAATTCAAGCCAACTAGCCTCAAGAACAAATCAATCAACCAATGCTGGAAATTTGAAGATGCCTTAAAGGTTGTCTAGTCTAATACGTACCTGAAGAATGATCCTTTCTAATAATCTCCAATCCAATCCAATCCAGGTCACCAAGCCTATATGGATTCCTTTAGCATCACTAAATATGCCATGTTCCAAGGAACTTCCTTCTAAAAAAGCTTCTTCTTCAGGCTGAGCATTTTCCATTGTTTCAAACATTTCACGCAGAGTCAAGCAACCAACCATCAAGTGTTCATAAGTACCTACTAGGTGCTAGGCACCACGTCAGGTGCTGAGCATAGAAAGGCAAAAAAACCCCAAACCCCAAATAGTCTCTGCTCTCAAGAACCTTCCATCCTATTAAGAGCAACAACACATGCACATATAAGTAAATTCAAGGCAATTTTGGCTAGTGGGAGGGAAAGCTGGGGAATATTGGGAGGCACCTCATGTAGGAGGTAAGATCTGAATGTGCTAAGGGATGCTACAAGGTGGTGGTGGTGAAGAAAGAGGAGGTTCCAGGCATGGGAGACAGACTGTACAAGCCATAGAGATAAGATCTGTAAGGAATAACAAATAAGCCAATTTAGCTGGACCAAAGAACAAGTCCCCTCACCATGCTGATCCTACTCCTCACAACATTCTTCTATTTGTCAACATTCCTCTTAAAATGCGTCCAGAACTGAACCTAACACTTCAATTATGGCCTGACTAAGGTAAGATGGAACACTCTTTGGTACAGGGCTAGAAATTCTGGCTATAGTAATAAAACAAGAAAAAGAAACCAAGGGGCGGCTAGGTGATACAGTGAATAGAGCACTGGCAATCTGCCCTCAGACACTTAACACAAAAACCTAGCCGTGTGACCTTGGGCAAGTCACTTAACCCCAATTACCCTCCAAAAAGAAAAGAAAAAAAAAAGAAAAAGAAACGAAGGGAATAATCATAGGCAAAGAAAAAACAAAATGATCCCTTTTTGCAGATGACATAGTAGCTTACTTAGAGAACCCTAGGAAGTAAGCAATAGCTCCAGCAAAGTTGCAGGATATAAACTAAATCCCCATAAATTTTCAGTGTTTCTGTATATTATCCACAAAACTCAGCAGAAAGATTCAAATTTGAAATCACTACAAAATGTATAAAATACCCACCAAGACATACATGGGAAGTGTATAAAACATTCTTTACAGAAATTATAAAACTATAAAATACTCTTTACAGAAATATAGACCTAAGTAACTAGAGAAACAATAATCAGTCATGGCTAGAACAAGCTAATATAAAACTAATGACAATATTGCCTAAATTAATTCAATGATCCAGTGCTTCACCAATTAAACTACTAAAGAATTATATAAGTCTAGAAAAGATGATACTGAAATTCATCCAGAAGAACAAAAAGCCGAGAATCTCGAGGGAAATAATAGAATAAAAGAGATAGGGTAGGGAAAGGTGGCCTAGTAGTAGCAAATCTTAAATTATAATATGAAACAATAATCTTCAAAATAATTGAGTACTTAATTTTAGTAAATTAGTTTAGAAATGGAAAGGCTGATGAGTGGAAGAAATGAGGTATACAAAATATGAAAGGAACCACATATACTCAGGGTATAACTTGAGAGACGTTGTTTTGGAGCTGGCCAATGTGGGAATTTGTTTCGCTTGACCATACATATTTTTTAGGAAGCTTTTGTTTTTCTTTCTTTTTCAATGATCAGTGGGGAGGAGACGGGGGGAAAGTGGGAAGGAAAAGTAGATTTTCATTCATCGAAAAAATAAAATTTTAAAAAGAAAAGAAAAGTTGCCATTTGACAAAAATTGTTGGGAAAACTGTAAAAAAAAAATCTGGCAGAAACTAGATAGAGAAAAACACACCAAGATGAACTCTAAATGGATACATGACTTATACCTAAAGGATGACATAAAAAAATAGAGACACAAGAAGAAATTACTTTTTGGATCACTGGATAGGGGTTGAGTTCAGAAGCAAATAGAAAGGCAAAAGAGGATCACAGGAAGCAAAATGGGCAATTCTGATTACATAAAACATAAAAGTTTTTGCAGAAATGAAATAAATGTGACTAAGAATAGAAGTAGAACTATAAATTAGGAAAATATCTTTTCAGAAAATGTCTTTTATAAAGGTCTCATTTATAAGATTATATAAAAAACTGATTCAAGTTTGTCAGAATAAAAACAAATCTCCAAAGGACAGATGGTCAAAAGATGAACAGGTAGTTATCAGTGGAAGAAATCAAAGGTACTAGAATCCACGTTAAAAAATACTCTACTTGGAAATTCTACTTCCTACTCATCAGATTGACAAAGTTGACCAAAAAAAATGAAAAATGACCAATGTTAGATAAGCTTGTGGGGAAACAGACATATCAATCCACTTTCAGCAGAGCTGAGAATTGTTCCAGGTATTCAAGAAAGCAATTTATAACTATGCCCTCAAAGTGGCTAAGCTGTGCAGACCTTTTGATGCAATGATAGAACTATCATCATATCATCCCCAAGAGATCAAAGAAAGAAGAAAGGACCTATATGTACAAAAATATTTCTAGATGTTCTTTTTAAAAAATTAATTTATTTTTTATGACCCAAAACCTATTTTTTCTTTCCTATTTCCCACTTGAACAACAAGAATGAACATAAAAACTCTTATAACAAATGTGCATGGTCAGGCAAAATAAATGCATGCATTGGTCACATTTTGTTTGACCATGTATATTTACCATGAGAGTTTTATATTTCCTTTTTTCTCAATTAAATAGACTTTTGATTTTTTTTAAAATTAAATTGAAAAAGAAAAAAATAGATAAGGAATCCATCAAAATAGTCTAAGTGTATGTGTGCTTGTATGAGTGTGTATATGTATATATACATATAAATATGTACATATATACACACATACAAATACAGATGTATGTATATGTGTGTGTGTGTGTGTATATATATATATATATATATATACATATATATGTGCATATAGTCATGTTACAT
>CM053597.1:160038651-160059800 GCA_028646575.1 Pseudocheirus occidentalis | reverse complement strand
TATACATATGTAGTGGATGACGACACAATGACTAAGTGAATGAATAAAAGACTTCCCACATATTGTATATGAATCTCCCACTAAAATGTAAGCAGCTCGAAAGCAGGGGCTATCTCTATTATGTATTTGTATCCCCAACTTAGCACAAGTATTAGACATTCAGAAGTTATTTAGTGGATGTTTCTCTCCATTCATTCATCATTCATTTATACTTTGTTGTCAGTCATGTATGAAAACCCCCCATTTGGGGTTTTCTTGGCTTCCTTGGTTTTCTTTACTGGAGTGATTTGCCATTTCCTTCTCCAACTCATTTTACAGATAAGGAAATTGAGGCAAATAAGGTTAAGGGACTTGGCACAGGGTCACATTGCTATTATGTGTCTGAGGCCAGATTTAACTCAGGCCTTTCCTGATTTGAGGCCTGGAGCTCTTTCTACTATACCACTTAGCAGCTCTCATCACTCATTACTGTGTGTTTATTGGCTCAGAATCCCACTGTTCAAAAATATGCTTAATAGTTAATGTAATTAAAGTGTGGTTTCATGAGGAAAAAATAAAAGAATGTCAAAATCTTGTGAAGTGAGTGCCAGATAGTGTAAAAATGAATGATTATAGCAAAAGGAGGCTGTATTGAATATTACAGGTTTTTAAAAAAATGTAAAATGTATGAAGTTTATAGAAGTTAATTTAATTATCCTATAAAAAGTCCATACTTGCTTGAAAATTATAGAGAATACAAGATCCCACTGTGATTAGTATTAGTAGATTATAAAAAGGAATTTGGCTCTGGGATAAAATATAGCCTTAAAGCTCTCTTCCACAAAGATATCTTCCATGCATATGTTGATTATTTTTTTTTAATTTTTAATAAATACAACCACAGAGATACCTTTGTTGTACAATCAATATCAAATAAGGAATAAAACAAAGAAATGTATGTTAGATAAAGGTTTCTGCCATAGTTATGGAGAATGTACAAATGGAAAAAGGGTTTTCTATAGACAGAAATACAATGTAATGCTGTTGGAGTCAAAAAGACTCCAAAGACAGGAATCCTTACTAGCCTGATCATTTAACTTGTCTATTCTCAGTTTTGTCATCTGTAAAATGGGGATAATAACACCAGGGTAGTGTAAGGATCACATTAGATAATATATGTAAAACACTTTACCAAGTTATATGTAAACGTCAGCTCTGGGAGGCTGGGTGGCCCGTGGATAGAGTCCTAGGCATGGAGTTGGGAAGACTCATCTTCATGAGTTCAAATCTGACCTCAGACTAACCAGCTGTATGATCCCTGGCAAGCCTCTTAACGCTGTTTGCCTCAGTTTCCTCATCTGTAAAATGAGCTGGAGAAGGAAATGGCAAAACACTCCAGTATCTTTGCCAAGAAAACCCCAAATAGGCTCACAGAGAGTTGAACACAACTGAAACAACTGACCATCAACAACAAATATTAGCTATTGCTGTTTTTACAATTAGAGGGTGATAATGGTCCTCTTTGTGTGTAACATTGAGCATGTTGTATCAAACCCAAGAATAAAAGGGAGTTTACTCAATGAGGTCCATAACCATGCAAAAAAATTCAATCTAAATATATACAAAGAGAGCAAATGAAGAACGTTATTGTCCCAAATACACAGATTATAGTCAATAGAGGGAGTTTGCGTGTGTGTGTGTGTGTGTGTGTGTGTGTGTGTGTGTGTATAATTGTGCTAAGACTTCTAGGCATAAATATACACACACTTTTATACATGTATGCCTATTTCACATGCCAAACATGGAATGTCTATCCACACACATAAGACATGTGCATATAAGTTTCTATCTTCACACACATATGTGGGTATGTTGTGTATGTAGGTATGTGTGTATATAATCCATGGGCAATCTTTCCAATGTGTTGTAGGCTTTCCTCTAGGCCTTTTCATGTTGTGTTATAGGTATACACACATATATGAACTTGTATGCATACATCTGATTTTATATGTGTATCTATGCATATTAGTATATGGTAGACATACACACAGGTAGTGAATGAGTGACGCAATGACTAAGTAAATAAGAGACTTCCTATGTATTGTATATATGCACGTTTATGTATGATGTGTATACATTATAGCATAGCATGTAGCATGTATACACATTTATACATAGATATGTACACATGCCATGCCTGTTTATACATAAATGCACAAACATGCACACATAAACATATTACATATCTACATATATGATAAGCATTGCAAACAGAAAATGAAATTCCACAGGAAGAAGAGATCAGGCAAATTACATTTTACATTTGCAACATTGCATAGCACTTTCAATAATCATAAACTGTTCTCTGAAACATTTTTAATACAAATGTGTTCTCAATTATTCCGTAAATTCCATTCAAGACACATCCTAGTGACATAACATGATTAGGAATCACTGTAATCTCTAAAGAATCCAATTAGCAGGTGACACAAAAATCGCAATGGAGAAGCATGGAAAACATGGCCAAAGATGTGCCCACAGGAGCATAAAAGGTATTATCTAAGAAATATGTGATCAGAAAAGGAGGTGGGCGAGTATCTAGAGTATGGAAGAACAGATGGAGAGTTTGAGGACTGCCCTGGCATCTACATCGACACAATGCAAAGAGAAAGGCCTCCAGCGCGTTGGGAGGATCCTCTGTGGTATATTAGAGATATGGCTGTGAGTCCATAGAATGAGAAGAGACAGATGGATTGTGATCTGAACAGCTAAAGGGAATACCCACTCAGTGAACCCACTGAAATATCTGTAGATGCTTTTGTGACATCCACTCTGCATGCTTCTCTATTCATGTGTACATATATAAGCTTACTGTGTACTTCCGGAGTCTTTTCTGTGTGTCCAATGTCTGTCTCCCTGAGGAATAACTTATTAGTATTATATTTTAGTAAGCTATGGCTCAGATTCCATATAACTGAGATTCAGTCTGGGCTGTTTGTCAATACAAGCATCACAAATGCTTAGGCTCCTTAAGAGTCTACCCAATATGGTGAATCTTTAATAAACTTTCTTTTACTTTGACTGAAGAAAAAATTTTAGTACATTATATTGAATAGGATTTTGAGGAATTGTGAATCAGGGAACAAAAACTTAAAACAATCTAACAGGATCTTAAAAACAAAACTGCTATGCTCCCCAGTAGTGGGGCAAGACCAGCTGGAGGTCGGGGACGCTAAGAACCCTCCAAGGCCAAAGTTGCTTTTTCAAATGTGCTGTGTGATTATGGGCAAGATTTTCATTTCCCTTTCACCTTTCAATTCCCTCTCTGTAAAATAGAGCCATATTATCTACTACTGACTCTATGCCTATCAGAGGAAAATTCAATGACAACTTCTGTCCCTAGCAATAAAAATTCCCAACAATAATAACTTATTCACTAGAGTGTGGTATGGTGGAAAGAGCATTTGGATTTGGGTTCAGAATTGAGTTCAAACTTCTGGCTGCAGGGGGACATTGTAGAAGTCATGACTTCACTCCTGAAAATGCCCATGGCTTCTCAAAGCCATGTGTAAAATGAAGGGGTTGGTTTAAATCATGTCTAAGCTCCCTTCAAGCTCTAAAATCCTCAAGTTTCTCTGATGCAAAAACCCTTAGGAAATACATTCTGTTATCCTCTGTTCTAAAATTATTTTTAAAAGAGCAGAAAAGAGAGGGGAAAGTTCAGATGTCACAATGAGTGTCCCACCTCTGAGATCCAAGGAACAGGCTTGTTCCATTGCTGGTAGCTTTCACTCCTGAGCCCATCTCTGTCCGGCTCTTGGATCTGGACCACCAAGCGGCACCACAGCAGAGAACAAAACCAAAAGGAAAACACTGAGTGTAGCAGAAATAAGGCAAGAAGGGGAGAAGAACGAGAGAAAAAAGCAGGATTTGGAAGAAGGGTTGATGATTGAAGCCATAGGCTTCAGGGCCATGCTTTATTGAAGCTTTGATTCAAATGAACAAAAAATAAGTGCCCCAAGTCTTTGAAGCCCCAAATTAGACATTTTAGTGGAATGCAAAAGGTGACAGATTTCCTGACTTCAGGGAATTCTCAACATTAAGGCCCATGACAGAAACTACTCTAATTGCAGCCTGGTCTGCAACTCTTATATACACTTAGATTGTGGATTTGGTGATCCCATATGCACGTTTACCCCACTAAATATCTTCCCATTTCCTACATTTCCCTTCTTCCTCCATCTAGAATTAGAGAACTTCAAAGTTGGATGTGACCTCGGAGGTATTTTAGCATAACTCATAACTGAACAGGAATCTCCTCAGCTACATCCCCCTCCCTCATTCTCTGACTGAAGACTTGCAGCAAGAGAGAACTCACCAGCTCCCAAGGAAGCCCCCATTTCACTTTTCAACAACTCTAATTGTCAAGATTTTTTCCTTATATAAAGCTAACTCGTACTTCTCCGCATTTTCTACCCATTATTCTTAGTTCTGCCATCAGGCTCGAGAGAACAAGTTTGATCTTTCTTCCACATCACGGACGGCAGATACTTGAAGACTACCTATCAGGCACTGTGCTAGACAGCAGAGATACAGAGACCAAAAAAAAGGAAGGAATATGAAAGATTAGGCTAACCATAGCAGTTCCCTTACCTATTCTCCATATGGCATGGCTTCTAACCCACTTATCACCTTGGTCACACATGTCTGTCAATATCCTTCCTGTGTCAGCAAGAACAGTTGACTGTTCTTTCTACTGCATTGCTTTCCCTTTTTTCTCCCCAAAGGATCAAAGAATTAGAGCCTGTAGGAGCTCTATGAAACATCTAGTCCTTCATTTTAAAAAAGAGGAAACTGAGTCCCAGAGAGGTTGCTATTGTTGTTTGTTCAGTCATTTCAGTCATATCTGACTCTTTGTGACCCCATTTGGGGTTTTCTTGGCAAAGATACTGGAGGGGTTTGCCGTTTCCTTCTCCAGTTCATTTAACAGATGAGGAAACTGAGGCAAACAGAGTTAAGTGACTTGCCCAGGATCACACAGCTAGTAAGTGTCTGGGGTTGGATTTGAACACAGGAAAGGAGTCTTCCTGACCACCTGGTAATTTAACCACTAAGCCACCTTGGGGTTTCAAATAGGTTAAGTTCTTCAAATGCAGCCCAACCTATGTCTCTCTCCAGATTATTTCTCCACTTCTGCCCCAGTGGCCTTTTCATGCTGGCAAGAATTCTGCCCCTACGAGCTCCTCCAATTGGGGATTTCCTCCCTGAAGCCTCCATTTAAGGAATCATCTATGCCAGCTACACTCATTTCAAAGCTGTCCCAGTCTATGACTCCCTAGATGACATCTCCATCTTTGTTTTAGTGAAGGTAACTTCCCCCCCTTCCAGATATCCAGCTCCCTTTATGTGCTGTCTTTATCCACTACAACCCTCTCCCCCATTAGAATGTAAGCTCCTTGGGTGCGGGGGATTGTCTTCTGTTTTCATTTTTTGAATTAAATTTTCTTTTCTTTTCAAACAAAAATCAGACTCTTCTTTCACCTACTTTTCCTCCCCTACCCCACTGAGAAAGCAAGAAAAACCAACCGCCATTACAAGTGACTTCCTTTTTGTTTTTGTAGTCTAAGCACTTAGCACAGGGCTTAGCACACAGCAAATGCTTAATAAATTCTCTCTGCCTCTCAAGATCTCCTTTCTCTTTTCTCTTTCTTTTTTCTCTGTCTCTCTCTCTCTCTCTTTTTCTCCCTTTCTCTCTCTCTCTTTCTCTCCCTTTCTCTCTGTCTCTCTTCTCTCTCTGTTTCTCTTCTCTCTCTCTCTGTCTCTCTTCTCTCTCTGTCTCTCTCTCTGTTCTTTCTCTGTCTCACTCCTCTGTCTCTTTCTCTTTTTCTCTCTCTTTCTGTCTCTCTCACTCTCTCACTCTCTTTCTCTCCCTCTGCCTTCCTCCCTCTCTCTCCTCCACGTGCTGCAATTTAACCAAGATCACATAATTAGTAAGTGGTAGAGTTGGGATTCAAACCTAGATCATCAGATTTCAAATCTAGTCCTATTTCTACTAAAGGAAACTAAAGTCAGCCTGGGCAAACCCTTCCTCAGCTTTGTTCATGAGCTTCAGGGTGAACAGAGGACAAGATTGACCAGCTTTCCCCAAACAAGCTGGGAAATGTCCACGATGTAGAAAGTTTCCAGGGACTCAGGCCCATGCTTGCTCCTTCACTCTTCCACTGAAGGAGAGTGAAAAAGTACAGGTCTCCTCATTGGTTGGGGGAATGATAAGGGAAGCTATAGGTACCTGGGAAGAAATATGATCTCTCTGAGGATAGGAGACTTAAGTTAACCCTTGTATTTACCTTGAAGTCCTGACTCTGGGGACGATAGAATTTGAGATCTGGATGCACAGCAGGAATGTTTCTATTAGCCAGAGCCTTGGCCAATTCTCTCCAACTGCTATATCCTGTGGAGCAGAAAGATAGGAGAGGTCAATAGAATCTCAAAACTCAATTCCCATTTTGCAAAGTTTCTGGAAGAAACCATCTGCAGAAACAATTTCTTTTGCCTCACTTGCTCAGACTTCTTCAAATGGTGAAAACAATTCATTATTTTCCCTCTGTTCTCTCACTCTTCCTCTTCCATGTTTCTGTCAAAAGGCACCACTATTTTTCCAGTCACCCAGCTACAGGTTTGTAACTACTGAGTCACCTTCCACTCTTCATTTTCATTCACCCCCTATTTTTGATGAGCTGCCAAATCTTACCAATTCTACACCTTCAATTTCTCTTCTTTCCACTCATAATAAAACCAATCTAGCTCAAGCCCTTATAGCCTCTCACCTGGACTCTGGAAATAACATTCTAATTGTTCTTTATGATTCTAACCTCTCCTTCTCTCCCACACAGCTGCCAAAACGATATTCCTAAAGCATAGCTCCTTCTTCTGCGTCAGACCAGTGGTATCAAACTCAGGATGGAAAGGAGGTCCACTAAACCAGGAGTGGGGAACCTTTGACCTCAAGGCCATATGTGGCCTTCTAGGTCCTTGGGTTTGGCCTTTTGACTGAGCCCAAGTTTTATAGAACATATTCTTTTTTTAGGGGATTTGTTCAATGAAGTTTGGATTCAGTCAAAGGGCCACTCTTGAGGATCTAGAAGGCCACATGCTGCCTCAAGGCTGCAGGTTTGCCACCTGGGCACTAAACCATATGTAATGGTTCTGGAAGGCTGCATATTGACTTAGAAAACTATTAACATTATTTTGTATTGTAATTTTCCCCTAGAGCATCTGAAGTCAGGAAAACTCATTTTCCTGAGTTCAAATCTGGCCCCAGACACTACTTGTGTGACCCTGGACAAGTCACCTAACTGTTTGCCTCATTTTCTTCACCTGTAAAATGAGCTGGAGAAGAAAATGAAAAACTACTGCAGTACCTGCCAAGAAAATCCCAAATGGGGTCACAAAGAGTCAGACATGACTAAAATAACAGAACAACAACAAAAATTATATTTTTATTTTTCTATTCCATTTTAATTTTGTATGAGCTACGCAGAGTGTTGAGGCCAACTGACTCTGCATCTGACATTTCTGCTGGAGAAGTTTCAGGCACAAATAGTGGTTCCCTATTGTTAAGTGTTTGGCATTTAGAGCCCTTCACAGCCTGGCACTGGCACTAGCCTATCTTTCTACTCCAGTTACTTATGATTCCACCTCCTAACACTTTACCTTCCAGCCAAAGTACCCCTTTGCTGGTCTCCAAGCACGGCATCCCTTCTTCCTCTTCCGCGTTTTTGCAGTATGTTGTCCCTCCAAGCCTGGAATAAATGCCTTTCCCACCTCCACCTCTTGGAATTCCTAGTTCTTATCAGGGTTTAAACTAAGTGCTTCCTCCTTCATGAAATCTTGCCCTATGGGTCAGTCATTAATATATCCTAACTCCTGAAATGACTTTATATTTATTTTTCACATCTACATTTTGTATTCATTTAGCAGAGTATGCATTGTTTCCCTCCAGCAGAATGAAAGGTCTTTTGAAGCCAGGGACTGTTTTGTTTCAGTCTTTGTATCCCTAGTACCTTGCTTAATAAATGTTTGTTGAAATGTTTATTGATGAAACGGTGGAGGTTGATCAACTTACTCAAGATCACCGCCTCCATCAGCAGCAGTGATAGGATGTGAATTTGCATCTCATTGAAGTACATTGCTTTTCCTAAGCGCGATCTAGATGAGGACCAAGTGTGAGGAAAATGGATCTCTCCTGCCCTAAAAATAACTCCATATCAAGCCTTCTTAGAGCTAATTGTTGTCAAAAGCAGAAAAGGGAAAGTATGGATGGAAAAGTAAGGTAATTTCACTTCTCATCTTAAGCTTCTCTCCTGAAAGAATTTTCCCCGCTTCATTCACCATCTCAGTTTTACCTTGGGAAAGTTAAGGAGGTATCAGTATCCAAAATAGAAATCCCTTCTCCGCTGTTCAGAATCTGTCATGCCCAGCTGGATGGCTCTAGAGCTGAAGGAGGTACAGAGTGGGTGGGTCAGGGTTTAATGTTTATCAAACACATCTATAAGCTGCTGGGTGATGGGAAATCAGGAAGCCAGCTGCTGGGGTACAGCTGAGCTGGAAGCTATCCTTCAGGCTCTTGGCTCAGGGACACAAGATCTATTCCAGGGAAGGCAAGAGATTAAGCCTCAAAGGCAGGAGGAACTGAGGAAACAAACTTGAAATTACTACTAAGGTACACACATACACACACACACACACACACACACTTCATGCAGACACTTCTATCTAAACAGAAAAGGCTCAGCTGAGCACAGTGAGACATTAACTAGGGGACTTTTACAATAAGGTAGGGAATAATTAGAACGAATCAAGCAGCCAGAACTGCTCCTCCTTCCTAAAGAAAAATGCAAGTTACCTGCAGATTCCAAGGAAAATGCCCTGATTCTCTCCTGTCCGGAGAGAGCTTCTGAATATGTTCACCAAAGGTTAGGAAGAGCCCTACTAATTGACGCAAGTCTCTGTCTTGTCACGTTCCTGAGAAGCAGCATGATGCAGTGGGGGAGACAAGTTTAAAGGAAAGTCTGCAGAAAGCTACATTTGCATTCTGTCTGTGTCATTTACTGGCTATAGAAGAAGTCTTGAGGACTTATCTTTCTCAGCTTCAAATTCCTCATTGTAAAATGGTAATGATAATATAGTACTGACTTCCCAGGGCTACTGTGCAAGCCTTAAAGGGCCATACAAATGTCAGTTATTGTCATCATACCAATGAACATTTACAGAAATGCAACTATTGGATGGAGGTGACAGTATAGTAGGTAGGGGTTTGGGACTTGGAATCAGAAGACTTAGGTTTGAATCCTGGCTTTGCTGCTTCCTAACTGTGTGACCTTAAGGTAAGTTACTTAACCTCTCAGAACTCAGTTTCTTTATCTCTAGGGAAATGCAAATAATCAAGATCTTCTCAGGGTGTGAGAATCGAGGGAGATATTCTAGTGTAAAGGAGAGCTCCCAGGAGTCTCTCAGCCATCCAGGGAGGAAGCTAGTCAAGTTAAGACTGTTCTCATTTCTCCATAGATAAGGAAACATAAATAAGTGATATAGATAACACAGATAAACATAGATAAATGAGTGGTCAAAGTCACAAGCTAGTAAATGGCAGAGCCAGGACTTGACCCCAAGTCTTCTGACTCCAAGTCCAAAGTCAATTGCATTCAGGGGCAGCTAGGTGGCAGTGAATAGAGCACCGGTCTATTTAAAAATTGGACCTGTAGTCAGAAAGATCTGAGCTCAAATTCAGCCTTATACACTTACTAGCTGTGTGACCCTTAACTTCTTTCTGCCTCAGTTTCCTTATCTGTAAAAAGGAGACCGTAGTAGTTCTTGCCACCTAGGGTTGTTATGAAAACAAAAGGTTACAATATTCATTAAGTGTTTTGCAAACCTTAAACCTATACATAAACTCTAGATGTTATTATCTATGTGCTATGCAACTTAGTATGAATGCAATTGACTTTTTTTTTTTAGGGCAATTGGGGTTAAACAACTTGCCCAAGGTCACATGGCTAATAAGTGTTAAGTGTCTGAGGGCAGATTTGAACTCTGGTCCTCCTGACTCCAGGGCTGGTACTCTATTCACTGCTCCACCTAACTGCCCCCAAATGCAATTGACTTTGGACTTGGAGTCAGAAGACTTTGGGTCAAATATACATACCACTAGAAGACCAAAACTAGAAATGCATAGATGCAAAAAGCATTTGGTAAATACATTATTATGGTCCCACCTCTAAAACCTCCAAACTGTGTAATACTGGACAAGTTAATTTCTATTTTGAACTTTATTTTTCTTACCGATCACTTACACCAGTGATATCATCAGGCCATTAAACCATATATAAGGCTCCCTGTGAAGAGGTTACCCATAAAGAGGGTTAGGGTTGCCTGAGACCCCAAAATATCATCACACCGGGTCCTGCCAAAAGAATTCGACTTATCTTCCCAGCCAAAGAAAAGTAAAGTTTATCGAAAGTTTGCCATACTGAGTAGACTCTTAAGGAGCCTTGGTATCTGTGATGCTTGCATTGTGCAAGCAGGACAGAGCAAGTATGACACAGAATAAGTCTGTGCTAGAGCATTCTATGGTGCTCCCACACCACATGGAGGGAAGATGGGATTCTTATATACAGAAAAGTTGTGGGAGGAATCTAGGGGTGGTCTAGAGGAGGAGTTTGGGAAGGGTCTTCAGGAGGAGTTGGATAGGGTCAGACTCCAGTAATGAGTGATTAAGGGAGGGAAGTTGCTGGACGCTAAGTGGAGACCATAGACAATGGTGGGCCAGGCCAGTTCAAGGGTGGAAACCGGAGGATAAAGGGTGGGAAACTATTGGAACAAAGGAGGGCTAAAGATTTGGGCAGAGCCACAACCTAAGGCCCATGACCCTAGGTAAATGTCTTCCCTAGGGAAGATTCAAGGGGAGCCCCAAAGCCTGCACCTCGTTACCTGCAGGTTGAATACTAACTTAGAAAACCACATATTAACATTATGTATATTTGATTATATTTTTATTTATTTTTGTCAAATATTTTCCAATTACAGTTTAATCTGGTTTGGGCCACAAGTCTGTTGGGAATAATGACCTCTGTATACATGAAGCACTCTGTATAAATGTGAATTATTTTCATAGTTTTGTTCTTATCTTTTCTTAAAGTTGACTATTTTAAGAAAAAGTCTTTTTTTCTCTTTTTCTCCTCTCACATTTCCTTACTCACAGGGGAAGGAGGAAAGGAGGGAGGAAGAGAAGGAGGGAGGGAAGGAAGGAAGGAAGGTAGGAAGGAAGGACACCTGGTAAGTACAATCAAGCAAAATATATTCTCATATTTATCCCTTAACTCTCTGTTGTGAGGTGGATAAGCATTCTTTATCAGTCCTCTGGAATTATGGTGACTCATTAGTTGATCATAGTTCTTAACTATTGGTGTTATAGTATAAATTGATCTTCTGGCTCTGTATATTATACTCTATCAGTTCATATCAAGTCTTTCCATGTCTCTTTGAAACTATGTCTTCCCTCATTTCTTATAAACCAATAGCATTCCATTGTCACATACTATAATTTGTTTAGCCATTGCCTAATTGATGAACACCCCATTGCTTTCCAGTTTTTTTTGTCATGACAAATACAGCTGCTATAAATATTTTTGCACATATAATTCCTTTTCTTCTTTTCTTTATCTCTTTGGGGGTATAGAAGTAAAAGTGGTATTATTGGGTCAAAGAACACACCTTATTTTTGTGCATAATTCCAAATTGTTTTCCAGAATGGTTGGACTCATTCATCACTGCATCCATTGGTCATGTATCAGTGTGCCTATTTTCCCACAGATCCTCCAACATTTGTCATTTTTATTTTTAGTCATCTTCACTGACCTGATGGGTGTGAGGTAGAACCTCAGAATTTGCATTTCTCTAATTATTGGTGATTTCAAACATCTTTTCATAGGGCTATAGATAGTCTAAGTTTCCTCCCTGAAGAACTGACTGATCATCTCCACAGACCACTTATCAACTGTGGAATTTCTCTTGTGGGTATTTTGGGCTGGGCATGACTCAGTATAGTTCCTGGTTGTTTCATGTTCAATAGGATGAATATTCAATAGAGGCAGCTAGATGGCTCAGTGAATAGAGCAGTGGGTTTGGAGACAGAATGAAGTGAGTTGAAATCTGGCCTTGGCCACTCACTAGCTGTGTGACCCTGGGACAATCATTTAACTTCTGTTTGCCTATTGTACTGGAGAAAGAAATGGCAGACCACTCCAGTATATCTGCAAAGAAATCCCCAAAAGGAATCAAAGAGTTGGACATGTCTGAAAGTTTAAGCAACAACAAAAGGATGAAATATTCAGAGATCAGTTAACAGAAGATTTACATAGTCACAGCAGGAGAAGAATATTTAAAAATAGGCACTGAGGACACTTTGGGTTGGTTTAGCCTGGTAAAGCTTCCTTGACTGGGATGCCCATTGTTTTCCATCAGTCAAGCATTAGAGAACAGCTATGGCTCCTTGTGACTGTTTTGGTCTCAGCCAAAATCCTGGTGTCAATAGCTCAAGCCTTTAATTCCCTTTGATAATCACATTTTGAGTATAGTTTTAATATTTTAAAATATATATATGTAAATATAAATCTATTTAATATTTTATATATTATATATAACATAATTATATATCTTTATCTCCTTTAATAAGGAAAAATTAACCTAACTTCAATGAGGTTGAAATAGGAAGGGACCTAGGTGAAGTCTCTATCCTGTTACTATTCTTTTATAGTTAATGTAATACTGTCCAGGATAAATGCTTTTGGTAGTTGAAGAAAAGCATTATAACATAAGCTCATCCCCTGAAGGCTCACCAAGAGCATCTTTGTAATAACTCTGATATAGATAGGACAACAGTGACCTCATCCTATTTGCAAATTCTTTTGATACGTTCTGCTGGTTCTCTGTTATAAAAGCATTCTATTCCATGTAGCTTGAAGAGTTCCAGGTATTTGGTGTGGCAACATCTGTTAGATGTAGTTCTTAAATTTGTGAATCAATTTTATGTCTGGACAGTTATATGCCATAGTCTGATAGTGGATCAAATCTATTCTGGTACTGTACTAGTATATTAGTATTTTAGTATGGTACATTAAAGTATATAGGATATTTTGAGGTCTGAATTTGGAGCATGAGGACTTGTTGATGAAATTCTGATATATAATTCTAGCTATCAGGGTCATGTCTTACTAGTTATTCCATAGATATTAAAATTTTAGAGCCTTCAGGGATACATTGGTTTCTACCATTTCCTAGCATAATCTTACATAGATCACAAAGTCTAGGAATATTCTATATATGTTCAGAACATGAATAAGCCATGAGTGTAAAATTAAAAATCGATGTTAATTCTATTTTTAAGGCTTAATCAAGCTAGACTTAATGTTCACTTTCCTGATTCCTTCTCCTCATAAACCTTACCCACTACCCACATCCTGGAGAAACTTAGCTGAAAGTCAAATACTTTTGTCTCATAATTGCTTCCACCTTTGTAACCCCACTTTCCCAAGAAACTGGATTAAATCAAAAGGTCAAACTTCAACAATTTAAACCTTTGTAGAAACTTCTGTCACTTGAAGACTACTCCCCTCACCTGAGGACTTTTGCCTTGTGACTCAAAGCACATTTTTTGGCTGTGGTTAAGGGGACTCGCAGAAGGGGAGATTCAAATCTCAGTTCTGACTATGTCATCTGGTAGCCAATCAGAAGAAAACACAGTTATATTGCTTGACATTTTGTTATCATCTCATAATTGTTACAAAAGACCCTGCCAGGCCTCACTCAAGGTCTTTCTTTAGTCATTGAGAGAGGCTATTGGCCCAATTTATTGGTTACTTCTAGTCTAATTAATAAATTGACCATACTTGGAACTTTGTCTCTCCGTTCACCTTAATTTTCAAATGTAAAGTGAGTTGAAGGCTTTGCAGTAATCAACAAAACTAACATAAATAATAATAATAATTCATAATCGCTAACATTTATACAGAGCTTTTAAGGATTACAAAGTGCTTTATTTATCTTACCGAATTTGTTCCTAAATATAAAGAGCACTTTCAGACACTGGGTCCAATAAGTCGCTGAATAATAAACTTTTTGGCACAAGCTTTTTAATTTTTAGGTAATACATTATTTTCATTGTATTTCTAGAGTTTTGAATGATACAACTTGTGATTTTTCTTCTTTGTACATAAACATATCAGCGTATATTTGGAGAGTTAGCCGATGTTCTCATCTTTTGATAACAGATGTATGATCGACTAAGCAGGACATGTATGTCCCAAAGAGATTTTTAAAAAGAGGAAAAGGAGCTATACATACCAGCATGTTTCTAGCAGCTCATTCTTGTAGCAGCCAAAACTTGGAAACAGAGGAACAACCAAATAAACATGGTATGTAAATGTAATGTTAGATTATTGCACCTTAAGACACGATAAAATGGAGAGTTTCACAGGAAACTAAGAAGACGTCAATTAATGCTGAATTAAGTGAGCAGAACTAAAATTAAGTGAGCAAAAACAATTTGTACAATAACATCATTAATAAGAAAACAACCTGGAAAGACTTAACATTCTGATCAGTGTAGTAATAAACCAGAAGTCCAGAAGAATGAAAATGAAATATGCTACCCAGAGAAATAATGAATTTAAAATGCAATAAAAAGTAAACATTTTTAGAAATTGCAAATGTGGGAATTTGTTTTGCTGGACTATGCATCTATATATTGAAGGTTTTCTTTTTCTTTTCTTTTCTTTTAAAAATATGCTAAATTAGGTTGTGGGAGGGACAGATTAATGAAAGAAAACAGAAAACTTTCAAAGAAAAAAAACTTTCCAAAGAAAGTTGGTATCTAATATTGAAGACTAATGATGGAGAAGAATCTAGTAAAGTGTTTTGCTAGTAATACAAGGTGCCCCCATGAAGCATTTTAGCTTTGCAGAGAAGCTAAAGTTTCAGTTATCTCCCTTGACATAATTGTTCTCTCACTGATTTTATTAAAAGTTCACAAGTTTTTCTCTTTCTCAATCCAAAATACATTTTTTTGTTGTTGTGATAGACTTCTTGTGAACATATAAACAACCAGAAAATGTCCATGTCCTACTCCTTCAGAGAGGTCATCTATTTCTTCTGATTTCTCAAGACTGTATTAAAATTGATTGATATCAAAACTTTATTTTGCTTTTTCAGTGCTATTACTGTTTTTGTCATGTTAATCTTTTTACTTTTATTTTTAGTTATTGACTAGGGGAATAGAGAATTTCTAATACACTTTTACTTTTCAGACTCCTTTCCTCAAATATCTTTTTTTTTGTTTCTGCCTTTAATTGGGCAATATAGTACTCAAATTTTCTGTTGTGTTTACCAAGTACATAGTGATGCCTTTCTACCCTTCTGTAATGTGAAGTTTAACACATGTCCATAAAGTGTATTCCCTTGATAAATCTGCTTTTCCTCTTATGGTTCTTACTGTGAAAGTAGATGCTCTACATACTTCCATATGCCAGTCTTGAAATGTCTTTATACTTCTTGTCAAATACTGTGGGAGAATATATTCATTCATAAGGATTACAGGAAATGTTAAAAAAAAAAAAAGATACTCTCTTTGAATATAATTGGTTGGTTAGCTGGATTCACACTGTTGAACTCAAAAAGGGCTTTTTGGAATTCCATTCTAAGCATGTCTATCTCCTTTTCAAAATTATTGATGATATCTGTACTTTTGGTCACCTGTTTCATTATTTGGTATAATTTCTGTAATTTTTATTAAATAAAAATTTAAAGTGACTTCCAAGCCTTCAACTTTTTCCTCTTCAAATTTCAGAAGATTCTCAATTTCATCTCCTATTTTATTTGATCTAGGCTCAGGCATGAAGTTGTTTATTACTATCTTTATCATCATTATCCTCTACAGGTAAGCACTATATTGTTGTGTAATTTGGACCTGAGGGTATCGCTAACAAAAAGGAATATGAAGTCCTTGCCTTTAAGTGGTGACATCTGTCTGGTTTTTTTGGTGATGTGTTTTTGGCGTATAATGGGAGTATTAATATCTTCATTTCATTTTACTCACATTCATGGTTTGCCTGTCTTACTACTAAGTGCCATTTGTATGAGAGCGTTTCCAACAGGTAGGATATTCATATTTCTTCTCTGGGGAGAGAGGGCCTGGATGTAGTCTTCTTATACCTTGCTCTCCACCATGTAAAGTTCCACCCAGTGACACTGTCCTGTTCCACAAACAAGACACTCCACCTCTCAACTCCAGGCTGGTTGTCCTCCATGACTAGAATGTTCTTTCTCTTCAATTCTATTTATTTCCCAGCCTTTGTTTTTTTATTGTTGTTCAGTCATTTTTCAGTCGTGTCTAATTATTCCTGGCAAAGATACTGGCATAGTTTGTTATCAGCTCATTTTACAGATGAGGAAACTGAGGTGAACAGGGTTAAGTGATTTGTCCAGGGTCACAGAGCTAGTAAGTGTCTGAAGCTCAATTTGAATTTGGGAAAATTAGTCTTCCTGACTCAAGCGAGGTTCAGCACTCTATCCAATGTACCATCTAGTTGCCCTAGATTTCTTTAAGTCCCAACTAAAATTCCGTCTTTTATAGGAAACCTTTCCCAACCCCTTGTTGGCATCCCCAGGATGGCTGCTAGCACAGGTTCTTAGATCTGCTTTACCAGGAATGATAGGTGTTTAAGGGGCCAATAATCTTAACATTTATGAGTTCAGGGGAAAATTCAATACCCTGAACTTCAGAGAAAATACAAACAGAGAAATAAAGACCAACAGATGGGGCTCTGACTGCCTGAATCAACTATACACTTTACATATATCCCTGGACGGAGAGAGCCTTTGAGCAGTCAGCAAACTCTGAACATACGGCCACTCAGAGTCTTGACCAAAGAATCACAAGATTCTTCTCACAAGTGGAACCCCCAAAGCAAAATACCAACTCAGAATATATATACACTTCTTAGAGTCAAAAGGCATCACAACCCTCATGATTCTGTGTGTAATTAGAAATTAGCAAAAGCTGTGAAAGCCTTTATACAAACAAGCCTCCTTTAAGCAAGCTTCCCTTAATGGGCTCCACATGAGGCCTATGAATTGGCAGGGAAAAACTTATATCCCATTAATATTACACTCCTCTTCATTCTAGTGCCTTCCCTCCCTTAACTATTTCCTATTTAACCTGTATAAAGCTTATCTGTATACATTTGTTTGCATGTTACCTTCCCCATTAGATTGTAAGCTCCTTGAGGCTAGGGACTATCTTTTGCCTTTTGGTACCAGAGCACTTAGTACAGTGCCTGATAAATAAATGTTAATAAATATTTATTGATTGATTAGATTGGTGTTCATTTGTGTAGGAAGCTCCTAGTAAGGACCTCCCTTCCACTGGAAAAAAAAAGGTGGCACTTTTTCTATAGCTTATAGTCAACCTGAGACATTAAGAAGTTAGATAACTTGTTCAAGGTCATACTGGCAAGATATGGCAGAGGTGAATATTTAACCCAGTTCTTCCTCGGTGCAAAACAAGCTCTCTATCCACTAAGCTTCTTAAGTATTGGAATTTCTGATTTGTTGTGATATATTAAACATTTGCTGCCTTTTGAATCAAAGTGATCTAGATTGTTTCAAATAGAGTTAGCCTGCAACCTTATTGCAACCTCATGATGTCCTGTCTATTTCTTAGAATTATAGGAGCAATTTTGACAGTGAAGTCAAGACAGAGGTGGAATAGCAAGATCTGTAGCAAGATACCTCCCACAAAACTCCCAAAACATCTGGAAAATGCACCAGATTGAATGCTGATGAGGAAATGCAAGGAAAAAAACATAGCAAATCACTTTTTTGGCCCACGTTGACATAGAGGTCAGTCAGAGAGGTTTGTGGACACTGAGAACAGGATCTGACCAGGAAGTCAACAGAACATTCCAGTGCCCAGGTACTGAAAGAGGACTGTGGGGTAAGATGATGTCCCAAAAGCATTGTGACCTCACGCAGAGTTCAGGAACTGGTTCAGCTTGGTTCCTCACTAATTCAGATCCAGGACAAACCAAGTAGTGTACTTGTACCCGGGGGCATGTTCTTGGGTAAAGACTGATTGCATGTCCTTAGTCAGCGTACTAAAGGAGGAATGAATTCGTATGGTTATTATGCAGCCCAGAACCTAGCAGGAGAGCAATTAGCCCAGTCTGAAGTCTGTGGAAGAAGAACTAGGGCAGAAATCCCAGACCAAAGAGAAGCCTATAGTTCTGTCTCTTTGAATCAGCAGAACTTCCCAGGTGGCAAATAATGGCTGAGTCCAGTTGGAGTCTACTGAAACTCCAAAGGAGGCCTAAGAACTAGATTATATCTAATTAGTAAGTAAAACTTACAGCTCTGACACTTCTTTTCTCCATAAGGATAAGATCAGACATGGGCTTTAAACTACCAGGTGTGGGCATCTCAGCTGGGGATCTAGGCTTGGGAGTTTGATTCACAAACATCAAAATCACCTTGACATTTGTGACCGATGATGGGTAGTAGGTCTTTGAACAGATGCATTCCTTTCCTAGGGAGGGTCTCTTCTGCTATTCATGACTAGCAAGTTGGCTGGCTGTTAGAAACAGGTCTAGCAAGCTCAGGATAGGAGGGGTATTTCTGGGGAACAAGGCTCTGGGGCAAATGAAATGGGGTGCTATAAGTAAGAAAGAAGGAAAAAAAGATCACAGTAAACCCCACACCCTAAATGAGTGCTGACATCAGAGGGGAATAGCTTATCTCAGCCCAAATATTCAAAAGAAACACTGACACACTCCCAGGTACAAAAAAAATAGTTAATAAGAGACTCAGGTAGCTAGGTGATGGATTGGCCATGATGGGTGTGTAAGGGTGGGGAAGGAGGGTGGGGCTGGGAGTCCTTTCAGGATTTCTTGCTTCATGTAATTTTAAGAAAATCATGATACCTCCCTAAGTATCAATTGCCTCATCTTTTTATGGCTGAGAATGATCTATCTCCCTAATAAGATATAAGGACCGAGCAACAAAAATGTGTTCTATAAATCTGAGTTTCCTCTCTGTCTGTCTCTGTCTCTGTTTCTTTCTCTCTCATTCTCTCTCATTCTCTCTCTCTCTCTCTCTCTCTCTCTCTCTCTCTCTCTCTCTCTCTCTCTCTCTCTCTCTCTCTCTCCCCCCCCCCCTTCTCTCTTTCTCTCTGTCCATCTACCCCCACTACACACACACACACAATTAGCTTGAGTTTGTCCTGGCTTTTGATTGAGTGAGGTCCTTGATCATAGTCATGGGTCATACCAGATATCAGAGAGTTTATCCCAAAGGTAGAAAAGTTGGTTTTTCTACTAGGATAGAAATCCCAGACCAAAGAGAAGCCTATAGTTCCCTGTCTTTGAACCAGCAGAACTTCCCAGGTGGTGACTGAATAGTGATTCAGTTCTAGTACTGGACTACTGAAGCCCATCCTCACTCATCTACCTACTCAGATATGTGGCTTGCTCTCTTATGTATATGAGAAGCACTTACACAAGGATCTGTAGGAAAAAATAGTTCACATTGATATAGCATATTACAGTTCCCTCACAAAAATCCTGTGTGGTGGGTAATGCAAGGACATCATAATGATGTCCATTTCATAAATGAGGAAAATTAAGGCTCTGAGAAACAGAGACCATCACTTCATCTTTTCAGCTTCTCTTGCTCACTACATTGAAGGGAAGGCAATAAATATTCAGGATTGTGGAGGACCAAGGTTGTATCTGCCTCAGGAAGGAAGGACCTAAGTGTTAAATACTGCTGGGCCCATACTCATTTGGCACAGGTAAACTAGGATTACTTAATTTACAGGTGTACTATTGAGTGTTGACAAACCAGTCTGCCAAGTCATGGCCCTACGGCAAAAGGGGATAACTCGCATAATGACCCCGACCCACATTAAAAAAAAAAAAAGAGTCCTCCTGGGATTGCTCTTCTCCCAACACAGAGCTGATTCTACCCTAGGGAAGCTTAGTTACTGTGGTTTTCAAAGTAGCTTGACAGGAGGGGTCTATATCTGCCTCCTGTGTGGTTTCTGCATGATGCCAGAGGACAGGACACACTGCCAGAAAGCCAGCCCTTGAGACCCACTGCAGCTGCACCCTGCTCCAGAGGGCCAGTCTCTTGGGTATACCTCTCTTTACTCAAGCTCATCCCTCTAACTTTCATATCTCTGACAGAATAATCTTCAGCCTTCTTTTTTTTAATTAAATTTTATGTTTACTTTTAGTTTACATCATTCATTTCCACAAGATTTTGAGCTACAAATTTTCTCCATCTTTCCCCTACCCGCCACCCCAAAACAGTGATCCCACTGTATACCTCCTCCCCCAATCTGCTCTCTCCTATATCTTCTCCCATCCCTCCTCCCACTTTCCGGTAGGGCAGGATGGATCTCCCTACCCCAGTGCCTGTATATCTCATTTCCCAGTTGCATGTAAATAATAATGATAATAATGATAATTTTTTAAATATTTGATTTTACAACTTTGAATTCTAGATTCTTTCCTTTCCTCCCTCATCACCCACGCTTACTGGGAAGATAAGCAATTCAGTATAGGTTGTGCATGTGTAGTTACACAAACCATTTCCGTAGTGGATATATTGTGAAAGACTGACTATATTTCCCTCCATCCTATCCTGCCCCCCCATTTATTCTGTTCTCTACTTTGACCCTGTCCCTTTTCAAAAGTGTGTGCTTCTAACTACCCTCCCTCAAACCTGCCCTCCCCTCCATCATCCCTCCTCTCATCCTTTTACCCCCTACTCTCCTGTAGGGCAAGATACCCAGTTTAGTGTGTATGTCATTCCTTCCCTAAGCCAAATTCAATGGTTGACCCATTCCCTTTTGCCTTCCTGTTCTTTTCCTCCATTGTAACAGTTTTCCCTTGCCTCTTCTATATGAGATAATCTAGCCCATTCTGTCTCTCCCCATCTCTTCTCATTATATTCCTCTCTCACCTCTCAATTTTACCTTTTATATATCATCCCTTCCTATCCAATTGATCCTGTGCCCTCTGTCGATGTATACCTGTATACACACACACACACACACA
>CM053597.1:159961108-160038151 GCA_028646575.1 Pseudocheirus occidentalis | reverse complement strand
TTTTTTTTTATCATGGCTTTCAGGTAGTCCAATGATTTTTAAATTATCTGTCTTAGATGAATTTTCCAGGTCAGTGGTTTTTCCAATGAGATATTTCACATTGCCTTCTATTTTTCCATTTGTTTGGATCTGTTTAATAGTATCTTGATTTCTCATAAAGTCATTTGCTTCCATTCACTCCAATCAAATTCTGAAGCAATTATTCTCTTCAGAGAGCTTTTGAAATTTTTTTCCCACCTGGAAAATTTGACTTTTTAAGGCATTCTTCTCCTCATTGGCTTTTTGGGATTCTTTTGCCATTTGAGATAATCTATTTTTTAAGGTGTTATTTTCTTCAGTCAGGCTGTTGACTCTCTTTTCATGATTTTTTTGCATAATTCTCATTTCTCTTCTCAATTTTTCTTCTACTTCTTTTACTTCATTTTCAAAATCCTTCATGAGCACCTCCATGGCCTGTAACTAGTGAATATTTTTCTTGGAAGCTTTTGGTGCAGGAGTCCTGACTTCTTTGTCTTCTTCCTGTTCCACGCTTTGATCCTTTTCATCCCCAAAAAAGAAATCTAAAGTTGGATTGCTGTGCTTGCTTTGCTTGCTCATGTTGCCACTCAATTATTTGACCTTTGAACTCTTTACCATAGAACTTTATAGTAGAACTCTGCTTCCAGAGGGGAGAGCTTTGTCCCAAATTGCTGGGGTTTCCACAGATGCCAGAGCTATTAGGAGGGTACCATCTCTGCAACCCCCACAAACTCTGGCTCACTGGTCACACACCTCAGGACCACCACCCAAGACCATGATCCAGATCCAGGCAGGCTAAAGCAAGAGAAATTATCCTCTGAATGTTTGCTTGGCCCCTTTGCAATCTGCAGGCCAGGAACTCTGAAGCAGCCATGTGGAGGTGGCTGTAGGGCCACCACACCTCCACCACTTCTAGCTCCAGGGGCAGGGGCCAGACCTGCTCCTCTGTCACCCCTAGTTCCAACAGAGTTCTACACTGACCTGTCATTTTTTCTTTGTCATTTATGGATTGATAATTCTGGAAACTGCTACAGCTCCTGGTGATCCATTCTCCCAAAGTCCTCTGCAGCCGCTGGTTGAGGCCTCCGTGGGGCTAAAACCATGGGCTCACACGGGCTGGGCTTGGCTCCCAGTGCATCACGATGGACCCTTCCTGTATGCCTGCCAGGCTGCCTTCAGCAGGAGATTTCTTTCTGTCACTTTGTAGGTTTTGTAGCTCTAAAATTTGCTTAGAGTAATATTTTATAAGTATTTGAGGTGGTTATTGGGGGAGCCACACAGTTTTCCTGCTTCTATGCCACCATCTTGGCTCCACCTCCCCCCAAAGACTTTTTCTATGCGTTAACTCAAGTCCTACATCACAGTTGGACTATCTATCAGCATTTCAAGTTTAATATGTCCAAAATGGGACTCTTATTTCCCTCATCCCCACAATCCATCCTTCCACCAAACTCCCCCATTTCTATCTGAGTGCTAGCCCATAACCAGGCCATTTCTGAATCCCCAGTTATTAACACTCTCTCCTTCTTGGGAGTACTTTGTATTATTTGGGTGTATGATAGTAGGATGACATAAAAATTTGTGAAGCTTTCTATATTCTTTCTTCCTTTCCTAATCCCCTACAATGCTCATGCTTTCTCCCTGTTATTTCCAATTGATCCTGTGTACATGTTGTAAGTGAATGGTTATTTGCATGGGGGGGGTCTCCCCCATTAGATTGTATTTTGAGGGCAGAAATTTGTATCTGCCTTGTAGTTTCTTTGTGTCCCCAAAGCTTAACACAGTGTATGATACATAGCAGGCATTTGCTGACAGATTAATATCTTTAAGAGCAGGCACTGATTCCTTCTGTCTCCCTTGTCTTCCTTCTTTGTCCAGTGCCTATACATAGTAGTCACAGTGCTATTGAGTGGTTTATTGACTTGAATTGAATTAACTAGGTCTGGTCATTGTACTCACTTCTCTGCTCAAAAATCCTCAGGAGCAACTGTTGCCTAATGAGTAGTTTCAACTCAGCCTGGAATCCAAAGCCCTTTCCAACTTGGCACCATTGGGCCTTTACACATTTATTTCATGTTATTTTCTTTTCCCCACACTAAACAAACCTGACAGCCCCGTGACCCTCAAACACATGCTGTGTCCTCATGCCGCCATGGCTTGGTTCAATCTATTCCCTATACCTAGAATGCCTTCTACCATAGCTAGTGGCACAGTGGTTACAGTACTGGGCCTGGAATCAGGATGACCTGAGTTCAAATCCAGCCTCAAACACTTACTAGCTGTGTGACCATGATCAAGACACCTAAGCTCTGTTTGCCTCAAGTTTTTTCTATTATTAAATAATAGCACTTACTGTGCAAGACTACTGTGAGGCTCAAATGATGCAATATTTGTAAAAAGCAATTAGCTTTTTTCACACAGTATTTGTAAAAAGCAATTAGCCCAGCATATATTCCCTTCTTCATCCTTTCTCTTATGTATTAAAATCACTAGCTATATTTTAAAGCCCATCTTTAAGTGCTGCCCTCTTTTGAGAAGCCTTCCTAATTCTCTGCCCGTTCTTCAAGCTCCCAGACCTCACAAACTGTGTTTTGTAACTCTCCGATGCATTTATTGCATAATATTGTATTACAGAGCTCTGTGTTGTCATTCCACCTGCTCCTTGAGGACAAGTACCAAGCCTTATTTATATACTGTACCTCACCTAACAGGTAGCTAGGTAGATAGAGCGCTAGGCCTGGTGTCAGGAAGACACACCTTCCTGAGTTCAAATCTGGCCTCAGGCACTTATCAACTAGGTTACCTTGGGTAAGTCACTTAACCTTCTTTGCATCAGTTTCCTCATCTGTAAAATGAACTGGAGAAGGAAATGGCAAACCACTCCAGCATCTTTGCCAAGAAAACCTCAAATGGGATCATAGAGAGGGGTTGGACAAGATGAAACAACAACAAAAATCTCACTCAGTATATAATCTGTAATACAATAGGTATTTAACGAAACTTTGGACTGAAGCAGGCCAAGTAAATTTTCATCCTGCCTGGATGATAAACAGAGTTTCCAGGTCATAAAACAGGCCTACCCATGGTTCCACCCAGGATAAATCTGTCCAAAGTATGCAGTATAAATGTCCATTTGGCCTCTGGATCCATTTGACCTTTTGGTGTACATACATAACACAACGTATTAGGTAACCTGTGTTCCAAGTTCCACCAAGTGGTATGTGAAGCAACTTTTAGTGATGCTATTCTTTGACATATGCCTTCATTAAAAATGTATTGAATATTATGTGTAAGGCACGGTGCTGGGTTCTGTAAAGAATACAAAGAAGAAGGAGAAACAGCACCTGCTCATATGGAATTTGTAATCTAGTAAATGAAATAAGATATATCTACCCTTCTAGTCACCCAGAATTGTAACCCCAGCATACCTTCCACATTTCCTGTTGCCAAATCTTATCCCTTCTCTCTCCACAACAGCTTTTACATCCATCTCATCTCTCACATATGCTCTCTTCCCCCCTCTGATGCTCCCACCACTACGACGGGTATCTCCCACCCAGACTCTTACAATAACCTTCTGGTTGATCTCTTGGCCAAAGTCTCGTCCCCAGTCCATAATCTACCTCAGCTGTGAAAGCTCAGGTGTGACCACTCCCTTCTCTCCCTCAGTCCCTCTCAATAAACTTCAGGGGCTCCCTCTCACCTCCAGGATAAAATATAGCATCCTCTGTTTGGCATTTAAAGCCCTTCATAACCTGTCCCACCTCTCACCTTTCCAGTCTTCTTACACCTCACCTCACCTCACCTCTCCCCACCCCAGCAACCTCCCCCTCTTTCTTTTTGTTTGTTTGTTTGTTTGTTTCTTTCTTCTCTCTCTCTCCTCTGTCTCATCTGTCTCTGTCTTCTCTCTGTGTCTGTTTTCTCTGTTTCTATCTGTCTGTCTCTGTCTCTCTCCCTCTCTGTCTCTGTCTCTCTCTCTGACATTGGTCTTGCTATTACTTGAACAAGATGATCCATCTCCCAACTCAGGCCATTTTCTCCAGCTGTCTCCCATGCCTACAACTTTCTTCTTTCCCAGTTATCTCCACCTCCTGGCTTCCCTAGCTTCGTTCAAGCCCCAGCTAAAATACCTGCAGAAAGTTTTTCCTAATCCCCTAATCTTAATTCTAGTGCCTTCCCTCTCCCTTCTTCCTCATCTGTAGGAAGTACTCATAGCCTGTTGGTATATACTTATGTACACTCTGTCCCTCCCTCATATCATGAGCTCTTTGAGAACAACTGTCTTTTGCCTTTCTTTGTATCCCTAGCACTTTGCACAAGGCCTGTACATTGTAGGCACTTACATGGTCATCCCCACTCTTGAAATGGCCTCTTTTCTTACCTCTGTCTCTTAGAATCCAGAGGTACAGAGAATTACTTCCTTCAAAACTCATTTCAAACACCACCTTTTCCATGAAGCTCTTTCTGATCCTCCCAGCAGCTAGTGTCTTTTTCCCTACAAATTATCATGAACTCATTTTGAATATATCTTTAGTGTACAATGTTGTCTTCTTCATTTTCCCTGATGATAGGACATAGGCTCCCGGAGGACATTAAATGCTTGATTTTTGTCTTTATTTTCCCCAATTCCTGGCACATAATAGGTATTTAATAAATGTCTGTTGACTGATTTGATTTAAGCATAATTCTAAAAATTAAAAGTGAGATTAATAAACTTGAATGTGAAAAATTGAATTAATAAATAAAACTAGGAATTCGTTTTATGAAAAAACAACAATAAAATAGATAAATCCTCGTTAATTTGATTTTTTTAAAAAAAGAAGAAAAACAAATCACTAGTATTAAAAAATGAAAATATAGAAAAGTTTCTTTTCTTCAAGGTTCCTTATCTCCCTGGATGCCAGCTGTTCAGACCAATCTCCCTTACAATAGGTATAACACTTGCAGATACCCAGATCTCAAATAACAGCTAATGAATGCCATAATGAAATAGATTCTGTCATCACAAAGCTGTGAGATCTTAAGAACCATTAGCATGGCTCATATGTCTGACTTCTCCATATGGATGCTGGCTTTTCAACAGTCAGAATACCCTACCCCACTCCCACTCTGCCTTTGGTTCAGTTCATTAATGAGAACATTTTGTGTTCATATGTCTTACACTTTTTTCCAAAGTATTTTCACACACATCATTTCATTGGATCCTCAAAATCACCTTTGAGATATGTATCATCATTCTCAGAAGAAACAGCATCAGCAAGGTAAAATATTTGCCCAAGGCCACACTCAAGGAATCCTAACCTCTGGTTCAGTGTTATTTCCATGGTACCGTACTATTTCCACAGTGGAAAGAATGTGAAGTTAAGAACACCTGTCCTAGAAGTTCTGAAGAGGAACTGAAGCAGGTCAAAAGGGTCAGGCATGCTATGCTGCAGGAGGCTTATCCCTTGGACTCTCAGCCATAGTCCTAAATGCTACATTCTCACTGTTCAAGAGAACAAGAGAGAAACCACCAAAGATACTGGTCTACCAGACTAGTTGAGGATTAATAGATTATTCCTCGGGTAATTCAGAATTATATATATATATATATTGCTTTTTGGAGGGCAGTTGCGGTTAAGTGACTTGCCCAAGGTCACATGGCTAGTTTTTTGTGTTAAGTGTCTGAGGTCGGATTTGAACTCAGGTACTCCTGACTCTATTCACTGTGCCACCTAGCCACGCCTATATATATATATATATATATATTTTTTTTTTAAACTGACTAAAACATCTTATCTAAATATCTTCAGCATATTCCTCAAGGTGATTAAAGAAAAATTCCTACTTACATCAAAATATTCAAAGAAACACTTTTGTGATAGCAAAGAACTAAAAAAAACAAACCAAGATAATGCCCATTTACTAGATAAGGAGAAACAAATCGTGGCGTATGAAGGCAATGAAATATTACCATACCACAAGAACAATAAAAATGAAGAAAGAATTCCAAGAAGCTGGGGGAGATGCACAAAGAGAAATGAACAAAACTAGGTAAACAAAATTGTGAGAATGTCTACAACGCTGCAAATAGAAATAACAACTGTAATTGTTATTTCAAACAAAAACAACACTGAAAACTGTAATTATAAAGACCAAACTTGGCCCCAGAGAAGAGATGAGAAAATGCAGCTCCCTCCCTCTTAGTAGAGGTGGAGGACTATGTTTAGGGAATGCTACACATAGTCAGTTCTGTGTTGATTAATTTGCTTGAACTATTTTTTTTCCTCTTAAAACAATAATTTATTATAAGTGGACTGTTCATTATATGTGGAGGGAAAAGACATATATTACAAATAAAGATGATGTAAAACCAATATTACTTTAAAAGAATTACCCAATAGTTTTCCCCCCTGGTGAGTGACTTCCTTGTGAATTTGTTTATACTGGAGGAGCTATCATCTCCAGCCTCTGTCCAGCTTAACTACAATCCAGCTGGAGTTAAGAAATCAGGGTTCATAGCTCAGCTCCTATATTTACTACCTTTGTGACCATGGTCACCTAACCTCTCTAAACCTCAGTTTCCTTTTATGAAAAATGAAGATGATAATAATAACTGATTTTTATATAATATTTATATACTATCTCATTTGGGCCTCAACACAGCCTTGTTATCTCCATCGTAGATGAGGAAAACTGAGGCTCAGAAGGTTAAATGACTTGTCCAGGGACACATAGTTAGTAAGTACTTGAGTCAGAATTCAAATTCCTGCCTTCCGGAGTCCTAGTCAGGCATTTGATCCTCTGTGTTATATGCTACTTCCCTTGTAGGCTTCTTACAAGAAAAGTGATTTACAAACCTTATGAAATGATGTTGTCACTATTCATTCATATCCCTTTATTTCTAGCCACAGACCCCACCACACACATACACGCTAATACACATCTGAGACACCTTTCCTCTTGGATGGTTATCATCACCATTATACTTAAAAGCTGGTTGATAAAGGCACGGACAATTGCTGGTTCATTTCCAAGGACGTTAAGTCTAAGAATCCACCTGGTGGTTTAAGGTACATTGTGATGATTGTTTAGCTGTTCATTTCTTAATCTTTATTTTACAGGAGACATAACTGCATTCTTAGACATAATGACTGGTTATTTAGGTTACGCTTCAAAAGAAAAAAGTCAAAAGACAACAATTAGGAAGAATTAATTATGGCTAATGCCAAAGAGGAAGGAAAGTAGGATTTAAACACAGGAGCATAGATTTAAGACCTAGAAGGGAGCTTAAAGGTCATTTAGGACAAGCTCCTCACTTTGCTGATAAGAAAATAGAGATTCTGCCCAGAATGCAGAATGCAGGTGGTAGCAATCCAATCCTCTTACTGCAAATCTTGCTGAGAAAATTTAAGTCCTGAATTTAAAAAAAAAAAATTGGAAAGCAAATTGAGGATGAAAGGAACTGGGGCTGGGATTTGACCCTGAAGAATGTCAAGGGAGAAGAGAAGGTCTGAGCAGCCCAAGTTTGGGCTAAACAGTTCTAAACCAAGCTGTACCAGTAAAGACAGGCTGAAGACATCACAACAATAACAAGCCCTCATGCGGATCCAGCCTCTGCGAGCCAGAGTCCTTTTCAGTGCAAGTGCCCAAGTACAGTTGTAAGTCAGAGAGGCCCCCTCTAACATACAACTCATTTGGTTCCTAAGGAGCAAGTGCCAAGAGGGGACTCCATGAGTTCTGACCCCGTGTGACCCACTGACTTCCCTCTTCAAACCAAAGAGGAAAGAAAAGCCAGGTGAGGGCCAAGAGAAGATTAAACATCTGAGGGGGCAAGGGAGAAGGAAACGGCCTGGGCATGAATTAGCTCAGCCTCTCCAAAAGAAGAAGAGACAGTTCTCTCTTCTCTCCCACCATGGCCTCCCCAGAGAGGGGGGAATGATTTGCTTAATATCACACCTAGTTCCTCCAAATCCAAAAGTTGGACCTCATTCCATGATGCTTCCCCACACCTGCAGGAAGCTAATTTTAACAAACATTTATTTAGCTCCTACTGTGTGCAGAGCACTATGCAGGACTCAGGGTCAGACACCAAATTTAGATAAAATGTTGTCCCTTTCATCATGGAGCTTATAGTTTAGTAGGGAAATATGAAACAATATAAATAACCATAATACAAAATAATACATGATATGTACAATGGAGAGGTACAAGCAAAGTGTCATATGATGTAGGAGGGAAGGTAGTGGCCATTACCAACTGGGGGATTAGAAGAAGCTTCCTGGAGGACATAGCATTTACATTAAACTGAAGAATGGGTAGGAATTCAACAGGTAGAGATTGAAAGGAGGCGTTAGCAGAGGAAATGTAGTCAATAAAGTAGGAAAGCACAATATGTGAATAGGGATGGTAAGAGGTTCCATGTGGCTAAATGAAGTAAGTCTGGAGAAATAAGGTGATGCTGGATTGTAGAGGGCTTTGAATATCAGGTAGATGAGTCTGAATTTTATTTAGGGGCAATAGGGAGCTACCAAAAGATTTTGAGTAAAGAAGTGGTAATGACCAAATTACAAGTCTGGGAATAATAGGAAAGATGGTTTAGAGTAAAGTGAAAATAGAGGGAAGAAGACACATTAGAATTTTTTTTTAATATACAAGGAAGATGGCAATTGAAGTAAATGTACTAGAGTGATGGCAGCAGTAAAAGAGAGAAGGGAAAAGATTCCAGAAATGTTGCAGATATGGAATTTATACCAAGTGCTAGTCAGCTTCATCACTGTAGTGTGATGGTGACCTTGGATCCTCAAAGACTTGCCAAAGGAGCCCAAGTTCTCAAAGTTTATGGCAATATATTTTAAATGAAATGGATGAATAGCTTCCAATCTTGACTAGAGAAAGGGCTTGAGGAGATCAGGCAGGTTCCCATACAGTACCACAAAAAATAATGGCATTTGGGATTGGTGGGAACCCTAAAATGTCAGGGTACAGGGCTGTGTCAGCCTGGAATGAATTCATGCACTCAAACCTTCTCAATAGAATGGGACAGATTCTTAGGGAATCTGCCAGTTCATGGCAATATAAAAAGGACCAGCATAACCAGGTAGAAAGACTCATGACTTAGAAGGCTGGCTACTAAGTCATAGGAGAGAATGAAGACATCAGGCCATAATGTAAGGGACCTTAGAGCTATTGAGTCTAAAACCTTCCTTTTATAAATGACAAAACTAAGATTCTGACAGGTTGAGTTGACCAAGGCCACATAAGAAGAAAGTAGCCACATCAGTATTTGAACCCAAGTCCTTTAACAGAATCCGGTGTTCTTTCTACCATACCATAATGTGATAGAAAAAGAAGAAAGTGCTAAAAAACACATTTTTTAAGCCTTCAGTTTTAGACCATTTATAAACTTTAATCTAACTGCTGGAAATCTAAATGTGAGATCCTTGTCTGATGACCGAGTCAGCATACTACTAGAGGAGGGACTGATTCACATCAGTGTTGACATTCTCACTATAAATGAAGTCAAAAGTTATAAGGACGCTGGAACTAAATGAGGGGATGGCTTTTTTAAAGTCAGCTAAAGGAAATGGCAGAATTAGTTTCCTTGGGTAGTTCAAAGAAAGAGGACACTTTGTCATCTCACCTCTTGATAATCATAAGCAAAAAGACTACCATGAAGAAGATCTATCACAAAGAATGAGGTCAAGACATTCTGTGAACAGCTCCATAAGATCCAGACTAAGTCACCGTATCTACACCTTAATACGTGGAATTGTAAACAGAGTGCTAGATTTGCAGTCAGGAGGACCTGAGTTCAAATCCTAGATGTTTAATAGCTGTGGGACTCTCAATAAGCCACTTAACCTCCACTTGCTTCAGTTTCATCATCTGTAAAATCCTACAAGAAGTATACCTATCTCCTGGGGTTGTGAAGGCAAAATAAGATAATATTTGTAAAGTATTTGTAACCTTTTAAGTGTTATATAAATACTAGCTATGATGATGACGATGGTGATGATTATTCTCGGTAACTTCAATCTAAAACTAGATATGGAGGCTGAAATATTTTGCAAAATACTGAAGCCAAGTGCTTGCAGACTACACAGAAGTTTTATACTTGCATACTTTCCAGAAGGGAATGAAAAAGTGATAAACATGACAAGATCTGAAGATCACAATAAAAAATAAAGCTGACTGTATTTGAACATACGGGAATCAAGTGGTTACTGACATGTGAGTCATTTACAAATCAGCAGTCTGCATGTGGTTAGACCATTGACTTGTAACAGCAAAGATAGAAATCAATACTCTATGGACAAAAGGAACAAAGATGGGGAGATAAGAGTATCGTTACCAATATTTTTTTTAAAAAACCTTTTGTGGCTCACAAATGTCAAATGATAAAGGAAATGCATACATACAAATGATCACCATTTCCTATATAAATTTAACTGATGTGAAATTGTCACCACAATAAAAAGCCCCCAAAACCCCAAAACTGTCTCAACTATGCAATGCTCATTCTCATCAAGCAGAAATACTGCAAATAAGAGCAAAATTAGCTTCAGACACAAACTAATTGGCAATAACTTTGGGAAAAGAATTATTTAAAAAAAAAAGCCTGTAGAACCGAATGTTGTAAACTACAAATAAGTAAAAAAATTTTTTTTAATTATAAAAGAATTATTGCGTGCCTAGATAAACTGGTTTTATGACAGTCAATACTTACACCGATATTTTGCTTGTAACACTGAAATTATCCCATGAAGTAATTTATCCAGACATTTGCCCCCTTGAATGACTAGGGTTGAATTGTTGTTGTTCAGTCTTGTCTGATTCTATGTGACCCCATTTTGGGTTTTCTTGGCAAAGATATTAGAGTGGTTTGCCATTTCCTTCTCTAGTTTATTTTACAGATGAAGAAAGTGAGGTAAAGAGAGTTAGGTAACTTCCCCAAGGTCACACAGCTAGTAAAGGTCTTAGGCCAAATTTGAATTTAGGAAGATGAGTCTTCCTGATTCTAGGCCTAGTGTTCTATCCACTGCACCCCCTAGTTTCCCTCCAGGGAAGTCAGAGTTGCCTTAAGAAACTTCCACATGCACGGAAGTAATTGTGTCAAGAAATGAGTAACACAACATTTGAAACAACCACGTGGTTATTGACATTGCCTCAAAGAGGATTATAAGAATTTACTTCCATTGAATTTTGATTAAACAGCTTAGCTAATGTTTTCTGGGGGCATCATTTGTTTTTCTGATGTTAATTTTCCATTGTTTTTACTTCTCCCTCCAAATTTTTGTGTTGCAATTCTGTCATTCATTCATTTCAGAAAAATCTCCTGTTATAAACCATAACTGTCTTCTGTTTTAAATCTACTAGTTTCTTCTTAGACACAAATTTCTTTAATGACTCAAATTTCAACTTTCATTTCTTTAATATTTTCATCTAGTTATTTGATTGTTCTTATGAGCTAGGTTCCTGGAGTTGCTCCATTGTTGTTTCAAGAGGGTTTGCAGAATTTGTTGTGATATTTTCTCTTTCCTAAGGGAAAGATGACACAGTTTCTTTTGTTGCAAAATACTTGTCCTTTTAAATAGCTGTTTTCTTCTGCTCATTCTTCCTCCTCAGTCATCTTTTTTTCCTGTCTTTATCAATCTCTTTTGAAATGTATCTATGGTATCCTTGCTATAAATATGTTTCTGACCACCAAGCCTTTCCATTTAGAAGACTCAGCATTGTCATGCCCCTCACCCAACCTCTAATGCCTTTTCACTGTTGTCTAATATCGCTGAAATTGGACAAGGTCACTCTGATGATGAGATAACCAAGTGGGACATTACTATAGGGAAACTCAAAATGACCACCACAGTTGAGTCCTAATAGCTACCTTTAATAATCACATTCTTCTGGGTTCTACCCAGAAGTGACTTTCTGTAGTCCCTCTACTAGCCTCTGGGAGGTAGGAAAAAAGTTTTACATGACCCTGATGAGAAGGGTAAAAGTATAAGCCTTTGAGTCTCTTTTCTACCTTTTTAAAATTCCTTCTACTGGCTGTTTCCTCTTGTGTTATATTAAACAGTTGTAATCAATGGTGCTTTTCTTCTCTAAAAACTAGATTTTCTGCTTTATAAGGCTCTTAACTTATATTTTTTTAGTGTGGGAGGGCTATCCTTAGCACAATAAGCACTTTTCTATTTTTCCCATCCCTACAGAGTAGTGATAACAATAAATATTTCTACAATGCTTTAATGTTTACAAAGCACTCTACTCCCAATATTCTTATAAGGTATTATCTTGATTTGACAAGTGATGAAACTGAGATTTGATCTTAGTCATAAAACTAGCACATGGCTGAGGTGGTTGGTTCCCTTGGCAATATGGAAAATGAATGGGTTGGACTAGATGACCTCAGGGGTCCTTTTGAGTGTCACATCTCTGATCCTAAGAAGCTATGATGCCTATTCCAATACTCCTCCCCCTTACCCTCGGAGAAAATAAGGGAGAGTACAGCCACTTAACATAGGATTCTCAATAAATCCTATGTTAAGGAGGGAGATCACCTTCAATTCCTTCCAAAGTAGGAAGACAGAAAGAGAGGGAAACCCAACCTTTTGAAATTTAAGACCCATCCTAGCACTTAGCACAGTGTCTGGCACATAGAGCGTGTGCTTAAATAAATGCTTATCAACTGCAAGCAACCTAATGCTGTGAATTCCCCTCCCTAGCAAAGCTGTTAGGCATACTAGGGAGCAAAGAAAGCAGAGGCATTATTCAGTGAAACAAAGTATAGAATCCTGTCTTATTCAGGACCTGGGATTCTCTCAGGGCTACAGAGTGACCAGAATCTGAGGATAACATCCAGGAGCCTCTCCTGTCTTTTCAATTCAGTTCAACAGTATTCATTAAATGCATACTATGTGCAAGGTGCCATGCTTCTTTGAGAAATGTAGACATTCAAGCATCTCTGCTTTTTATCATGTTTGTACATCAGACTTGAAAACAAATAGGGATGTTATCTGATCTGGTCATCCACCAGCTACTGGGATTTATGAAGTCTAATGAAGGTGACCTGGTGAAGCTAGACTGAAGCTATACCAACTTATTCTTGAGACAGGGAGGTACATGAATAGGGAACTCATTAACATCAGTATAATTGTCAGAGCAAGTGGATTTGGGAACTACCATGCCTCACTTCCAAAAGATGCCACTTTAATGGCAAAAATAAAATCTGGGATGACAAAGGACTGAGATATGAGTCAGTCCCTAACTCCAGACTGATGATTAAAATAGAATCTCAGAATCAATTCAGAAGCAACCTTAAAGGTTGCCCAGTCTTGTTTCCTATCCAACGCAGGAATTTCATCATTAATATTCCCAACTCACAAAAATTACTAATAAAATATTTTGTTAATAACACCTTGCATTTTCAATGCTTTATACTTTTCATAACACTTTTACATATATCATTTAATTTAGTCATCATCAATCCTAACTCCAATACTTAGAAGCTAAATGACCCATCAGAAAAGCATGTGTCTCTAGGTTTCAGTTTCTAGAAACTGAATTCAGTTTCTAGAAACTTGTAAAGTTTGGGGAACTATATTAGATAATCTTTAACAACTAGCTTTTGCCTCAAAATCTTATCATCACCTATAAGAAACAAATGAGGTCTTGCCTTTTGACATATAGGAAAATTAAGACATTAATTTTACTTGAAAAAAAGTCAACATTTGAGCTGGGACTAAAATTAAAAAAAAAATTTTATATTCTTTCCACTATGTAATATTACATTCATGGCCATATTAGAATATGCAGTCAATGGATGTCAAGTAACAAAACTTTCTTTTCTTCTTTTCTTGGAGTCAACTGGGCTTTTTTTTTTTTGGAGTCAGATGGGATTAAGTGACTTGCCCAGGGTCACACAACTAGTAAGTGTGTGAGGTCATATTTGAACTCCTGAAGATGAGGCTTCCTGATTTCAAGCCTGGTGCTCTCTCCACTACACTACCTTGCTGCCCCTTTGGCATTAGAGGACCAACACAGAAATCATAGCTCTGTCACTTATTCCCAGTTCCACTTTGGGCAAACAACTCAATGATTTTGAGACTCATTTTAAGAGAGTTGAGTTATATAGCAATTCTAAGTCTATGACTTTTAACTGAGAATGGCTAAAAAAACCTACCAAACTAAAAAAAAAAAAAAAACCTTGACTATAATGAAATATTATTATGGTGTACAAAGTGATAGGAGGAATTCAGGGAACCTCAGGAGCTCTCTATAAACTGATGCAGACTGAAGTGAGCAGAACCAGGAGAGTAAATTATGCATTAATCACAATTATGAAAAGGAAAATAACATTCAGAGACATCATAATTCTGATTAGTGCCATGACTAATTTTTACTTCAATGAAACATGCTTCCTTCTTCTTGATGGAAATTATGGGTACAGAATAGTGCACAGGTTGTCACAAGTAGTCAGCGTGGGTTTTCTTTTGCTCAGCTGTACTTCATGGTTTTAAGGAAGAATTCTGTTGCAAGTTGTGGGGGAGGAGCCATGAAGAATGTTAGGGGGGCAGCTAGGTGATGCAGTGAATAAAGCACTGGCCCTGGAGTCAGGAGGACCTGAGTTCAAATCCAGCCTCAGACACAACATTTACTAGCCCTGTGATCCTGGGCAAGTCACTTACCCCCAATTGCCCTGCCTTCCCCCCTGCAAAAAAACAAACAAACAAACAAAAACCATATATATATATATATGAAAAAGAATAATGTTAGGGAGTGATATAAAAAGAGAATCAATAAAATATTCATTCAAAATTAAGCAAAAACCAAGTAAAATTTAAAACAGAAACAAAATTCTTCTAAGAAGCTTGAACATTGCTACCCAAAACATCTCAAAATGACAACTCCATTCCACATCTAGAGAAACTCTGTTATCTTTTCAACTCAGATGACCCACTTCTCCTGCCTTCTATAGGATGGTCTAAGTCATGTGATTCTATGATACTGAAAAAAATAATTTCCAGACTGCTATAGATGCTTCCATTCATATCAGATTTCTTCAAAAGATGCGATAGAATTTCCAGAAGAGTCCCGTAAACATCAAATTCTATCAATGGATTTTAACCCTCATAATGTGCAAAGGAAAAATAGATCTCAAAAAACCATAGCGAATTAGAGCTAAAAAAACAACTTAGCTAGTCCGAATCCCCTACTTTACAGATGAGGAAACAGTGGCCTGCACACAGGAAGTGATCTGCTCATCTGGCTCGCTCTGTGGTCAGCTCACTCTCATTCGAAAGGAATGGAATTGGAATCTGCTTTAGCAAATTAAGTAAAATATTAGTCCAATGTTTAGAATCTGATACTTCACAGAAACAGAGGATTTCATAGTTAGAAGGAAGCAAGGCTATCTTGTCCCATATATACTTAATCAGATATTTTGAATCTGATAAAGTTACCAAATTCAAATATTAAATTTTGCTAAATTTACATTTAAATGCTTTCAAAACATTTACAAAGAAGAGGCTTGAAAACAGTATACTTAACAGGCTTTGGCTATGTTCCCCAGAAACCGTAAGGCTTTGTTTCTCAATCTTAAGGCCTTGAGTATGTATGAAGCATTAACTAGGGTGGGGTGGTTGGGGCTTTGGTTTAAATGCTAACATGGGCAAATATGTACACACAAGACTGTGTGTATACTAAAAATGCAAAGTTTCCACAGGGCAGGCCTGCACTTCCCCCACGCAGTGGTCCAGACAGACAATACTCTCCCCACACCTACGTGGATAGAATTCTGGGTCTGAAGTCAGAAAGACCTGAGTTCAAATCTAGTCTCAGATACTTACTAGCTGTGTGACTCAGGGCAAGTCACAATCTGTGTAACAAAGCACCTACCTGGCAGGGTTGTGGTAAGGATCAAATGAGATAATCAATTGCTTTAGCTCTAGACACAGACCAGTTAGCATATAAATGTTGATTCTTTTCTCTTTCTTCTCCCTCCTCCCATTGGTCTTCCCAAGCCCATACCACAGAGAGCTGAAAATGACCTTACAGATAATCAGATCCAGTCACCTCATTCTATAGATGAGGAAAGGCCTGTGGAAGTTGAGAACCTTGAGGAGGGTAAAGGCAGGTCTTTCCTGATTCCAAACCCAGCTCTCCAGGTGGCCTTTAAAGGGAAGGCTGGTGCAAGAAAAGAATGAGAGGAGCATCACGGGCCTGCAGAGGTTAAGAAATGCTGTAGCTGTGTTTGGACTGGCCCTGTAGGGGCCCTCCTATGCCTCCGCCAGCCCCCCATCTATCTCTCTAAACCAAACTTGTCTCAGGTGCTGGGGCTGATTGTTCCGGCTCTGGTATTACGTCCCGAATTCTTCCAAAATTAAGCACAAATGAGGTGCTGAAAAAATAATCAAATGACTTATTTGAGGTTTTCAAGAGAAAATTCAGATTAAGCCTCCATAGCACTGTAATTAGTGCCACTGACACCAGACTTCTTTCTATAGTCTATGTGGATTCAAGAAACTCCAATATTTAAAACTACTTTGACTTAAAGAGATCATGGGAACCAACAGATAATCAAAGGCTTAGGGAAAACCAAAAGCGAAATGCAAAGCGTCAGAGACGAGGTACCCCAGAAGAGACAAGACTAAATTGGTGTCCAGTAACCAATGTGAGCCGGCAATCACACAGAGCGGACCAGGACAAGCCTTGTGCAATGATCGCTATCATGGCCTTCTGTCCCACTGTATCTGACACCATATTACATCTTTACAGATGCCAAGGAGTGTTTAAGACATGAGTTTTGCATCAATTACACATTGATTCTGACATTTTTTCCCTTCTGGGGTCATACATGAAAGAAGCTGAGAAACAGACCAGAGAATTAAGTATTTCTGCTCACTTGAGCATTAAGAATGCTATTTAAACCACTATGATGAAATCATTGACCCTGTCAAAAGTTTGAGGAAAAGATTAACCATTTAGCACTTCCAGTTTTCAGCGAAAATGTGCATTTTGTATTTCCAAAGAAATGACTCATTACATATATAATGCAAATATCCCTATAGAGCAGATTGAAATGCTGAGTTTGGTTTCCCTGGAGTTTACTATACTCCCAACATGGGCATGGGTCTCTCAAAAGGTTGCATTGCACTGTTAATTGTTTTTTAAAAAATGTAAATAAGGGGGGCAGCTAGGTGGCACAGTGAACAGTGCACCAGCCCTAGAGTTAGGAGAACCTGGGTTCAAATCCGGCCTCAGACACATGATACTTAACTAGCTGTGTGACCTTGGGCAAGTCACTTAGCCTCTCCACCATCCCAGTTTCTTCATCTGTAAAATGGAGACACCAGCAGCACCTACCTCACAGACATGCAACCAAGATCAAATTTATATGTGTGGGTGTCTATATATGTATACACACATATACACACACGTAATTTCATTTGATCTCATATATACATAATACATGGTGCTTTGTAAATCTTAAAGTGCTACATAAATGCTAGGTATCATTACATATAGGAAATTCATTTGTAGATCTCATTTGAGATCATGTATGTATGATCTCATTTTATCTTATATATACATATATACCATGTTCTGTAAACTTTAAAATACTAGATAAATGCTAGCTTTTATTATTACTACATACATGAAATTCATTCAACACTCTAAAATGCCTACTATGTGTACTGCGTTAGGTGCTAGGGGAGAAACACTGAACCAAAATTAAGCAAAGTTTAGATGAGACGCAATCCTTCCTCTTACAGAGCTAGCTTACTGTCTAGTAACTAACTTAGCTTTCTGTTTAAAAGCTAACATTTATAGGATAGTTTTGAGGGTTTTTTTTGTTTTTTACAAATATCATTTCATTTGATCCTTACAATAAACCTGCAAAATAGGTAAATTACTCAATTTACCAAGCATGTAACTATGATGACCAACGCACTGGAAATTCAAAGAAAAAACATTTGGGAACTCACATTCTCATTGGGAGGTGAGGAGGTAAGCAAGAAATTTTACCCAGATAAGCAAATATAATCTAATTTGAGGAGGGATAGAACAGTGACATCTAGGGGAAATCAAGAAAGGCTTCCCATAGGAAATTGTACCTGAACTGACCTGAGCTGGGAAGGGACTGAAGGATGCTAAGAGGGGGAGGTGATGTCAAAATGCATTCCTGGCAAAGGGCACAGCCTGAACAAAGGCATGGAACATTATTGGGGGAGGAGAAAGGGAATTCAATGTCCAGTTCAGGGGCATTTAGACTAGTTTGGCTGAAATATAAAAGTTTCTGAATGGCAATAGGGAGTCACTGAAGATCCTTGAGGAGTGGAGCATGTTTATGTAATACCTGATGAGACTTTTTGGATTGCTGGGTTTTTTTTTTTTGGAGGGGGAGGGCAGGGCAATTGGGGTTAAGCGACTTGCCCAACTTTACAGGGCTAGTAAGTACTGTGTCGGATACCCGATTTGAACTCAGGTCCTCCAGGGTCATGCTCTATTCACTGTGCACCCAGTCATTCCAACCCTTCCCCCCGACCCATATGAGTCTTAAAGTATGGGCTACGGCTGGATAATACCGCCACTTTACATTTTGTATAGTTCTTTACAGTTAAAAGTATTTATAGATAATGCCACCTCATATCATGGTGTAATGGAAAAAAGCATTGAATTTGAGCTTGAATCTTGGCTCTATCACTTATGTCCTGTGTTACCCTCTAGGCCTCATAATCTTCATCTATAAAATGAAAGGATTAAAGGTCTCTAAATTTATGTTCCTATTGTTCTATTGACATTTCAGACAGCCCTGGGAGGACCAGAAGGATTATCCTTATTTACCAGATGATTAAAAAGAAAAGGCTCTTGGCAAGCATTTATTAAGAGTCTACTATGTGGAAGTCATTCGGCTAGATTTTGCAGAAACAGAGGCTAAATGGTTCTGAAAAGGTATGAGATCATTTCTAGATGACCTTGAGAGCATCTAGTCCAAACCTCTCATTTTACAGATGAGGAAACTGAGGCCCAGGGAGATACTATGCATCCAAGATGAGGGGATTTGAACCTAGGTCTTAGGACTTAAGAGCCAGTATTCTTCATACCATAAACCAGAGTGGCCCACAACACTCCACTGTGTGGCCCAAACCAGATTAAAATGTAATTGGGAAATATTTAAGAAAACAAATAAAAATACCATAAAATATAAATAATAATAATATTTTATTTTCTAAGTCCATATAAGGCCCACAAGGATGCTTATGTACACTGACCTCTGTTTCTATCTGAGTTTGACATCACTGATGTAAACTACCTCTGGTCACATAGCTCATAAGTGGTAAAACTTTTAACCCAGACCTCATTCAGCCACCACTAGTAGCTCCAAGAAATTTGCTAGCTGCCTTGAAATGAGGGGGAAGTTTGTTTACTCCAAAAGAATTTTCAAAAAAATATTTTAAAGTTGTTTTGTTTTTCCCAATTAACAAGCTTTAATTTTCCCTCTTTTTCACCTTCCTGTCCCACTGAAAAACAGCAACAAAATCCTGGTCACATAGTCAATAAAAGTGAAATTTCTACATTGGCCATGTTAAAAAATTTATGTTAAGCTCTGCATCTTGAGTTCATAGCTTGTCTTGTCAGAAGAAGAGTAACGTGCTTCATCCCAGGTGCTCAATAGACCTGGCTGTTCATTGCATTGATCAGATTTCTTGAATCTTTCAGAATTATTGTTGTTATTGTATGAATTGCTCCCCTGATTCTGCTCACTTCAGTCTGTGTCTGTTCATACAAGTCTTTCCAATTTTCTCTGAAACCATCGCCTTCACAATTCTTTACAGTATCATAACACACCATTAATTTATATGCTATAATTTGTTCAGCCACTCTCCAATTGATGGGCACTCCTTTGATTCCCAGTTCTTTACCCCTACAAAAAGGCGGCTACCAATATTTTTATACTTGTGAGTCATCGTCCTCTCTCCTCCAACAGGAAACTTTTATTTTACAGGGTGGAATATACCATTTCAAAGTACCATCCTCCCTCTAATTTCTACAAAGACTGAGCTTTCCAAGGTCTTCCTACTGGTTCTTCCACTGGCTGAAAGAAACTCACCTAACCCTTCCTGCAGCACACAGTCACCTAGTAACTCAGGACCGGAGATTTCTCTTAGTTTTGGACTTCAGCTGACTCATCTGTGAAATGGTGATGAATCACCTCAGTGGAGGCAAGAGGAAGAGTAATTATCATTTTTTTAAATATAGGAACCTAGTCATAATTGTGTGATAGCGAGTAGGGGAAAACAGGTAGTTATTGGATTTAAAAAATGAGATGGTGGGCACTGAAAATCCTCCCTCAGGGCATCCCTACCCCAGACCCATCCTTCTCCCCATCCCTATTGTGTGGGTTGTACCCACATGTGCATTTCTTTTTTGCCCCCACCCCTAGCTTAATTAGTACAATTCCCAGAGAGAACTGACAAGAGGTTCCCTTTGGATGTTAGCTCTCTCTCTCCCTCTTGTACTCACTACCCTTCCCTCCCCCCAGTCATTTACTTATTAAACCAATTAACTTAAATGACTCATATTGTACCCTTGGGCACGATTCATGGAAAATATTTTACAAAAGAGACTGACTTTTACATAAAAGGAGACTGTTGCTCTCTCTGCCCAGCCGTATTTTTCTTACCAGCCCCTCCCTAGTCAAAGCTTTAAACAGGAGGAAATCTAAACCTCCATGACATTCCAGGCTCCCTTACTCCCAGTGAAAAACATGGCCCCTCTCATGAGTCATAGAACAGGATTTAAAGTTGGAAGAGACTTTATAGTATCTTGTTCAATTGTCCCATTTTACAGAAAAGGAAACTGAGGTCTAGATTGTGAAGCATCTTGCCCTAGGTGACATTAGAAACTAGATTGGAATCCAAGTGTAACTTTTAATCGGTACCCTTTGCACCACAGCTCACTGCCCCTCCCCAATTCTCATGTATCCGGGCAGGCCTCCAAAGCTCATGATTGGGACAAACTAATGCAAGGTTCTCTCACATGCTCTCTCACCACCCCTATCAAAAACCTCCTCTTCCCCCCTCATCCCAGAATAGTAATCATTGGCTTCCTATTGTCTCAAGGCTGCTCCAGGCCACTCACAAGCCTGTCCTCTCCAGGTCCTTTACCAAAATCTGAATTCAGGTTAGTTGTCGCTGAAATGATGGGCATAACTAATGATGGGTGCAACCAGGTGGATAGAATGCAGAGTCTGGACTTTATCTCAGTTTCTTCATCTGTAGCACAAACTAGAGAAGGAAACGGCAAATCACTCCAGTATCTTTGCCAAGGAAACCCCAGATGGTGTCACAAAGGATTGGGTATAACTGAACAACCACCAAAAAAAAGGTAGCTTCTTTTTTTAGGTGCAGTTAGATGGCATAGTGCTATGGTTCTCAACCTGTGAGTCGTGATCCCTTTGGGGGTCGAACGACCCTTTCACAGGGGTCACAGGGATTGCCTAAGACCATTGGAAAACATATATTTACAATGGTCTTAGACACGGCTCCTCTATCTGTCTCCAGGCGGGTCCACCCACATGCAGATATGCCCACATAAGGAGTATTGAAGGGTGGAGGCATTAGGGAGGTTGAGAACCATTGGCATAGCGGACTCGAGGGCCAGGCCTGGAGTCAAAAGATTCCCCTTCCAGAGTTCAAATCAGGCCTCAGATATTTACTAGCTGTGTGACCCTGGGCAAGTCATTTAACTCAGTTTGCCTCAGTTTTCCCCATCTATAAAATGAGCTGGAGCAGGAAATGGCAAACTACTCCAGTATCTTTGCCAAGAAAACTCCAAATGGAGTCATAAAGAGTCACACGTGACTGAAACAACTGAACAACAACAAACCACTTTAGAAGTGGGTTAGAACATGATTCACATTGGGACTTTCTAGCTCTGGCGCTAGGTAAATAAGGAGGGTACAAAAATGGTGATATTCCCTTGCTCCACTCTGTCTTCCAAGATTTTGCCCCTTTCTTGATTACTAGAAAGTTGGCAGGCTGGAGGGAAGTTCATTTTTGGCAAACTGGTCAAGAAGTAGCAATTGAATGGATAGTTTCTAGGAATTCTAAGATAGTCCCAAAATGATGTAGTCAGAAAGATCCCATTTAGGAGCCCTCATTTCAGAGATGCCCCATAAGAGGGTGGAGGCTTCGAACTTTCCTTCATTCATCAAAAGTATTTATTTCAGTACCCAGCAAATGAGGGATACCACTTTTTTGGTCTAAAAGCTTAAGAAATGGACAAACTAGTTTTGAACCTGTGTAAAATTAGTTCACATTTCTACAACACTTTAAGGTTTTAGCTCCTAAAATAAAATGCGAACTCCTCTGTGAGACATTCAAAACCCTCCATTAATTATCTGGTCTCAGCCTGCCTTTCCAGGCAGATTACACACTCACTACTTCTCTTCCCGTATTCTACATTACACCTATATTGACTTACGTGCCATTTCTTTTTTAAAAAAATTACCAGTTACTTGTAAAGATAATTTTTAATATTAATTTTTTTAATTTTGAGTTCCAAATTTCTCTCTCCCTCCCTCACCTCACAACTCCCTGAGACAGTAAGCAATTTGATACAGGTGAGACATGTGTAATCATGCAAAACATACCATTTCTCTTACAACTTACTCTCCCCCCATGTACTCTGGAAGCCAGTGACACTGACTTCCTTCTCCAAAATCCAGGCATTTTTCAGTGCATGTGCCCCATACCTACAACTCCCTCCTCCCTCATCTCCCCCTCCTGACTCCTGTCTTCTATCAAGTCTCAGCTAAAAGGAAGCCTTTCCCAGCCCTATCAATCTTAGCGCCATGCCTCTGATATTATCTCCAGTTTATCCTAAATATCTTAATTGTACAGATATAAGATGGTCTCCCCATTCCCACCCTAGAACACTGGCCCTGGAGTCAGGAGGACCTGAGTTCAAATCCAGCCTCAGATACTTAACACTTACTAACTATGTGACCTTGGGCAAGTCATTTAACCCCAATTGCCCTGCCTTCCCCCCCCTCCAAAAAAGCCTGGGAGAACTTTGAGAGCAAGACTGTTTTTTTCCCTTTCTCTGTATTCCCAAAGCTCAGCACACTGCTTGGTACCTAGTCATAACTTAATAAATGCTTATTTACTTGTTGACTTCTGATAGAAAAAGGCTTCCATCTCCCACCTTTACACAGAGAATCTTCCGTGCATGGAATATATTCCTTCTACTCTTAGATTCCCTGTTTCCCTTCAAAGCTCAGTTCAAGCATCACCTCCTCTGACATGAGGTCTCTCCTGATTCCTATGATTATGCACTGCCTCCAAATTACTTGGTGCTTATTTTATATGTATTTTATATTTAGAGTACTTTTCATGGTATTTACCCCCAATAGAAGGTAAGCTCCTTGAGGACAGGGACTATTGGTTTTTTATACTGCATTCCTAATACCTAGAAGAGTACGTGGCATATAGGAAGTACTTAATAAATGCTTATTGATTTATTTATTCTTCACAAAACCCCTTTGAATGGGAAAGGTTAAAACTTCTCAGCCCCTAAGGTTTCTTGTGGGAGCAGGCTGGAGTTTCAGGTTCCCCCTTGCCCCCTTCAGTAAAGAAGCCACATCAGCATTAGGCCCCTTCAGGAGTTTTTGACCTCCACTCTTGCTTGTGACCTTTTCCCCTCCCTTGCTTCAGCATTTGCCAAGTAAGGACATGAACATCTGAATTGTTCAGATTGTTGAGAACCCTTCCCCTTTCCCTTGCTGTCAATCAGCCTTAAGCTCTTAGCCTCTTCATTCTTTACTTTGGCATTTGCTAAATAAGGATGGTATATTTGAATTGGCTATCCCCTGTTTCCTCCTTCTTTGTAAGCCTGTCTCCCAGCCACTGAGAGAAAGTGGTAGGCTTCTTTGTTCCTTATCATTGGAGGAGAATTCTTGCTCAGATTGTAAGCCTGCCTCCCAGCCAATGGGAGAAGGAACAGCAGGGGAGGGGAGGGAGCTTGACTGTGTTAGGGTATAAATTCTTGTTATGTCTTTGGTAACACACCTCCTCTCCCTGATCTGCCATGGAGAGGACCACCCTTTTCCCATGGGGGAAGAGAATAAAAACTTCCTGTTCCTTCCTCAAGATACCTCTGACTTTTAATTTTTCTGGGTTGGGGATTTTGGGGGTCCCCATACCCCACACACCTTGATATGGGTATTTAAAGTATTACTACCCCAGTTTTATAGAAGAAGCAACTGAAACTCAGGTAAGTCAAATGATTATGGTGTCACAGCTAGGGAATGTCAAGTGTCCTCTGTCAAATCTGACCATGGTCTTTAGACTCAGAGACATCTCAATCCATCCATTATGCAAATAAAGTGAAGAGTGATGAGAGACTGCTCAGTTTTGGAAAGAGAATTTGCAAGAAAGGAAAAATGCCTTCTTTGTCTGCATCTGAATATCAAGGGGTGGGATGAGTTGGAAGAAGTCAATTATTACGCCTCTAGTAAGTAAGCCTTTGTGAATGCTTAAGATTCCGTATAGTTCTGGGAATTCTGGGACCCTTTTTCTCCCCTGGCTGATCTAAAATAGAAGTCACAAATAATGGGTCATGTTTCAGTATATTTTCCTACTTCAGATCTGAAGCTACATTAAAATTTACCAAAAATGAAACATTTTAAAATGTAGTAATGATAATGGCTATAAGCCCACACAAAAGATCTCCCAAAGGCAAAATGGAAATAGGTAGGATTAATGGTTCATAGAAAGGCTACTTAGATTGACCGGGAAGTAAGGGAATTCACTGGCAAGTTGTCCCCAAAGGAATAAACTCCTTTCAATTATTTTTTAATTCCAAATTCTCCATTTCCACCAAATAAAATTCAAATTCCTTAAAGCCCTAGCATTCCGAGGCTTTTACAATCCCTCCCCAACCTACCTTTCTAGCATTACCTCATTCCCGGTTAGGGGAAAAGGCCTAAATTTGAAGGACAAGCACTCAGCAGGCACGGGCTGGTTATTCTGGCATACCTGGTTATACTCAGCCCATGATCTATGCATGTCTATGACTTGAAGTCAGAAGACTTGAGAGCCAAAGCTACGCATTAGTGGTATCCCACTGGGCAAGTCACAAACCACATCTCTGAGAGCTGCTGTTTTCTCACCTGTCTAATGAGGACAATAATATTTTCACAGCCTACCACATGGGTTGCTAGGGAAACCAAATGAGATAATAGGCATGAAATCAATCATGCTACCAATAGTCCTCTTCCACAAATTATACTTTCATGCATGTGGCAAGCCAACGACCTGTAGCATGTTACAGTAATTTGAAAGGACTTGACTTAAGAATCAAGAGAGGCCTAGGTTTGAATATCACCTCTCACACTAATTATATGAGCATGGGCAAGTCACTGACCTTCTCCAAACCTCAGTTTCCTCATCTGTAAAATGGGTATAATAATATTTGAAGTCTATTCATCCCAGAGTTAAGAGATTTCACATAGGATACAATACATACAATACTTTGCAAATTTGTGAAGTGCTATATAAATGAATTATTACTAAAGGCCAAGTATAGACACTCTTCTTGGCACTGGGTTCTTGAGTTTTATAATAATAATAAAGACTTAATGTATATATAGGGCTTTAAAGTATACACAACACTTTATGGATATTTATCTTATTTGTTCCTCACAACAACCCTGGGAAGAAGGTGTTATTTTATAGATGGAAAAACTAAGGCAGATAGAGGTATAATGATACAATTAGCTATTAAAGTGTCTGAGGTTGGATTTGAACTCAGGTCTTCTTAATTCCAGGGTCAGAATTCTATTCACTACACCACTTAACTGCCAGTTCTTTCAGGCTATGAAAATGGAGAACTGGTTTCTGACTTGCCCAATGGGATGTCACTAACATGTAGTATTTAAAAAATAATAATAATTAATTTATTTTGAGTTTTTAACATTCACTTCCATAACATGTTGAGTTTTAAATTTCCTCTCCCTTCATCTTTCCTCTCCCTCCCAAAGACGGTGTACAATCTGACACAGGCTCTATTTACACAATCATATTAAACATATTTTCACATTAGTCATGATGTAAAGAAGAATTAGAACTAATGGGAGGAACCACAGGAAAGAAGAAACAAAACAAAACAACAAAAGGAAAAGAGAGCAAATAGTATGCCTCCATCTTCATTCAGACTCCAAAGATCTTTCTCTAGACATGGATAGTATTTTCCATCATGAGATCCTTGTACTGCTGAGAAGAGCTGTCTATCAAAGTCAGTGATCACACAGTGCTGCTGTTACTGTATACAATGTTCTCCTGGTTCTGCTCACTTTACTCAACATCCGTCCATATAAGTCTTTCTAAGTTTTTCTAAAGTCAATCTGCTCATCATTTCTTATAGCACAAAATTAAATTCATATACCACAACTTGTTCAGCTATTCCTCAGTTGATGGGTATCCCCTCAATTTCCAATTCTTGGCCACCACAAAGAGTTGCTTTAAATAGTTTTGTACATGTGGGTCCTTTTCCCATTTGTGTAATCTCTTTGGGATACAGACCTAGAAGTGGTATTGTTGGGACAAAGGGTATGTACAGTTTTATCACCCTTTGGGCATAGTCCCAAATTGTTCTTCAGAATGGTTGGATCAGTTCACAACTCCACCAACAACGTATTGGTGTTCCGATTTTCCCCTATCTTCTTCATTTTCCTGTTTTGTCCTGTTAGCCAATCTGATAGGTGTGATGTGGTACCTAAGAGTTGTTTTGATTTGCATTTCTCTAATCAATAGTGATTTAGAGCATTTTTTTCATATGACTATAGATAGCTTTAATTTCTTCCTCTGAAAACTGCCTGTTCATATCCTTTGACCATTTATCAATTGAGGTATGACTTGTTTTCTTATAAATTCAACTCAGTTTTCTATATATTTTAGGAATGAGGCCTTTATCAGAGAAACTAGCTGTAAAAATGGTTTTCCAGCTTTCCCCTTCTAATCTTGGCTGCATGGGTTTTGTTTGTGCAAAACCATTTCAATTTAATGTAATCAAAATAATCTATTTTGCATTTCATTGTGTTCTCTGCCTCTTGCTTGGTCATAAATTCTTCCCTTTTCCATAGATCTGACAGGTAAACTGTTTTTCTCTCCTAAGTTTGGTTATAGTATTAGTCTTTTTAATATGTAACATTTTTTAAATGGAGTTTTGGTTAGGTCCTACCATATTATAAAGGTTTCAAGTACTGGAGCCAAGACAAACTAGTACAAGGACTTGCCTAGCAAAATTTGGAAAGGCCCATCACAAGTTAGCTATGAGGTGATTAATTTTTCTGGTCAAGGGACTTATGAAACCTTCTACTAAAGCATGGAGGGATTTCACTCTAAATGAGTAAAGGAAGTACCCACATCAGTGAAACTGTAGATCCTTGAGGTCCTGAAATATTATTATTCCCTTTGATGCACGGTACAATCCCATCCAGCTGACCTTGTCCTTTTCTCAGGACATTTTATTTCTGGAATGACCCCCCTCCCACACCCCAATTTACTTGTTGAAATATTATCCAAGCTTCAAAGCCTAGCTCCCTTGCCATCCTCCTCCATTAAGTTTCTTCTGATCCTTTCCAGCTGGAAATGATCTCCCTCTACTCAGCCTCCATGGTGTTTTGTTTATATGTTTCCTAAATACTTATTTCTATGTTGTATTGTGCTATTTGTACAAATGGCTTGCTGTTGTTCAGTCATTTCGGTCATGTCCAACTCTTCATGACCCCATTTGGGTTTTCCTGGCAAAGATATTGGAGTGGTTTTGCCATTTTCTTCTCCGATTCATTTTACAGATGAGGAAACTGAGGCAAATAGGATTAAGTGACTTGCCCGGGGTCACATAGCTAGTAAGTGTCTGAGATCAGATTTGAACTCAGGAAAATGATTCTCCCTGACCCCAGTTCCAGTACTCTATCCACTGCACCACCTAGTTACCCCAAATAAACATTTTTTAAGCATTTACTATGTGTTAGAAATACAAAGACAAAACCAAAATAATCCCTGACTTCAAAGATCTTGCATTCTACTGAGTAGATACAACATGTCCACAGATAGTTAAATACAGAGTATATAAAAAGCAATTTAGAGCAGTGGTTCTCAACCTTCCTAATGCCGTGACCCTTTAATACAGTTCCTCATGTTGTGGTGACCCACCCCCCCAACCATAAAATTATTTTCGTTGCTACTTCATAACTATAATTTTGCTACTGTTATGAATCGTCGTGTAAATATCTGATATGCAGGATGCATTTTCATTGTTACAAATTAAACATAACCCACAGTTTGAGAACCACTGAAGGAAACTAGGGACATCCATGGGCAGTGAGATGGCACAGTGGATAGCGCACTGGCCTTGGAATCAAGAAGACTCATCTTCATGAGTTCAAAAAAATCTGGTCTCAGACACACTTACTAGCTGTGTGACCCTAGGCAAGTCACTTAACCCTGTTTGCCTCAGTTTCTTCATCTGTAAAATGAACTGGAGAAGGAAATGGCAAGTCTCTTGTAGTATCTTTGCCAAGAAAGCCCAAAATGGGGTCATGAAGAGCTGGAAATGACTGAAATGAGTGAACAACAGAATGATTTGTTCTATTTACCCAGTGGACAACAAGATTTCACACAATAATAGGATATCAGGATTGCAAGGAATCTGGGAGGTCATTCAGCTCAATCTACACTTGGCTTTCTGGATTTTCAACAGCTGGTCATGCAGTTTCTGCCTTAACATGAGTTTCTTATAGTCTATCGCAGTCTACAGCCTTATGCAGTTTATCTCACTTTTTAGGGAGCTCTAATCATTGTGAAGTTTTTCTTTATATTGAGTCAGTTGGCCTCACTGGAACTTTTCATTCATTTTTTCCTAAAACAACTGCTTCTGTATTATTTATTCCAAAACATTCTGTTTTGAATATTCCAGGGAGCTAGTGGTGGGTGATAAATGATAGTAAAAGACAATGCCTCTGGATTCAGCATATGCTTCTGGAAAAAAAAAACACACACACACACTGGAAATCTGGGTTTAGCTTTATATTGGCTGAGAACCAGCTGAGTGGTTCCTCCTTCCTCCAATTACCCACTTCTAATTTACCTAGAAAGTCCTAGCTTAGGCTTCAGCCAAGGATCTCTACTATACCTGACAGTTATCAAGTCATGTTTTCTCCACTATCATTAACATCTTTCACATATGCTCAATTCTTGCCCCTGACACTGTCATCACCCTGGGGCAGGCCCTCCTCATCTCAAGCCTGAACCATTAGCATAGCCTACTGGTTCATCTCCTTATCTCAAAATCTTTCCCCACTCCAGTTTATCCTCCCTTCAGTTGTTAAACTAAGCCTCTTAAAGTCTTGGTCCCACCATATCACCTCTCTCTATTTAATAAACTCCAGTGGCCCCCTATTACCTCTAGGTTGCTGTTCCTGTTCGGTCATTCAGTTGTGTCCAACTCTTTGTGACCTCATGGACTTTAGCATGCCCCGCCCTTCTATCCTTCACTCTCTGTCCAAATTTATGTTCATTGTTTCTGTGATACTATCTATCCATCTCATCCTCCGCCATCCCCTTTTCCTTTTATTTTCAATCTTTCCCAACATCAAGATCTTTTCCAATGAGTCCCATCTTCTCATTACGTGGCTAATGTATTGAAGTTTTCTCCTCTTATCTGACCTTCCAGTGAACAGTCTGAATGAATTTCTTTAAGTGATTTGATCTCCTTGCTGTCCAAGTGACTCTCAAAAGTCTTCTCCAGAATCACAATTCAGAAGCATTGATTCTGCAGTGCTCAGCTTCCTTCATAGTCCAACTCTCACAGCCATACGTTGCTATTGGAAGAACCATAGCATTGACTATAGGGACTTTTGTTAACAAGGTGATGTCTCTGCTTTTTAGTATGCTGTTCAGATTTGCTATGGCTTTTCTTCCAAGGGGCATGAGTCTTTTAGTTTCATGACTGCAGCTGCCATCTGCAGTGATCTTTGAGCCCAAGAACATAAAATCTGATACTGCTTCCACTTCTTCTCCCTCTATTTGCCAGGAAGTGATGGGACGAATTGCCAAAATCTTAGAGTTTTTTCACATTAAATTTCAAGCCAGCTTTTACACTCTCCTCTTTCACCCTCATCATTTCTGAATTCCTCTTCACTTTCTGCCATCAGAGTGGTATTATCTGCATGTCTGAGATTGTTGCTATTTCTCCTGGCAACCTTAATTCTGGCTTTTGGTTTATCCATCCTGGCATGTAGTATGATGTACTCTGTATATAAAATAAATAAGGGAACAATGTACAGCCTTGTCATACTCCTTTTCCAAACTTAAAACAGTTGCTCCATGTTCGATTCTAACTGTTGCTTCTTGGCCCACATACAGGTTTCTCAGGAGACAAGTAGGATGATCTGGTTCTCCCATATCTATGAGGACTTACCACATTTTGTTGTGGTCCATGCAGTCAAAGGCATTAGTGTAGTCAATGAAGCAGAAGTAGATGTCTTTCTGGAATTCCCTTGCTTTCTCCATAACCCAGAAAATGTTGACAGTTTGGTCTCTAGTTTCTCTGCCTATTCAAAGACCAGCCTCCTCTTCTGGTAAAGTCCTCTGTGTGGCCTTTAAAACCCTTCATAACATGCTCCTTTCCATCCTTTCCAGGCTTCTTACACCTTACCCCAAGTACTCTGTGATCCAATGGCACTGGCCTCCCTGCTATTCCTCACACATGACATTCCAGAGGCAATGTGAAGTATAGTGGATACAGCACTGGTCTTGGTGTTAGGAAGATACGTTTGAATCCTGTCTCAGGTACTTAATTAACTGTATGACCCTGGTCAAGTCACTTGATCTTTCTGGGTCTCAGTTTCCTCATCTGTAAAATAAGTGAGTTGGACTTGACCTCAAAAGTCCCTTCCAGCTCCAAATCTATGCTCCTATAATCTATAATTGAAGGGAGCAAAGAAGAGAACCAAGTGTTCTACTAATATTGAATGAGGGTAAGAGACTTAACAGCTGGGGTGATGCATCTACTCCAAGGGGATCACAGATAGAAAGGTCCTAATATGGTCAATTGGGGAATGGTTAAACAAATTATGGCATATATTTGTGATGGAATATTGCTCTGCTATAAGAAATGATGAGCTTGATGATTTTAGAAAAACATGGAAAGACTTGCATGAAATAATGAAGAGTGAAATGAGCAGAACCAAGAGAACATTGTATATAGTAACAGCACTATTGTTTTAACAACAACTTTGAGTGACCAAGCCATTCTATTATAAATACCCAAATTAACTACAAAGGTTGTATGAAGATGCTGTTTTGCATCCACAGAAAGATATCTCTCTCTCTCTCTCTCTCTCTCTCTCTCTCTCTCTCTCTCTCTCTCTCTCTCTCTCTCTCTCTCTCTCTCTCTCTCTCTCTCTCTCTCTCTCTCTCTCTCTCTCTCTCTCTCTCTCTCTCACACACACACACACACACACACACACACATTTGTGTCCAATGGGGAGGAAAGAAAAAAAAGAAAGCTACATGATTACTTTGTTGTATATTTAAAAGAAACAGCAAGTTGTACATAACATCTGCACTTTCAGGTTCAATCCCCTTTTTTTCTATTCTACTTTGTGATAGAAATCTTGTTTTATTTCTCAAGTTCAGAATTTTCTTTCAAAAAATAAAAGAAAAAAGAAGGGTCCCATACACACCAAAAAATGTATAGCAAAATTTTATGAAGTAGTGAAGAGTGCAAGAGGAAAAGACAGAGGATAAAGAGAAGTTTTCTGACAACAGGCAGTTCAGAGGGCAAAACAGAATGGCAGGGCACCAAAGACCAGAGCTGGAGATCCAAGGCAGAGAGCAAGGCTGAGGTGAATAAGGATAAGAGGCTGAGAAATGGCATCAGGGACAGCAGTTTGGGGTTTTGAGTTTTTTGGTTTGTTTTGTCTCAGCAAATGATGATTCCAAATCCCAAGAATCAGAGGAGAATGTAGGAATTTATTAGACGTGGGATGGGAAAAGTATAGTGTATCCACTATATCCACTGTATCTACTATACTTCACATTGCCTTTTTTTGGGAAAAAAAATACACATAATTAAGCAAAACAGATTCCTTCACTGGCCGTGTCTGAAATTGTGCACCTCATTCTACACCTCTCTGCCATGTTCTATGTAGCGTGTTCCATAAGTGGTCTTTGGGATCATGGTCATTGCTGAGCCAATCAGTTAAGTCTTTCAAAGTTGTTTATCCTTATATGGTTGTTACTATATAAATTGTTCTCCAACTCTTCTCAGGAAGTACTACTTTCCTACAGTACCCTTTTCCTAGAGCCCTGTAATAACAAAGGATGATACTCTCTCAAATACCAGGGAAGAAGGGATTAAGTCAGCAAAAGAGGTTGGGTTGGGCTTTAGGTTAGCAAACACCTGGTGATTCAGTCCCTGGAGACCTGCCTCCATGCTTGGCACCAATTCCTTTTTCTCATAATGAGGGATGATACACATCCATAACATAAGCTGCTCGTAGAGTTTGTATTTGGATCCTCATTAGGCCTGAGGTCTGAAAACCTGGTCCAAAAGAGGGTCTCCAAAAGAGGAGGAAATGATAAGCCAGTAACCTTAGTGCCAACTTTCTTTTGCCTGCGTTCTCTGCAGTAATGAAAGGTTGATGGAGAAAGAGACTTCATTTGAATGGGGGCCTCCTTCCTCCCTAGGTGAGGAAATTTGCAATGTTGTGACAACAAAGTGTAGAACAGAATAAATATGCTCTCCACTAAGAAGAAGTAGGTTCCCAATGTAAGCAGAGATCCAAACTTAGCCTACAATGAGGTAGGGGCCAGGTCCCCATAATCAACAGTTGACACTTCCACCCTTGGCTAGACAAACATTCACAACCTTCTGCAGCTGTAAATGCTTCCACTTCACTAGTATCTTGTTAAAATAAATATAACTATCTTTGGTTTCTTTTGGCAACCACCAGAGGTATGCAGTTATATTTCAATACAATACCTACAGTCATTTTTTGGGGTATTTTTGTATGTTGTATTTTTATTATTTTTCTTTGTTTTTGTTCATAATGAACTTGTTGGGATTTGTAGTAAAATATTCATAAACATTTTAACATAGTGCCCTCGGCTAACTAGTTCACAGATTGGGTTTACAAAAGGACAGAGTAAAGGTTCTTTTTGTGCCTGAATTCCTGAAATTATCTCTAAAAACCCCTCACTGATCTGTACACCTTGAACCATTGCTAGAGGGCATGATTACCTCAAAACAAAAACATTGGCTGAAACATGGTAAGAACAATCTATCCCACATTCTCCCATAAACCTCCATCTCATACACATCATATCATTGAAAAGACTGGGTAAACAGACATCCAGGTAGGGAACACACAGGACCCTGATGTCTTTTCTCTCTTCAGAGTTATTCTCATGCTGCTCCACTTGGGCCATCTTTAATGGCCTAGCTTGTCTTGAGATGGTATCTTTGCTAACTTTCTGCTGGGTGAATCAATTAGCTAGAAAATGGTACTGCCAAGTGGAAAGCAAGGGCGGGAATACTATCTCCAGTCATGCTTTGGAAGAAGGGCAAGGGTAAATGTGAAGTACAGTTCCCTCTAAAGAGCTAGATCCTTCATGCCTAATACTCTTTTCCACTGTCAGACAGGACTCATTAAAGAGTGAGCCTTGCTTTTTAAAGGCTACCAGGGACATGGATGATTCTTTAGTCATCCAATGGTTAACCCCACAAAATTCCATCAAAGCGATGGCATAACTTCTTCACACAACAGAATGTAAACACTTTTAAAAAACACATTTCTTTTACATGTGGTGACAAGGCCACTACAATTTACACAGCTTTTAAGTCTTGAAATTGGCCATTGGAAACATTCATCAGTCAACAAGCATTGATTAAGTTCCTACTATGTGTCAGGTACAATACTACATGCCAGGGATACAAAGAAAGGCACAAAGAGGAAGAAAACAAGCAAACAAACATGCACAAACAAGAGATAGGCAGGACATACTGGAGAAAATGATCAAAGATAAGGGACTGGAATGAATTAGATGAGATCAGGAAAGGCTTCCTTCTCATAGGCGGGATTTTAGCTTGGACTTGAAGGAAGCAAAGAAATCCAAGAAAAAGAGATAAAGAAAGTGAATTTGAGGAAATGGGACAGGAAGTGAAAATGCCCAGAGTTGGGAGATGGAGGTTTGAGGAGGGATGAAAGGTTTGGAAAAGCCACGGAGGTGAGAGTCAACGAGGGAAGTGTGAATGGATTGCCTTGCTAGAATGAAAACCCAGTTCAGATTAGGTAATATAAACTGCAGTGGACCTAATCAACACGGTCTCATGATTATCTCCAGCTTCATCCAGGAACACATAAGTTGGAGCAAAGACAGTGGATGGTGAAGGAATTTTGGCAGATCAGAATTGACAATGGGGCTTTAGAGAAGAAGGATCAAGAAGGGAGTAGAAGTCATGGTGAGAGGGTTGGCTAGGTGGCACATGGAATAGAGCACCGGTCCTGGAGTTAAGAGGACCTGAGTTCAAATTTGACCTCAGATACTTAACACAAAAACTAGCCGTGTGACCTTGGGGAAGTCATTTAACCCCAATTGCCCTCTCCCTCAAAATGAAAAAATTTAAAAAAAGAAGTCATGGTGATAACAAAGAATGAGTTTCGGGGTGACAAAGAAGAGGGACAAGTGAAATGTTAAATATTATCATCAAATAAAGGAAATTTTGCATTCATGCACATGGCAGCAGTGCATCTGCGCATGATGGCAAGACTAGAGTATGACCATCTGCCTATAGCTGAGGTGACGGCTGAGTAGAAGAGTAAATGATCACAGGGAAAGAAGAGCTCAATCTCAAACAAAGGTGCAAAAGAATCTTTTCAGAATCTGAAAGCAACAAAATATCATCTCTATTGTCTGCTCCTTATGTTCTGAAATATCACCAATCTATTGATGGGGAGGAGGGGAGGGCTGGGGTGTCTGATCAATCCCCTTCACCTTCCAGTAACACACAGTTTCTTACTTATTCTGAGTGGAAAGTTGATTGACTATGTCTTCTGCCTTCAGTTTTAGGCTCAGTTGACATCTTGCCCTGGGTACCACAATATACTTTTGGAAATGACCAAAAGTCACGCTTTAGGATCATGAGGAATCAGCTCTAGAGCCTACCGTCTTCAGAGCAGTGTCCCAACTGCAGACTGAACTCTTTGATGGCCTGTCATTATTTGAATGAGCTGGACAGGCCCCTCTAATTATAAACTATCAGCTTCTGATTGTTTGGGGGTGGTGGTGGAATATTTTCATTTGCAAATAGAAGTTCATGCCCTTTATGAGGTACAAATGGATCATTCAGGAAGTCTAAAGTCTTACAAGGCATGAATGGGCCACACAAACTCGTAAGAGAATGGCTCCAAAACACCTACAAGGAAAGTCTCAGCAGAAAACACAGAGTAGGCAAAATTCAACTAGTATTCCTGGAAGTGATGAAGCAAGAGTTTTTTTAAAGGGATTTTAATTTTTTTTTATAAATTGAATGAGAGTAACTTGAGGAAAAAATTGGAAAAGAAATTAAAAGTATGGAATGGAGAACTGGAAAGAGAATGAACAGTTTAGTTCATATATATGTTGTGTATGTATGTGTGTGTATATATATATATATATATATATGAGTGTGTGTGTATATACACACATACACATATATGCACATATATTACATACACACATATATACATGTATATAGATATTACACACACACACACACACACACACACACACACACAAATTATTTACCTGTACACATGTTGCTTCTCTCCAGAAGGATATAAGCTCCTTGAGGCAAAGTCCCATTTTCGGTTATTTGTCAGAGCCTACCACAGAGTCTAGCACATAGTGTTTTACAAATGCCTATTGAGTTAAAGCGAATTGAGAAGAAGAGGCCAAAATGTTGGAGTGGTAGAATGTGATACAGCCAAGCTCCCCTGCACAAAACTCCTCCAAACATATCTGGAAGATGCACCAGGGGAAATCCAGAAAAAATCCCAGTGAATCATTTCTCCAGCCCATGTTAACAGACAGGGAAGTCTGCAGATAGTGGGGATGGGTTCAGGTGAGGAACATGTAGTAGATGGGCATTCTAATGCCTAGGAAGAGGCTGTGCATCAGGGCAGGAAGAGGTCTGAAACCCACACAGACATTGAAAATGCCAATTAGCAACTTTGCTGCCCCCAACCCAGTAACATTACAAGGTAGGGAGTCCCTGTGCATTGTACCTAAAAAGAAGGAGGTCCAGAAGGCAACAGCTGCAGCAGTGTGGCTCAGACCCCAGTCACAGAGCAGGGTCTCATTTCCAGCATCTAGTTTGGCCTGCAAAGGAATAACCCAGACCAAAGGGAAGCCTCCAATTCTTCCATATCAAACCAACAAAACTTTCTAGCTGGTTGACAGGGGCAGAGTCCAGCAGCAATTCAGACCCAAACCCAGGCCATGAATCTGCAGAGCTCTGACTAGTGGGCAGCAATCAGACTTTGCCCTGGATCAGACCACTCTGGAAGCACTGAAAGTTTGTAAGTTCCCAGTCAGCCCTTGAGATCCTTGAATAACACAACACTAAAGATGCCCAAAAAGCAGCAACAGGACCTGCCTAGATGTTCCTTCCATCTAAAGTTAGGGAGTAGGTTGGAAGAACAAGCAAATAAAAAATGAAGGAATGCTCAAGACACAAACTTGTAAGAGAATGGCTCCAAAACAGCTACAAGGAAAGCCTTTGCAGAAAACAGAGTGTAGGCAAAAATTCAACTAGTATTCCTGGAAGTGTTGAAGCAAGAGTTTTTTTGAAGGGCTTTAATTTTTTTTTAAATAAACTAAATGAGAGTACTTGAGGAAAAAATTGGAAAAGAAATAAGAAGTATGGAATGAAGACCTGGAAAAAGAATTAACAGTTTAGCCCAAAAAGTACAAAACAGTATCCAAAACACAAACTCCCTGAAAATAAGCATGGACCAAATAGAAGGCAGTGACTCTATGAAGCAATAAGAAATATTCAAACAAAATTAAAAGGCAAAATATATAGAAGAAGAAATAAGGTATCTCATAACAAAAACAAGTGACCTGGAAAATATATCAAGGAGAAAAACTTTAAGAATCATTGGACTGTCTGAATGTCATGACAAAAAAAAAAAAAGTTTGGCCATCCTATTGCAAGAAAACTTAAAAGGAAACTGCCCAAAGCTCTTAGAACCAAACGTTCTAAGCAGAAATAAAAAGAATCCACTGGTTACCACCTGAAAGAAACCTCAAAATGAAAACTTTCAGAAGTATTATAGCTAAAATCTAGAGTTTCTATGCTTAAAAAAAACACTGCAAGCAGCCATGAAGACGGAATTCAAGAAGCCACAGTCAGGATCACACATGATTTAGCATCTATCACTATAAAGGAATGGAGAGTTTGGAATATGATACTCTAAAAGGCTATAAGGATGCAGGCTTACAGCCAAGAATAACATACCTAGCAAAACTGAGTATGAAGCTACAGGGGGAAAAAACTGATCTTTAATGAATTAGAGGACTTCCAAGTACTGGTGAAAAGACCAGAGAGAATTCTTCGGAAGACTAATACTGAGACATTCTGCACACCTCTTGATAGAGGTGTAGTACTCAGAATGCAAAATGGGACAAAATTTTATTGGACATGGCCGATATAGAAAGTTGTTTTGATTGGAAAAAATGTGTGTGTTTGTGTGTGTGTGTGTGTGTGTGTGTGTATACACACGTGTTTGATGACTTTTGCTTTTCATTTGACTAAGTGGGGATTGGGGGAGAGTAAGAAGGGGATGATAGAAAACTTTGTTAAACTGAACTGAACTGAAAGAGAAGGAAAAAAGTCACAAGAGATCAGCTAGGCTTTTTTTTAAAGGAGAGATGATGCAATGTTTTGGAGGCAGCAAGGTAGAGCAGTGGAGTTCAGAGGACCTGAGTTCAAATCCAACCTTAGACATTTACTAACTGTGTGATCCTGGGCAAGTCACTTAACCCTGTTTGCCTCAGTTTCCTCATCTGTAAAATGATTTGGAGAAGGAAAGGGCAAACCACTCGAAGATCTTTGCCAAGAAAACCCCAAATGGGGTCACAAAGAGCTGAACACAACTGAAAATGATTGAATACCACACCAAGGCAGTGTTTCCTCACTAGCTGTGTGACTTTAGGTATTTGGGGCATTTCCTGTCTGTGGGGTTCCCATTTTTCAGCTATAAAATGACAAATACAAAAGACTAATTAGACCAGATGATTTCTAAGATTACTCCCAGTTTTAACATTCCTAAGAACAATACAGGCTAATGCTTAACTGACTCAAATTCATGCCTACAGACTAGAAACAAGAGAAGACTAGGTTAAAAAAAAGTTGATAGTCCCAGGTTAGCACTGATCAAGTCTGTGCTCTTCCCTGATCTTTGAGTTAAATCTCCCTCTCTCCACCCCCTGCCTATCTAAGCCCAGGTACAGGACAATTGGGGAAGCAGATCTATTTATTCAGGCCTAAACTACCCTCAATATCTCTAAAGATAACAATCCCTGCCATGGGCAATCTGAAACAATATTCTTCAGGACACTCACCCCAGTGAGAGGGAAGTAGGGGGAGGGAATGGGAGAGGGAAGCAGGATTCAGTGGGAAACTTCTGAAAATGAAACAGGAATATGTGAGAAAAGATAGCAAAAGAAAAAAAAACACCTGAATTGGGATTTCAACCCACCAGGGGTCAATTCCTACTTTCTAATTTATCCAAACAATTATTTCTTCTCTCACCAGGGAGTGGCAGGGGGATTAGAGGAGAAGGAGGGGGTGAGGACAGACTTTAAAATATTGTCTTCCTTCCTCAACTTTCTCTCCCCTCGTTTTAGATGAGTATAGAGTGCCAGGTGGCCTGAGTCTCTGGGGGAGCTAACCATAGCAATACAAGGCTGGCTGCTGTAGAAACACACATAGAGGAAGGCTGATGTTCGGCTGTCAGAGTCACTGACACTGCTACCCCTTCTCTTGATGAATGAAGAATGTGGAGTTTGCCTTTCCTCTTCTTTGTTCTTTGTTCTTGGTTCCAACGATAAATAATACCCAACATGTTCATTTATTCTGCCACTAGAGTCGAGGGCTAGACATTTCAGCTGGGACATCAAAAATTTTAAAGTTCCAGAGTTCCTAGACAACGAAAATGAGGTGAGCCCATCATTCAGTCAGTGATGTGTTCAAATGATTAAGTTAAAATGTGTTAAAAGATAAAGTGTTCACTGTGCACTGAACCCAGGGATGATGAACTGGGAGGAAGAAGAGATATAGGAGGTCTGACTCCTTAGCTTCAGGAAGTTTATAGCCTGATTTGAGAGACGGGGGGAAAAAATGTACAAATATCTGGGGGAAAATTTAATAAATATAAATTAATTTAATGCAAGCTAGGTATGTGAGTATGAAGGGATATAGAGCAATGGAGTAGTCAGAACCAGATAATCAAGAGAGGCTTTACAGAGATAAGTTTGGACCCCACCCCCACCCCAGGGCAAAACCAGAAACAAAGGAGGGGAGTTGCCAAGAGGCCTATTTAGGCCTGATGTCATTTCCCAAGACCCTGAGTTGTGAAGGTGGAACAGACTGTAGAGAGAGGTCGTAGGGCCCCCTTCATGGAAGAAGATCTTTCCAGGACAGACTAGATGACCAGAAAAGGAAGCAGATAATCGTGTGCGTTCTTTTTCAGGGATACATTAGCTGTAGAAGTCCCTACTGAAGCTAAAATTCTGTGATTCTATGACCTGAGTCTAGCCTAGGCCCTCTCTGTTGTGAATAAACACGTCCAGAGGTGAACCAACAGATTATTCCATCTCAAAAGCAGGTCACCTGGCAGATAAGAGGCCCAGACCTTTGTTCTGTTGTAACTACCCACACCTGAGACTATGGGTGAGGCTAAATCACTCACCCCTGGGACCCTCTCCCTCATTTCTACCTCCTGGTCTCCCTGGCTTCCTCAGGACTAAGCCCAAGTCTGGGATTTAGGACTCAACTTCTGTAAGGAGCTTGTCTCTGTCTCCTTTCCACTCCCCCAGGTCCATCCCTCTGAGATCACCTCCAATCTAACACGGACAGATTGACTGACTGATAGAGAAATAAATAAATGAATGAACGAACAAATAGACACATAGATAAAGATACACACACATTTACACATAAACATGCATGTATGATATGTGCCATGTGTGCACATTTGGCCACATTTCATATGCATAAACATACATGTAGGTGTGGACGTGTTTATGTGTGTACAAACTTGTATACACATACAAATACATGTGTATATATCTATACTTAGACTTATGCATTCCTATATGCACATGTATGTATATATTATACACACACATATGCGAATATATTATACACATGTTATATACACATATATTACACGCATATATACTATACACATACGTATAGTATATACACTATGCACTTATATGTTGTATACACATATGCACATATATATTATACACATATATTATACACACAACACAGTATCCACCTATTTGTATATGTCTGTATGTATTGATTGTTAGAGTCATATTCAATTCTTTGTGACCCCATTTTGGATTTTCTTGGTAAAGACACTAGAGCAGCGGTTCTCAACCTGTGGGTCACGACCTCTTTGGGGTCAAACGACATAGGGGTCACAGGAAGACACCTAGGACCATGGGAAAACACATATTTCCGATGGTCTTAGGAACCTCCTCTATCCGTCTCCAGGCGGTTTGGCCCACATGCAGTTACGCCCACATATGACTGTTAAAGGGTCGTGGCATTAGGAAGGTTGAGAACCACTGCACTAGAGTTATTTGCCATTTCCTTCTTCAGGATATATATATAGATAGATATATACAGATAGATATATATGTATACACACAAATTTGAATATATACAAATATACATATATATATATACACACACACACATTTATGATATCTACCAATTTGTACATGTGGATGTATGTATGTGTACATATATGCATATATATTTGTTTATATGTAAACACACATACATGGTAGATGGGTATAATATGATCTAGTATATATACATACACACATATTTATATTTTTATATATATAATATATATGTATATATAATATATATATATATATATACATAGTATATAAAAAGAAAGTTGCTGGGGCATCATCTCTGCTTTTGGAACGTGAGGTCCTTGAAGACAGGGTTTTTTCCTCCCCCTTTCTCTGTAACACCAGAGCTTAGCACAGTGTTTGGCCCGTAGTAAGAACTTAATAAATGCTTCCGGTCATGACTTATTGATTTGTTTATACCTCCCATCTGTGACCTGGAGATAATATTCCCCACCCTCCTCCTCTTGTAATTGTCAGAGAAACTGTGTGGTACAAAGAGCGCTGAGTGATCTTGAAAATGGTAAACGTGGGTTCAAAACAAAGTTCTAACAATGATTAGTCAGTTATATGACCTCAGGCAAATCATAAGACTGTATATTTAGAGTTGGAAGTCTCAAGAGGTCCTGGAGTCAAATCCTCCCCTTTAACAGGTGAGGAAGCTGAGAGGCAAAGTAACTTGCCCAAGGACACACCAATAGGTTGAGAGTCAGGATTAGAACCCAGGTCCTCTAACTCCCAAACCATTGTTCTTTCCATTCTACCAGATTACTCCTAAATATATCATCACATTTCATCTTTCTGAGGTTCAGTTTCCTCACCTATAAAATGGGGGTTATTATACTTGTTCCATTGACCTCACTGAGTTGTTGTGAGGAAAGTACCTTGTAAACCTCAAGTGCTATTGAAACCAGTTATTATCAACTCAGAGAGGAAGTATGGTATAATAATGATAATTAATAATAATAATAGCTAGCATATAGAAAGCACTTTAAGGTGTGGGAAAAATTATCTTATTTGAGAATATATAATAGAAAGGGTGTCAGAATTGGACCCTACTTGTATACTAGACGCTGATATTTAATTTGCCTTCTCTGATTCTCAGTTTCTTCACCTTTCACTTGCAGACAGTAATCCTCGCAAGATTTGTTGTGAGGAAACCTCAAAGAGCTGTACAAATGTAGGGTGGTGGTGGTAGTAGTAGTAGTAGTGGTGGTGGTGGTGGTGGTGGTGGTGGCAGTAGTGGTAATGGTAGTAGTGGAAAAAACTCAGTTGTTCCAAAATCAGCTCAAGTATTCTTTCTTACAAAATTTCTATCCTAAAAGAACACTAGAATCAAAAGTCTAATGTCGCTATACCCTTTTGAAATACTGTGGGTACAGAAATTCCTAACTTTACTATGTCATATTCATTGTAGCTGTATATATATTCATCCCATCAGTGACCATTCTGTAGCACAAATATGCTATACATAGCACAAAGCAGAATATGGTTTGGATATGACTCAAGCTTGGGTTGGACATGCGCTGGAAGAAACTGTGGGTACTCTCTAAAAGAAATCTGTTCCCTTTGTGAAAACTGGCTATTTGAAACAGGCAGCTTTTCTCAAAATATGGCCACTCAGATTTCACCCTCCCCCATCTCTTTCCATTGCCCATGATTTTATAATTGGGACTGGACCAACCCCTTTAATTGCCTCCTCCCCATAAAGCCCATAATCATTGCCACTGCCTTCCGGCTGCTGTTGGATTTTAAGAATATTAGAGGTCTCTGGCTGCAAGAACAGCCTCTTTGGGAATTTCTCCCCCAACCTACACTTTTAGTTTTCCTCAGTTTCTTTCCATCCTTTTCCTTTTTGAAACGTATTCTCTTTTTCCTCATTCTCCTTTCCTTCCCCTGTCTCTCTCACCTTTCCCAGTTCATTCCTTTGTCCATCTTGTCTTTCTGTTATTCCCTCTTTGCTCTTCACAAAGTCAAGAATGGCAGTGTCCAAGGGCTGGAAGGGCAATAACAGAAAGTCCCCCATCTTTGGATGTGGGAGTATAGAGGAGGGAAGGAGAGAAGAGCTTTGCCTTCCCCCAACTTGCTGTTGGTGGCAGGAGGGAGGGGAGAGCTTCTGGGTAAAGCTGGGCATCTGGTTTCCCTGAATTTTACAATATAGGATTTCCCTTTATCTGTTAACTTTGACTGGTCACTTTTTCTATCTGTGCCTTGTGTGACATGCTATGGGAATTCCAGTTTCCTTAGTTTAAAATGTTATATGTTAAAGAGTTTAGTCCTATTTAATAGGTCACATCCAATACTCCCTTCACCAATGACTCAATTAGATCCTGCAAGAACCCACAGACAGAAGAGAAAAAGCTGTAATGAGGGTATGTGTGGCCAGAGATTGAGACTAGGGAATGAGGAGCAGTAGGAAGGGCTATAATCCATGGTCTCCCACCTGGAGCATTCTCTATTCCTTTTAAAACTCTACTCAAGACTCATGCTCCAACTTACTCAGCAAACTCAAATAATATTAGTGCTAAAAGAGACCTTGAATATTATTTTATGAATGTCCCTTTCCCTGGCCACATATATGAAAATAGTTGCCAAGCTTTGTCAGTCCCATCTCCATATTTCTTGCATTTGTCTCCTTTCTTTCGACAGGGAGCCAACACCTAGCTCGTATGTGTAACATCTCCCCAGGATTACTGCCCCCTAACTGCTTATTTACCCTCTCCCCACTTTCTCCTTTCTCCTTTCTCCAACCTATCTCTAGGCAAGTGCCAAATTAATATTCCTAAAACTTAGGTCAAGTTACTCCCCTGCTCAAAGATCTTCAGTGGCTCTCTGTAGCATTTAGAATAAAATACAGTTCCTCAGTCTGACATTTAAAGTCCTCTACAAAGCTATCATCCATCTTCTTTTCCAGTCTTTTTTCTTCATCCTTCTTCACATACTCTCCACTCCAAACAAATAGCTGTTCCCTGCACATGGCATTCCATCTCCTTCGAATATGATTCTTCCTTAATAGCCATCTTTTAGGATCACTAATTTGCCTCAAAGTTCAGCTCTGGTTCCTCTTCCTATAGGAAGACTCACCTCATACTCCTAGTTCTGTCTTCTTCCTTAAATGATGTCATATTTACTTATATAACATCCCTGATCAAGTTATTTTCTCCTGGTACAACTAATCAAATTATTGAAGGAATGAGTAACAGAGATATAATCTTACTTGATAATAATATATAATAGAAAGAGTGCCAGGACTGGACCTTGACTGTACACTCAGCTCCAATATCTCCTTTGGCCTCTCTGAATTTCAGTTTCATCAACTTTCAGATGCAGACGGTAATCCTCACAGAGTTGTTGTGAAGAAACCTTAAAGAGCTGTACAAATATGGCTTATTATTATTAGTAGAAAAAACTCAGTTGTGCTAAGATCAGCTGAAGCACTCTTGCTTACAAAGTCTCTATTCTAAAAGAAAATTAGAATCAAAAGTTCAGTGTCACTGTATCCTTTTGGAATGCTGTGGGTGCAGAAATTCCTAACACTACTATGTCAAGGGGGCCTAGAGGTCTTCAAAGAAGGGTGTTTACTCTGTTAACCCTTTAAGAAAGTATGAAGATGTTGTTTAGTCAAATTTGATGGAATTCAAATCTGGCTAGCTGAAGTATTTGCCATGCTTTGGCAGCATAACTTTAAGTTGCCATACCTTTAAAAAGTAAGGTATACTCTCTGGAACTTAAATGTCAAAGCTGGAGACTGCTTTGAGGAATGTGAATTCTGATAGCCAAGAAGGCTAGCCATTGAAGAAGAGCCCAGTTCTTGAGAAGCAATGGGGTAGAGGATGTGGAGGGAGATACATTATGCAGCAAAGCTCCTTACCTAGAAGAAGACACTGCACACAGCAGAGAGAAAACCCGGTCCATCAAGACACGAGACTATAGGAGCTCTGTGAGAGTTACCCTGGCGATCGGGAGTTGTGCTTCAGAGAGGAAGTGGCCCAGGGAACCCAAAAGAACAACCTAATTCAAAAGCAGTACTCCACTCACTACACCATGCTATCCCAAATAAGGCGAAAGAAAGTTAGCAGGAGAGGGCAGCAGGTTTACTATTAAAGAAGTAGCAGGGGGATTGAAAATTGCATCATGCATAGTGAATCCAATGGACATTATTAACAAAGGGGCACCATAATGCTGCTATTCCATCTCTGTTTTTTGTTTTTTCTGTTTTTGTCAATCAACAGATTTTTATTAAAGTTCTTCTAAGGATCATGAGGAAGCATTAGGGTACAGTGGAAAGAGAACTACATTAGGAATTAGGACACTTTGGTTTCAGTCTCACCTCTGTGTGTCTTGGGCCAATGACTTAAAAAGTTAGTTTGCTCATCTGTATAATGGGGGAATAATAATAATACCAATGATATATATCTGTATTTATGTCTCATTCCCCTTCCTTGTCTGTTTTCATAGAATCATCTTTCTCTCCCTTTATCCCTGTATCTGATATTCTCTCACAACATAGAATTATCTCTACCTATCATTCCCATCTTTTAGTTGTTTGGAGCTCTGAAAGGGGCTGGAAGCAGAAATCTCAGGACTGTGATTTCACATTCAATCTCCAAAGGCCTCAGAGGGTATAATTACAGGACATTGAGTTCAGTGGCTGGGGGAAGAAGGAGGGAGGAAGGGAATGAAATGACATCTGCAATGGGCTGGAGATCAAGGCAGGATTGGTGACTCAAGGGTCTCCAACATAGTGCTACAGGAAACCCAGCAAACAGGTGGCTTGTAAAGGCCAGCCAACTGTGTTCATGCAATGGAGGAGGCGGCAGGGGTAGGGGGGAACAGAGAGAGGAGCTGGATTAACAAGCTAGTCTGTGAAACTGGTTCTCCCCTTTCTAGGGAAGAAATTCAATCCCAGCACTGAGTGTCTGGCTTATATTGAAGCCAAACAGGATGTTTTTCCTCTTTCTCCCCTTGGCTTCTACCCTAAGACTTAGCCACCTAGGAGACACAAATCAGAATTTATTCACAGGTAGTGAATAACACCTGTAACATCCCAAGAGACTGATCTAAGGTAGCTCAGTTCTCACTGATCTGCAGACTCAGTACCTGGCATAGTTCTCAGAACACAGAAAGCACTTAAATTATGGGAATCTGCCTGCTCTTCTGGGTAGAGGTTGTCTTAACCAAAACTTCCCATCAATTAATCAATGAATCTATAGGTATTTATTAAGTGCCTATTATATACAAAGAGAAATAGTTCCTGTCCTAACGGAGCTTATATCCAGGTTGTTTCCTTTATGCAGACCAGCCTAAACATGACTGATGCTTTCCAGTTTGCTCTTGTTGACTGTGGAATTCCTTTGTCCAGCCATCGGTTTTTCCTTTTATGAAAAAAGAGAACATCATCTCACAAAGTTAAGATAAGGAGCACCTATCAATCACAAATATCTCTTGTCACCATGTTTTGTTTTACTGATAGGGATCAAAAAGACTGGAAACCACTGATAAAGACAATCATTCATTTAATGTTCAATGGACAAACATTTACTACATGTAAATGTTATTATATTAGCTCTGAAAGGGGCTGGAAGCAGAAATGTGCTAGATACAGGGGAACATATAGTTCCTGGATTCAAACACAGTGCTTTACATAGAGCAGTACTTAATAAATGTTTGGTGAATTAAAGTGCACTGAATTTGTTGAAAGAATATTAAATAAATATAAACTCTTAAGTCTTGATTTTTCAGGCCCTCTGCCTGTTGACTCTGCCCCCTGTATTGCCTCCTCTTCTCTTTCCTAGAAGTCTGCTGTACCCTGGTTTTTCTTTTTTTGAGGGGGAAGGCAAGACAAGTGGGGTTAAGTGACTTGCCCAAGGTCACACAGCTAGTAAGTGTCAAGCATCTGAAGCTGGATTTGAACTCATGTCCTTCTGAGTCCAGGGCCAGTGCTCTACTCACTGAGCCACCTAGCTGCCCCTACCCTGTTCTTTCTGGTGCCTCTGTCAGCCTACTCTAACCTCAGATACCCTTGGTTCAATAGTGTGATAAAGAGATTACAAATACTGCCCTCCCCAGGAAACAATATATCGGATGACCACAACAGTGTAAATGAACAACAAAACAATTGAAGTGAATGTTGTAAAATTACAAAGAAGAAGCATAGCCCTAAAGGACAAATATGAAAAGAAAACTGCACCCCAATCCTTTGAAGGAGTGTTCTGGGGCATAGTTTATTGCCTATATTGAACACTTTTTATATATGTTAATAAGTTTTCAAATTTTTTTTCTCTTCTTTTTTTCTTTTTTTTTCTGGCATGGCTCTCTAGAAGGGTGGGGGAGACAGAAGGAAACTAGAAGGAACCGATAATGTAAAAAATAAAGGACATTTTAAGAAAATCTATCCCATCCCTCCTCCCCCCAAAAAACAGATTGCCTTCGGAGAGCTTATACTTTAATTAAAACAAACAACAGAGAAAAGAAAAACCAGTGGGCAGATTAAAAGCTAGAGCATAAAAGTAATTACATCATAGAAGTACATAACAAGGAAGGTTATGATGATCAAAACTTCTTCAGAGTCTCTCCAACATTTCTCTAGTCTAGTCTTGAAATAGCTTCCTGGCCTTCAGCCTTGATTTTAGGTGAGGAGTCAGAGGAATGAAGAGAGGACCAAGTGGAGACACAAATGGTATCGGGGATGCGTTGTATAAACAATACTAATAATAATAGCTTGCACTTAGTGAAAGTATCTTTTTCAAAACTACTTCTCATCAGCAAAGAACACAAAGGTTGTTTTCATCATACTTAGACTCAGCTGATCAGATAGGAGTGAAAAGTAATCTCCTTATGGAGGGGCTGTGGGGCACAAGGAAGCTATTAATGGGTCCGAGAGAAAGCAGAAGGACTCGGGCATTGGGTGGAATGTAAGACTAGAAGGGTAATATGGAGGCCTGTCTATTATTTGGCAATTGTGGTATAGGGGAGAGGAAGAATGTTGAAAGTATATGTGTATGGGATAGTGACAGACTGAGAAATTTGGTGTGCAGGGTATATGGAGAAGACACTTTAAGGCAGTGGTTCTCAACCTTCCTAATGCTCGTATGTGGGAGTATGTAGGAGTATGTGGGAGTATGTATGCATATCTGTATGTGGGCGGACCTTCTGATAGATAGGTCTCAGTTCCTAAGACCAATGGAAATATATATTTTCCGATGGTCTTAGGCAACCCCTGTGATCCCTGTGAAACAGTCATTCAACCCCCAAAGGGGTCACAACCCACAGGTTGAGAACCGCTGCTTTAAGGTATGGAACAAAGCTAAGAGATACTTTGAACTGAGAAGCGGGTGGATTAAAAGCTTTAGGAAAAAAAGCAGGCATCCCCTGGCTTCACTAATTGCAGACTAGAAATAACCTAATGCTGCAAATGAATTTTCACCTTTTTTCCTTCAATCCTATGGGTCCGATAGCCAAGGACTTCAGTGTCAATTCAAACTCCAGCTCAAATCAATTCATTTGACATTTATTGAATGGTTACTACATACAGCATGGCATACTTTCCCTTTCTGGGGAAGGAAGAAGACGAAAGGATAAATAATAAAAAAGATTCCTGCCCTCAAATAAACAATCTTTTGTTCAGCGTCATAGACTAATGCTATCCAAAGTGGGAGCTGAGGTCTAACTCCATAGAGTGTATGATCAGCTTATCAGAAGAGTAGGAAAATATAGCCAATCATAGGGCTCATCTCAAACACACCCACATCTACCTCTATTCCCCTCAAAAACTCCCCACTTGGTCCCTTTCTTCCCAAGGTGGTTCCCAGTCTGAGAGGACATCCATCTCTCAGGGTAATTCTATAACCTAACTACCACCCAAACACCTAATGGGGAACAAAGCAGTGGTTGTGGAGTCAGAGGGCTGACGTTCAAATTCTGCCTCTCTGGGTCACCTGTGTGACACTGACAGCATCACTAGCCTTCCTGGGCCCCTATAAAATAAGAAGTTTGAATTGAAAGCCTTCTGAAGTCATTCTGTCCTACTTCTCTGATACTGCTGTACCATGCTTGAAGGAGAAGAGTTGGGGATAGGGTTTCTTTTTAACTTTGTAGGAATCTGGGTCAGCTAGGTGGTGCAGTGAGTAGAGCACCAGTTCTGAAGTCAGGAGGACCTGAGTTCAAATCCAGCCTCAGACACTTACTAGCCATGTGACCTTGGGCAAATCACTTAACCCCAATTGCCCTGCCCTTCTCCCCTCCAAAAAAGACAGGAGAAAAAAAAAAAAACTTTGTAGGAATTCACTACCCACCACGGTAGAATTCAGAATTGAAGAGCCAGACACAGCCTCTTGACTAGAGTTCCCAACCCTCAGGACAAGGGCTCTGGGTTCCACAGGAATGGGACTTTGTGGAAAAAGTACTAGTTTTCTGTTTCTTAAAACATGTAGATCATGGCAGTGCTGTCCCTGTGTGCTAGCTCACATGAGTAGCTCTGAAAACACTAAGGAAATAAGGTGATCGGTGGGTTGAAAGCATCTCCAATTCCTGTCTCTAGCCTCTTGAACTCGACAGAGTGAGTACAATCTCTTTTGGGATGAGTGTTAAGAAACAATGTGAGTAGGTCTTTTCAGGAGGGGAATTTTATGCTTTATCAAATGGATAAAGTCCGGCCCTATCTCTGGTTGCTGATTGACATTAATAGACCTAGAGCAGAAAGAGGCTTACAAGGCCATCTACTCCCACCCCCTCATTATACATATGATAATAGGGAGCCCATAGAAGTTAAGTGACTTGCTCAAGGTCACAAAGAATCAGTATCAGAAGTGGGATTTGAAACCAATTAGCTACTCTGGATTCCAGAATCAGGGTTCTTTCCACTGCGCAGTGGTGTCCACCTATGTCCTCCTCATCCATGATCTACCTCAAATGCCGTCTCCTCCATCAAGCCTTCACCGAGCTGGAAATGGTGCCTTTCTCATCTGATGGCATAGCACTTTTTACTCACAGGTTTGGGGGGGAGGGGAAGCTTGGCAAATCTGCATATAGCTTTATGTTATTTATATATTAATGTATAAATAAATATATGTGCATGTGAGTTATGACTATTTTCATTGTATTGTTATCTGACATTTACATAGAGTTTTATATTATATGTATAGAAGTAGTCCTGGAGTCAGGAAAATTCATCTTCCTGAGTTCAAATCTGACCTCGAAGCTTACCAGCTATGTTACCCTGGGCAAGTCACTTAACCCTGTTTGCCTCAGTTTCCTCATCTGTAAAATGAGCTAGAGAAGGAAATGGGAAACCACTCCAGTATCTTTGCCAAGAAAATCCTCAATGGGGTCACAGAGAGTCCAACACAACTGAAAATGACTCAACAACAAAAACAACTTATGGTTTACATAATGCATTATCTGTGTTTTTCTTATCTCCTCTTACTATATTATAAATTCCTTGCAGGCAGAAACAGCAAATAATTTATCTTTTTATTGCCAGTACCTAAAATAGTGCTTTGCACGTATTTAGTAAATTTTTTCAAATAAATGTTTGTAATGATGGTACCTAACTTTTTGACTGTGCATCTCTATCAGTAAAAAAAAAATTTGAACATTATATTTATTATATTTATTTGTTCCTGAACTAATTATTATGTATATTATAAAATTTACAAAAATTAAAATTAAAAGAGGATTTTGGTCCTAAAGGGAGGGAAATAGAAGAAAGGCAAAAAATAATCATTTTATTAAATACCTGCTGTGTGCTAGTACTGTGATAATCCTTTATAAATATGATCTCGTTTGATTCTCACAATCATCTTGCGGCTAACTGCCATTATAATCATCTTCATTTTACCACTGAGGAAACTGAGGCAAACAGAAGTTAAGTGATTTGCTGTGCATCACACAGCTAGTTAGTGTTTGAGGTCAAATTTGAACTCAGGACTTCCTGACTCCAAACCCAGCACTCAATCCACTGTGCCAGAGAAACTGGAGTTTATTGAGTATGGGAGTGACATGGTCATATCTGTGCTTTAGGAACATACTTTTGGTAGCTGCATAGAAGATAGAAGAGAGTCAGGAGAAATCCATGGCAAGGTGAGCAACTTAGGGGCTATAGCAGATAGTCCAGGTGAGAAGGGATGAGGGTATGAACTACAATGGTGACTAAGTACAGAGAGAGGAGGTAAGTTTGAGAGATGTGGAGACAGAAATGGCAAGATTTGACAATGAATTAGATATGATGGGTGAGAGTGAGTGAGGAGTTGAAGACAACATCAAGGTTTTGAGCCTGGGTGACCAAAGGATGGGGATGCCTTCAACAGTAAGACAGGAATAGGGGAGTTTGGAAGAGGGATGAATTTGTGAAGGGGAAATAATATAATGTGCGTGATCTGTCACAACCTATCCATAATTGCTCACTCTGTCCCATCCAAAGTGAAAAGAGGGGAAGGGCAGGGTTCTTACTCAGTAGTCACTACCCAGTGTGCAGAGGCTGTCCTCCAAAGGGATGCCTGCCAAAGCCATGAAGTAGTCTGGAAGACTTTAGCCATGAGCTAAAGCACGAAGAAATCCAAGGATAAACTAAACTAAATACATTTTTCCAGCTCAGGACCACATAAAGAGACAGCCAAAAGTCTGCAGGCATTCAGGAAGTAAACCAGCCAGAAAAGTCTGGACTCTGAATGAAGCACAGGGAAGTCTTCTAAAGCATAAAGCAAGAAGGAGCCAAGGATGGGAGCAGGGACACCAGGAGTCTACAGTTTGATGGCTCTGGCCCCAGCCTGGGAGAAGTGGAGTCGGGAGTCGATAAAACTTACATTGGTAGGGCCAATCAAGTCAATCAAGATCAAGCCTCCTGGCATAACTTGTTGGCTTGGGTCACTTCTGAGGTTCTTAAAGAATAAAGCGCTCACTATTGGGAAGAAACTGTCAGGACCAAAGACAAAACAGATCAAGACCAAAAAAAGTCCCACTATTCTTTCTAGACATGCACAGAGTCTGGCCCTGATGTAAAATCCCAATACAGAAAGTAAGGCTGGAAAATGAGTATACAAAAGGAAAAACATCAATGCTAAAAAATAATATGGAGTCAGGAATGCCTAAGACACAATTCCAGAAGAAGCCAATGCCACAACTACAAGAAAGACCTCAAAGAAAAATGTAGCATTGCCACAAGCTTTACTAGAATTCCTGGAAGAAATAAAATGAGTTTTTAAAATGACATTATAATTGAAATGAGGACTTTAGAGGAAAGAAGGAAATTTTGAGGAAATTTTAAAGAGAATAATCAGCTTACTTAAGTAACAGATTCCCTAAAAATTAAATTGGACCAAACAGAAATCAAAGACTCCGTGTGATAACAAGAAATAATAGAACAAAATCAGAAGAAAAAAAAGAATGATAAAAAATGTAAAATATCTCATATCAATAAAGTTGTCCTAGCAAACTAGTTAAAAGAGGGAAAATCTAAGAGTTATCAGACTACCTGAAAACTTCAACCAAAAAAAAAATCTAGATAATTTGTTTCAAGAAATCATGAACACTACCCAAAACTAGAATCAGAGGGCAAAGTGAAAACAGAAAGAATCCACTAGTCACTTCCCAAGAAAGAAATACCAAATTTTAAACTCCCAGAAACTAGAAATCATGAACACTACCCAAAACTAGAATCAGAGGGCAAAGTGAAAACAGAAAGAATCCACTAGTCACTTCCCAAGAAAGAAATACCAAATTTTAAACTCCCAGAAACTACCATAACCAAAATCCAGAGTTTCTATGTCAGAGAAAAAAATACTACGAGCAGCCAGAAAGAGTTCAAGTCCCATGAACTTATATACCAAGAAACCATAGTCAGGACCATGTAAGACCTGGTATCTAGCATCATAAAGGAAATAAAAGTTTGGAATGTACTATTCCAGAAGACAAAAGATAAAGGCTTATACATCAAGAATAAGTCATTCATCAAAATTGAATATAATCCTGCATGAAGAAAATGGACCTTAAATAAAATATGATTTCCAAGTATTCCTGATGAAATGATTAGAGCTGGACAGATATTTTAAAATTTTTTTAAAAGGGTCAAGACAAGGTTTCCAATTTGAGGAATTGGAGGGAATTATATAACGAGAAGGTTTTTACATTCTAAGAGAAGGGAAAAGAATAAGTCCCCACAGAGTTGTAATGTCTCTAAGCATCTTAAAGAGAGTATATAAGACACAAGTTTTGTTATGTTTTTATCCTCTTAGAGAAAAAAAATAAGGGGAGAGGAATATACTATAGAAGAAAGAGAGTGGATGGGGACAGTATTTATTATCACATATAATCAGAGTACTTAAGACTTTCATAGTTGGGGAAGATACAGTGAATAGGGCTACATCTGAACCAGACAAAGAATTGTTGAACACTCATTCACAAAGAATTTGGTATAGAAATAAATTAAACCCAACAACTGGGAATTGTGGGGAATGGAGATTAGAAAGAAGATAGATTCAGGGAAGAATTAGTCATAAGTAAAACAAACCCTACCTTCAGAGGATAGATCAGGAAGAAAGGAATAAAAAGAAAAGAAAGTGGGTTCTGAAATATAGTCTTGGGTACTTAGATATAGTACTACAGTAGGAGGTAATGGACATTCTCTAGGCCTCACTTTATTACCAACTCGTTGTATAACCTTAGTCAAATCTGTCACTTCTCTGAACCTTTTCCCTCATTTATAACTTAACTAGATAAGCTCCAATAGCTTAGCTCTGGAATGTTATGATTCTGTGTAGTGCAGTTCAGAGATATGTACTTAAAGAGATTGGAAGTGTCTGAGAAAATAATAATTAACATTTATATTTTGTTTACTATATGCCACGTACTGTGCTAAGCACTTTATAACTATTATCTCATTTGGTCCTCACAACAACTCTGAGGGGTTGGGTGCTTAAATATATTAATATATATATGAGGAAAATGATGCAAACAGAAGTCAGAAGTGCCTTGCCCAGAGACACACAGCTAGTAAAGTTCTGAGACCAAATATGAACTTGGGTCTTCCTGACTCCAGGCCAATGTTCTCTCCACCTACTTGCCTATATGACATCTGTAAACATATTAAAATACTGTTGAGGGCCAACTCCAAGTTAGGCAGGTAGAAGCAGCCAGCTCTTTCTAGCTGCTCCCAGGCCAACAGGATGTTGGCTCACCATGCTCCATGATGTGCAAAGAATAGAGCACCCTGAGTTCTTGCTCACCCTGTATGGGAACATTAGGAAAAGAAAGGACATGTTAGCCTTTGAGGTCTGCCTGATGTTATGGGAATATAGTGATTGAGAGTCACCTTCTTTGTCTCTTTGCTCCATAAAAATCTTGTTGAGAGTATCAATAAATGGAGTTCTATCCTGAACTACCTATCTGGCCCAGTTCATCTCACATCTCTGCTCACACTTGATGCTGGCATCAAGTGGACCCCAGCAAATGGCTCCCAACGTGGGGCAAATAGGGACCTGAAAGGAAGGCCGCCATGGAGACTGCCCTTACATTCACTGGAGCTCCACAAGTTACAAGTACACAGAGAAAGAGATTTTTTTTCAGTTAACCTTTTTTAGTCATTTTGCCTCACCAGGCTGACATGGGAATTTTGAAACTTTCTTTCTTTCACCATGGGTGAAATGTATGGGGTACAATTCAAAGATTAGGAACAATATCTTCAAGTATTAAAGAAAGTAGTGAAAGAAAGGGGGTTTGCTATTACAAAGGAACAGTTAGAGGAGTTTTTAATGTATGTGGAACATTGTTGCCCCTGGTTTTCAAAGGGTGGTACATGAATTTAGTAAAATGGGAGACAATAGAGAGACAGATGAATGAGAGACTAATAGAGGAGGGACCCCTGCATTTCCCCATTTCTGCCTTTTTTCTATGGAATATATTAAAGATATGTTTAACATTAGAAATGAAAGTGCCAAAGGTGGCTCAAACAATGAAGTGTGATGCACTGGTCTCTACACAGTCTGAAACTATAGAAAGAGATAAGAAGAAAATTTCAAAGTAAGTCTTACCTGGCCTCCATTACCATCTAGAGGTCTGGCTTCTGCAGCAAATGTCTGATTTCTGCAGAAAATCTCTTAACAATTTTCTGTGAGTGCACTCTTCCTGTCATTTTCTGTATCTAACTGCTTTGTTTATGTGCCTTTGTGTGAATGAGTGTGAGTAATCTGACACCCCACAAGATTTAATATTCAGCTGGACTGCTGGACTTTCCTTGGAATGCTGTTATCTCTTTCTCTCTGCCTCTCCTTTAAAGGAGAGAGAAAAAAGAAAAAAAATACTTTCTTGTTTAGGTTATAAGGTGGTAATGGCAAGTCAAAGAGTATAGAAGTGTCAGGTAAGAATTAGAAAGAAATAAGGTATGTGCAGCCATATAAGTAGATAGAAAGAAAGGCAAGGGAGTTTAAGCATGCAGCAAAGAGAGGAGCATGGGTGGGAAGTTTAAGAAAGGTATAAACTATTTGCACAAACAGTGTGAACAAAGGTGTTTTTTTTTTTGTTGCTTTTTGAAGGGCAGTTGGGGTTAAGTGACTTGCCCAAAGTCACACAGCTAGTTAGTGTGTCAAGTGTCCGAGGCCGGATTTGAACTTAGGTCCTCCTGACTCCAGGGCTGGTGCTCTACTCACTGCGCCACCTAGCCACCCCGAACAGAGGTTTTGAGAGTAAAAAGTCTGAAAATCTTTCTCTCCATTCCAACTCTGGCCAAGTTTGAGTGTGGAGAAAGCAATAAAAAATAGGAGGGAATTTTTTCCCCTCAGATCAAAGAGGCAAACAGATGAGCTTAAATTTAACCATTTCCCGCCTCACCTAAAAGAGAAAAGTTTTGTGTATCGGGATGCAACTGAAAGTTAATTGAATTCATTCTGGTTACTTTTTGAATTGTGAAAAGTGTTGCTCCTAATTTGATGTTAAAGATAAGTAAGAATTTATTACACTATTTAACATTAAGGCATATTGGGAAAATACAAAGATCTGAAAAAGAAACACCTCTGAGGTGAAGCTTTAAGCTCTCCAATATAGGGGAGAGGGGACATGGCACCACTGGATCTTTTTCCAGAGTTCCCATGCACTGTGACTGGCAAGTTAAAAGCTCTCCCTTTCAAAGAAGTTTTTAAGGAATAAACACAGAAGTAAACGTTAAAACATATGAAAACATTTTACAAAAATTTATTAAAGCCTCTTGTCCCAGATCACACTAAAAAAGAGAGTGCTAAAGAATAATAGAGAATTTGAGTTACCTTCCGCAATATGGCAAAAGGAAGGAAGCATACTAATTATATTAAGGACCCCACTGGCAACAGCCCTGGGCATTCTGAAGCCCGTACTTCTAGGCAAGCAGACAAACCTCTCCTTTCTAACCCCTGAATCCACAATCAGGCTCTGCAGCAGTGAGAAAAGAAGAAAAACCTCTGCAGCTGACAAGCCCAGTTTTTAGCAATAATTTTTGTATGTGATGATTTGGAAATACAATTAATGTCATAATGTCATTGTGTTATTATGGTCTTCCTAAACTATAGTAAAATTATATTATATAGTAAAAATTGAGTGATTGTTGTTAGCCAGAAATAATGTTAGATAAAGCGAATTTTGTTCTGAATTTTGTTGAACCTAATAGAGGAAAAAATTTGTGTAAAAACAGTTATGTCACTTTATCAGTTCTACTAAACCCTGTCTTGAAATGTTTATATCTGCCATATAGAAAACCAGGTATTTACACCTTTACCTGTAGTTAAAAAGGAGACTATGGCTAAAACAATTTGGTTCTCATTTATGAAACTTGTAACATTGTTAATTAATTTGCTGTTTTAATGCTAAAACCAAAAATTGTTCATTGATTACTGCATGTGGAAAGGAGGGGACTGGGTGAAAACTATATTCAGATTAATTTTGTCCATTCAGAACATTCCTCCTGCATGTATGAGAGTTTGCAAAGCAGGGGCATCACCATCAGCCTCTCACTAGAGTCTATGCCAATTCTCCTTATTTTGTAAAACTGCCAAGACCCCTGGAAAGCATCTCTATAGGCAAAGTCATCAGCCTGTAAAAGGAACTTGTTTCAGTTATGTCATTCCTAAACAATGAACTTAACTTGCTAAGAAGTTACAAGTCTATGTACAATAAGTGAAAGTAATTTCTAACAATTGGCTTTTTCACCAGGACAAGCTAAAATTTGAGGGAAAAAAAATGTTAAGTGGAATCCCTTATGTATGAGAGACCTCATAAATCTTTATTGCTTATTACAGCTCTATGGGAATAAAATGAGCTGTAATTGGTTATAAGCTGTGATTGGTGAAAATTGCTGTTTAAGATAAAAAGCATTTAAGACTATATTCAATTCACATATTACTACTTTTTTCCTTCTATAACAAATTTCTATGATCAGAGAAAGTAGTCAGTAAAGGATATGAACTCTTTTGTGTTAGCTTACTGGGAAATCTAATATATATATATTTTTTACCAAGAATTATAACATGTACAGAAATTTATACAAACTACTTAAGGTTCACCTTAACATATTCCCATCGTTTAGAGGGATTCTAAAACTAAAAGCTTTTAAAAGTATTATGATCAGATTCACTTACTATACCTTTTTTGACTTAAAAAAACTTTATGGCATCTAAGAACTCTGCAATTAACCAGGAATTTAGTTTGGTAATAATACTGTGGGAATTTATGTTACTTAAGGACATTTTATACCAACTTAGTTTTAATAAATCTCAATTTTAAATGTTTTTGTTTTAAGGTAAAAACAGCTATCATTTTATAAGTTTTAAACTGTTTTTTTCATAAAAGTTTAGTAATTATTTATAAATCTTAAAACTGGAAATGCATGTTACTACATTGATTCTAAAAAATTATAAAGCTATTAATACTCACTTCTGCTCAAAATGTAAAACTTTCAGCTATCATATTATTGAATGATTTTTCTTCTTCTCCCCTTAATATTCTGTCAGAGAGCAAATATCCAGTGTATGTATATCAACATATTGATGCTACTAAACTTAAATACACACAGAATACAGATCTTTTTAACCTTCTCCAGAAATTACAAACACTCATAAGATAGAGGCCACAACCTGTATTAGAGCTCATTCTTCACTTCCTGGACCTCCATCTCAAAAATAACGCAACTAGTTATCAGAAAGTTCAAGTTTTCCCCACCCTTCTCTCCCCAAACATTCATAAAGCTACATTATCTCACTCTTATTTTCATCAAAATGTACATACTCTATGTAAACAATTCCATATTACTAGGGAACAAGCTAGATAAAGCATCAAAAACTGCCCTCGATACATTATTTATACCACTCCTCCAGTTATTGCCGTTAACCCACGGGGAATTAAATCTAAATATATTTGTCATATGGATGAGACTCATTATCCTTCTTTTGGTAAATTATGACATATAAATGTTACAATAAATACTTTTTGTTCTTATACTTTGCTTCACTCCTGACAGGAGAAGCAATAAGACATGTAATTAACCAAATGTTACAATCTTTTGTTTCAATTGAAAACTGATAATGCCCCTGCTTACACTATCAAATCATTTCAATCTTTCTGTGATAATTTTCAAATAACATTAATTACAGGCATCCCTTACAATCCCACTGGTCAAGTTATACTTGAGAGATGGAATAAAGATATTAAAACCTATTTACAAAAATTAAAAAGGGGATTTGGACTAATATGCCACAAAGGCACCTAGCTACTGCCTTATACACCCTAAATTTTTTACATCTCACTAAAAATGAGTATACATTAGCACCAAAACAATTTGAAAAACTACACACTCCCCAAATGAAGGTAATGTGGAGAGATCCTCAAACAAAGAAATGGGAAGGACCTGACCCTTTACTAATGTGAGGGCAAGGCTATGCTTATGTTTTTCCAGAAGCTACTGAATGACCAGTGAGGGTGCCAGAACAGAATGTCCAAGTGTGTTCCACAACTCACTACCCAGATGCAGAAACTAAGAATTGGGAGAAAGAGGATCAGGAGATCCCTTGCACAAAGACAACCCAATAAGATGTGGCTCAGTGTACCACCTTTTTACAAGATAATACTACCCTTTAATGGAACATTACTTGTTTAAATTATACCCTTGAACAATGCATTAGTGGTTATGATGTCATTGTACTGTTTGTAGAACCACCTTCTTTTGCGTTTTTCCACTAATCCTTCTCATAATTGGTTTCAGACTTTGGAGGAATACGCACTTCAAATAATATCTGATTCTCTAGCTAGAAAAAAGCAATTACTGGACTTTTAATCATAGGACTAATTGCCATAACCTCTCTCTTAATATCAACAACCATGTCTTTTATTTCTTCACTAAGTGAAATACAAGCCACTTAATTTGTGAATGAATTGGCAAAGAATGTTAGCTTGGCTTTAAAAACCTAAGAATCTATAAAGATATAATTTATAAAATCAATTTGTTGGAACAGTCAGTCATGTATCTCCAGACTAGTTAGAAACATGTAAGACCAGACTTTCTCCAATGTAATCATGGATACACCTATCTATGTATAACTCCTATGTGCGGAATATTATTTGAATTAATTGTACGCTTACTCAATGTATATCTAGTAGAGATTCTGTTGTAGTAATTGTTGAAAACCCTTCATTTGCTTTTTCCAACTAATTTAACTTTTGCTTGGTATCAAAGGTCAAGGGGATATGCATTACATATGATTTTTTATTTCTTTTTAAAAAGGGGGAAGCTTTTTCTCTTGGCCGGGACGGTGGCAGCATGGGTAAGTGCCGTGGTCTACGTACTGCTAGAAAGCTCCGCAGCCACAGGAGAGACCACAAGTGGCATGACAAACAATACAAGAAAGCTCATTTGGGCACTGCCTTGAAGGTCAACCCCTTTGGAGGAGCACCTCAGGCAAAAGGGATTGTTTTGGAAAAAGTGGGTGCCAAAGTCAAGCAGCCCAATTCTGCTATCAGGAAGTGTGTGAGAGTTCAATTGATTAAGAACGGCAAAAGATCACTGCCTTTGTTCCCAATGATGGCTGCTTGAACTTTATCGAGGAAAATGATGAAGTTTTGGTTGCTAGATTTGGTCGGAAAGGTCATGCTATTGGTGACATTCCTGGAGTCCGATTCAAGGTTGTAAAAGTTGCAAATGTTTCTCTTCTGGCCTTGTACAAAGGGAAGAAGGAAAGACCAAGATCATAAAAATTGTATGATGTCTTTGTCATAGTAAAAAATGTTCATTTAAAAAAAAGGAGGGGAAATATTTGTCAGATTTCTTGTTACTAGATTCTCTGCCCTGATATTACTGATAATTTCTATGACTGTGTCTGCAATTTCTCTCCTAAGAAAAATCTAAACAGCACAATATGTTAATTATCAAAAAATATTTCTGTAGCCTTTAGGACACAACAGAATATAGATAAGGACCTTTTGTATAAGATCAATGTATTAGAACAATTAGTATTGTATTTGGGTAATGAGGTAAAAGCATAATAAACTTGACTGTTACTTAGATGTGATTACAAATATACGTATATTTGTGTCACCCCCCCCCCCAGCTTATATAATTCTTCCCAGGCCAGCATTACATGGGATAAAATTAGAGCCTGCTTATTGGGAATGTGGCATGATTCCAACATCACCATGGGAATGAAGAACTTCCATCAGATTATCAGATATCAAACATAGTAAAATTTGTGGGATTGACCAAGAAGAAGTAGCAAAAACTATTTTTTACACACTGAAGAAAGTTTCTCCATTTCAGAACACACTGGCTCTTGGTTTGCATTTACTTCCTATATTAATTATTGTAGCTACCTTTTGTATATTTGGACCATTTGGACCATACAAATGGTATTCCATAATGTCAAGGCTTTAGGCATTGAGGTACATGCCCTCAAACTATTTTCTAATAAAGGGGGAAATGTTGAGGGCCAACTCTAATTTAGGCAGGTAGAAGCAGCCAGCTCTTTGCAGCTGCTCCCAGGCCAATAGGATGTTGGCTCACCACTCTCCATGACATGCAAAGAGCAGAGCACCCTGAATTCTTGCTCATACTGTACAGAAGCACTAGAAAAATAAAAGTCATGATAGCCTTCAATGTCTGCCTGATGTTATGGGAATATAGTGACTGATAGTTACCTTCTTTGTCTCTTTGCTCTATAAAAATATTGTTGAGAGTATCAATCGATGGGGTTCTACCCTGAAGTACCTGCCTGGCCTGGTTCATGTCACATCTCTGCTCATACATCAAGTAGCCCCTATAAAAATACACATATGCATGCTGTGGAGAATTAAAATATATAAGTCTAGATGTTATGTATCTTAGAATACTATAGGAAAATAAGATTTTCAGGTACAAAGGGTCTATTTCAAAAAATTCACAAGATCTGGCCATTCCAATTTGACTTTTTTTTCCTACCATGGGTATGTATAAAGGGGACTAATGTCAATGAGGAACTTGGTGAGATCATTGAAAAGGAAATGTGGAATCCTATGTTCTTTTTCCAGTTCTAACTATCCCCATTCATGACCTGAAATCAATCACTTTCTACCTCTGTGTCTTGCAAAATGGTGAAAAATAACTTTTACCCCACATAGCTATGAGGAATAGAACTGAGTCTTCCTTCACCTCCATCCTAATTCCATAAATTCTCCTGATCCTTTAAGACTCAATTCCTCGGGACACTGAAAAGGACCTCAGAAATATAGGGTTTCTCCTTTAATTCCTCCATGACTAGCTATTTATTTATTATACAACTGTTTCCCTTACTAACCTAGTTGCTATTGGGAATCACCTAGGCTTCTGGTTTCTGCTTGCTCCCTTCCTTTTATGTAGAGGAAATATCCTTTGCCTCAGTTAGACCAGTGGCCTCATTGTCCCTCTGTCCACACCATACTCTTCTTGTCCATTTGCCTTTGCTCACGTTGTTCCATCACATACACTCCTGAAATATCTTCTCCCTCCACCTCCATTCTAAGTCCATAAATCCTCCTGATCCTTTAAGATTCAGTTCAATTCCTATTACCACCCTGAAGACTTCCTTCTCCAGCTATTCCAACTCTACCTATTGTTCTCTGTTGGGTCTCTTGTTGGTAATGGAGAAAGGACTTAAATACAGGCTACCCGGAGGCAGAGGGAGTTGCAGCCACGCCAGGCTTAGAGAATGTAGCTAGAAGCAAGTCCTGTGCCCTGAGTTTTCTGTGCAGCTGTTTCTCCCGGAGTAAGCAGAGCCGGGGATGCCAAAGCCTGTTGAGGAAGGGTATAGGTAAAACCTATACATCCTGACCCCCAAAACCATAGCAGTTCTCTCCTTTCTCTAACTTAGATTAGGAGGGCAATGATCAAGTCTCCTGGCATAGCTTGCTGGTTTGAGTCACTTCTAAGGATCTTGAAGAACGCAGTGATCAATTCTGGGAAGAAACTGTCAGGATCAAAGACAAAACAGATTAGGACCAAAAAAAAGGTCCCACCATTCCTTCTAGACATGCTTAGCCCTTTCACAAAATGCCAATACAGAAAGTAAGGCTGGAAAATGAGTAAACAAAAGAAAAAACATCAATCTTACATAATATTAGTGAGCCGGGGGGCCCAAAACACAACTCCAGAAGAAGACGACAACTTCACAACTACAAGCAAGGCCTCAAACAAAACCAGAGCTTTGCCACAAGCTGCATGAGAATTCCTGGAAGAAATGAAATTAGTTTTTTAAATGACATTATAAATGAAATGATGGCTCTAAAGTAAAGAATGGGAAATGTAAGTTCAAGGAAAGGACTTATCCATATTATTTATATACTTGCATAGTTCTTTAGACAGTAGGATTTTTGAGGGCAATACCTGCCTTCTCCTTCTTTGAATCTTCGACACCATAAAGCCTACTCAACAAATATTTATTGAATGGGACACTGGTTCCATAGAGTTGGACTTGGAGCTGTGGGGTAGAAAGGAACTTCACCTTATCTATAATAAATACTCTCTTCCTCCTTATGTCTTCCTTTTGGTCTCCTTCCTCCCATCTTGTTCTTTAGTCAGTTAATAAATATTTACTAAGTGTCTCCTGTGTGCTAGGTACCATGCTAAGCACTAAAATACAAAAAAAAGGGAAAAGATAGTCTCTGTCCTCAAGAAGTTCACAATCTAATGTTCTCCTTACTGACTGATTTCTCTATGTCTTAGGTCTCTTGGCAGCATCTGGTTTGCTTGGTTCTGCCGAGGACATGCCAGGAAGACTCTGGACTACTGCATCCAGTCTTTGTTTTTCAGTTCAAATCAGAGAAAAGTGTAGCCTGGAAATTTCAAATTGGAAATTTTTTCAACTTGAGGCGATAGTGCTCAAATAAATGCCTGTTGACCAGAGGAAAAGTAGAGGAACAGGGGAGAAGAGAGCACATTGGCTCCTGGATTTTTGTACAATAGAAGGTGTTCTGGTCTGAGAGTTGAGACCTAGGCTCAACCACCCACCTCTGGGCAGTAACTTCGCCTCTCAAGAGGAATTTCCCTAGGATCAGCCCAATGATCTCTAAAGTCCCTTCCAGCTGAAGTTGTCAGCTAAAAGTTAGAAATATTCAGTCAAGAATGGAAGTAACTCACAAGAAGGGAGGGGTGTAAGGAACTTCAGAAGATGCAGCTTAAAACCCCACCTCAACCTAGAGTGATTCTTTTTCAGGTTATCTGGAAATCCTGGAGGGCAAAATATTCTAGGCCCAGGTACAGATGGGGAGCTGAGGGGGAGGTGTCACCCTGTCCCAAAACAGCAGAGCAGGTGAGCCAGGGATTGTTACAAGGAGATTTACAGCTGTTTCTCTCTTGTCCTTGCCAGCCCAGCTGTTCAGAACCAGCCTGGCTATTGGCAGAGAGCCTCCCCCATCTAAAATTAGCCTCCGGCTCTCCACCCAGGCAATTCCACTATACTGGCAGACAGGAGCCCTGTGGTGAAGTAATGATTGGGAAGCTGCTGCTTCAGAGCAATCTTGGTTCTGGAAGAAGACAGCGTCAGCCATAGGGCACAGGAGATGGAAAGTAAGGATCTGAACAACAGCAACAAAGAAAGGCCCCAACTTCAAATCATGTTCAAGCTAATGCGGGGATCCAGGAGTTGCCAAAATTCCTACACCAAAAAGAAAACTCAGAAGTGGGAAAAAGAGTCAGTTTTGCTTCTTTATCAAGAGAGAAAATAATAAAAAGAAAAGAGAGGAGATAGAGAGAAGGAGGGAAGAAAGAGGAAGGGGGAGAGAGAGAAAAAGGAAGAAAATGGAAGGGAGAGACAAAAAGAAGGGGTAAGAGGGGAGAAAAGGGTAGAGAGAGAGAAAAAGAGAGACAGAGAGACAGAAAGAGAGAGAGAAGAGAGAAGAAACGTGTGTGTGTGTGTGTGTTTATGTGTTCTGTGACAATGTTTATGTGTTCTGTGACAGTGATGCAAAAAAAATTCTGGGACTGCCTGACCAAGGCAGTACCAGGGTTTAGAATAGGACCCAGGTCCTTGAGTTACTAGACACTATGTACAACAGATAGGGAAGACAAGGAACTTGCTTTCTTGTCATTTTTTTACTAGGGAACCCCCTTCTAATGCCTCAAAGCTGGAACCCTATAACTCTGACTCATCTATTCCTACCTCTAGTCCCCCAGGCTTGGCCCCTGATAGTCTGGTCAGGAAGCCTGTGGTGGAGAGCTGGCCAAAGAGCACTGCCAATGCCATCCCACCCACCCTGCCAGACCAGGCACACAGTGTTTATGTGGTAGGTGCCTGGCAGGGAGACAAGGAGGGGGCGAGCCCAGTAGCACTGAAGAGGAGAAGGGGAGTGAAGATCAGGAAGTCTGTGTGGAGGAAGACAATCTGTAGTCAGGACCTAAAGGAATGTTACTGCCCTAACTCTCTAGCCAGAAGCTCTAATAGCACACTAGTCCCTTCACTGCCCCCAGCTATAAGTTCTAGCCCCTGGCCCCATCCTGAGGTCATGGAAACATAGAATCTTAAAGTTGGAAAGACTTTCAGGTCATCTACTCCAGTGGTTTCCAGACTTGATGTAACACTGCCTGTTCGCTTCCCCCCAGAAAAATTGTTGCATGTCTCCCCCAAGTACTTTTCATAAAATAACATAAGAAAATAATTTTCTTAGATCCTATTTTATTCGAGTAAAATTAAAATTTTATTGTGATTTGTATAACATAAATCAAATATATTCATCAAGAAGCATTTAGTAAGGACTTTCTAAAATAATGTAGAATACAGATACATGTTGACAAAATTCTTTATAATTTCATATTTATAACATAAAATAATGGTAATGGTAATGTGATAGAAGGGCTTATTTTGGGGGGCAAAGTTTCTCAAAACATGGCATCATTGATAATATTTCTACTGCTAATTTTTTCAAGCAGTAATCATGATTGTTAACAGCAGAAAAGCCCATTTCACACAAATTAGATAGATTATTATTAGATAAAATTAGATAAATAGTAGTAAAAATTCTATAATTTGTTTTGATAAATCAGAAAATTCTTTATTTGCATATAATCAGAATATAATATGATTTTCAAGTTGTTCTAATGATGGTTACAATATACTGTCATGAGACAAGTCTAACATACCCCATTCACATTCAGACAGGATAAGTCCAATGTATCATGCTTGCTCATGGAAAACGAGTTGCTCACATATTGATATTTAGAAATATCCAGGTCTTTTAAAAAAATGAAAACTGCTCCTGCAGAATAACCAAGTAACTAAAAAACAAGTCTTTACTTTTTCCCATTTCACTAATGACAGCTTTTTTTAAATTGAGAAACATCAAAAAGATTCTTTTCTAAATCTTTTCCATAAATTTAGTAATTTCATCTTTATAAGAGCATGAATTAGAGGATATTTAATTAATTTATTTAGAGTACTCAGTTTTTATAAAATATGTATTATGCACATATAAATGAATGAATTAAAAAGTGAATAAAAAACATTTAGTAAGTGCTAAATACTGAGATACCAAAACAAAATGAAAACAGCCTCTGCCCTCAAGAATCTTCTAACAGAGAAAGATAGTCTTACAGGGGAGCTTATGTTCTAAAAGAGACAACGCATACACCCAAGGAAGAGTATTTTGGTTTGGAATATTATTCAGTTGGTGAAAACATTATTAGGATGGTAGATTGACACAGACCTTCCAGGAATAAAGACAATATTGATTTGATTTTGGTTTCAAAACTGAAAAACAAGTGGAGGGAGATGAATGGCTTATGCATACAGGGTAAGGCAGCTGTAAAGAAGATGATCTAAAAGTAGAGAAAAATATAACTGGGGTCCACCTCACTATTTCAGTGAACCTAAAGAGGTGCTTGGCAGTCAGCCAGCCCAATAAGGCTCTAGGGTTGGAACTCCAGAGATGAAAGGAGACGAGTACTCAGGGCATGATTTCTAGTCCATTTACATATGAAAATTTTGTTGTAAAATGAATTTGTTCCAGCTTTGTTAGTTGAAGAAAACTGGCAGTTTCCTCATTTAATTCAGATATATTTCAAAGTCCTTTGGCACAAGAAAGCCAGTGTGAGTTGCAATAATACAGATCTTCCCTAGTCTCTGCCCCTTCATCATCAAACAATTTGGAAGGAGTTCTGTTAACAGAGCTTTTAAATAAAGTTTATTATTCTTGTAACAACTTTTAAAATTACTTATACCTCCTCACTCATTTTTTTGATTTGTGATTTTCTATGAAACATGTAATGTACCCAAATTGTACAAGTGAACACATTTTTAACTTTCACATGATCACATGTAGAACTCAGTTTCATCCTGACATCAATTCAGTTCTATGAAGATTCCAATAATTTACCCATATATATTTACTTTAAAATTAATCAATTATGTTGAAATTTTCTCTTGACATGACATTGCCATCAATAGGTTTGCAAAGTAATAAATCTGTTTTAACATCAATTTTTTTTATTTTGAATGTGTTTATTTGTTTACTTTTAGTTTACAACTTTCAGTTCCACAGTCTCTTGAGTTCCAAATTTTCTTACCCTTCCTCTCCTCCCCTCAACCCCCTATGGCAGCATGCAATCCAATATAGGTTCTACAAATACCTTCACATTAAACATTAACCAATCTGTAAAGAAGAAGAATAATCCATGGAATGAACAATGAGAAAGAAGGAACAAAAGAGAGAGAGAGAGAGAGAGAGAGAGAGAGAGAGAGAGAGAGAGAGAGAGCAAGTAGTTTGTTTCAATCTGCATTCAGACTCTAATTCTTTCTTTGAATGAGGAAAGCTCTTTCTGTCATGAGTCTTTTGGAGCTGTCATATAGTGTTGCATTGTTGAGAGGAGTCCAGTCTATCAGAGTTAGTCATTGCAGATACAATGTGTCTGTAATTGTATACAATGTTCTGCTTATGCTCTCCCCACTCAGCATCACTTTATATAAGTCTCTCCAGGTTATTATGAAGTCTGTCTGCTCCTCATTTCTTATAGCACAATAGTATTCCATTACATTCATATACTACAACATGTTTAGCCATTCCCCAATTGATGGGCATCCCCTTGATTTCCAATTCTTTACCACCACAAAAAAAAGCTACTATAAATACTTTTGTATATACAGGTCCTTTTCCCATTTGTATGATTTCTTTGGGATACAGCCCTAAAAGTGTTATTGCTGGGTCAAAGGGTATGCACATTTTTATAGCCCTTTGGGCATAGTTCCAAATTGCTCTCTGAAATGGTTGGATCAGTTAACAACTCCGCCAACAATGCATTAATGTTCCAATTTTCCCACATCTTCTCCAGCACTTATCATTCTCTGTTTTGTCATCTATCAATGTAAATAATATAATATGCACATGCAACCCAGATATGTCAGTGACCCTAATTTTCTTCAGACTCTCTCCCCTCCTTCACCTGCGGGTAGCTGCACCCTCTTTAGCAGTTCATGGTGGTTCGTCAGAGGAGTGTTAACGTGGCTACTACTCTAACTCTTAGGGTCTCAGAGGTAATCTTTGTGGATGGACTATTCCCATCAACATTAAACACATGAGCCCCCACTGGTGTATTCCCTATTAAAAAATCAACCACTAATCCTATTACTAACTAATATGAAATGATAAATACTAAAAATGAAAAGCAAACACAATATTTCTATAACATTTTGCCTATAAAACTTGATAACACCATCTCACTGATAAACACAGTGGAGAGTAGGCAAACAAAAAATTGAAGCACAAAAGCATACATGTTGAGAACACAAGTGGCCAGAGCAATCCAAAACTCTAGAACCATAGATTTCAGTGTCCTCTTTCTGTTTCAGGAGCTATCTATAAAAGTTCCTTCCTATGTTCAACAGATCCTTTCACTGCTAAACTGAGCTGATCTATACTGTGTTTAACACCTCATTGGACACAAAGTCTCACCCGTACTACTTGATCTGTTGGACGTGTTCCCAAGTTGTTCTTCTACTTGGATAGATTTATTTCCAACAGTAACTGTCCATCCATGACTTCAAGATTCAAGCTTAGCTGATGTGATATGTTCATGTGAAGCAGTGTTATTATCCATTAGCAGAAAAGCCATGAACTGTATCTAATGCTGGTTTAAAAAACAAAACAAAAAGAACCTCTGAGCTTTGCTCCTTTGCAAAATTGTTCTTCTTCACCTCTCAGGTAACAAAGAAGTATGTCTTCTGTCTTCCTTCTTCTCTTAGAAGTAAATCATAATTAGAAATGTGGAATGTATTTTCTCTATTCCTTATTCTTTTCAACAAGAAATCATAATGAAGATCCAAGTATATTGACTCGATTCCTTCTTAGCAGTAGGTGGCAATAGAGAGCACTCCAGTCTTTTATTAGTTAATCAGTTTCTAGGGCACCAGGGACAGAGCAGGAAGAGTGTTATAGCCTTGTTTTGATGCAGTTCTAAAATCTATTTTAATCTCTCTCTCTCTCTCTCTCTCTCTCTCTCTCTCTCTCTCTCGTACCATTTCTTAGTTCAACAATTGGGCTCTCCATATGAATGACCCCATCTTTATTTATGGTTAGTAACCAAATTCTCATCTGTCATCTGAAAGACAGCAATGACTTGGTAAATGCTGTCCATCAAGGATATGCAGGTTGGAAATGTGGGTTCTTAGAGAACCTGAAAGATCAAGAAGTCTCAGGGCTTCCTTCTTAGACTGTGGAGGAGCAAGTGTTAAGTCTTTTTCCTGGGCTGTTCCTGGAATCCTCTGTCTAAATTACATTTGTCCCATAATGATAGAACAGTCCAGATGTCCCAGTCATTAACCCAAAAATTCTTTATAGAGTTTAAATCACTGATGCATACCGTGTTCTCCATTCACTCCAATATTCTACTTGTGACATATAGATGAACAACTACTATCTCATAACTCTAAGTCAAACAGAACCCAGTGAATGCCTCTCCTAGAAGCCTAAAGCAGACTTATACTCCCCCAAAACAGACTCTACAGGCAGACAACTCAGCAATGATTTTTCTTCAAAGCAAATGCATTCCCCAAACAAATGAACTGTCAAGGCCGACTCAATTTAACAACTTCTTTTCTCAGAAACAGACATGTTCCTGAGGAATGAATTGTCAACAGTCACTATACATATATATGCATATATATGTATGTATATATATATATATATATATATATATATATATATATATATAAAATGAGCATCTAATGTGTCATTCACTCACAACGCAAGATTTTAGTACAACAATTAATCAATCACAAAGGTTTTCAGATACACAGGCAGCTCTCCTCACAATTTTTCTGTAAATGGAACCACTTGAAGGTGCTTTGCATATGATAGATCGAAAATCATTTGATCATATCAATATGTTTCCCTCTCAGCTCAAGGGATTATCCCTTTCACAAAGGACTCCTCTAGACTCACATGGACGAAGTTAATTCCTTGGAGAAGCTGACCCTAAATAGAGAAGATCAGGCTTTTTCTCCTATTCTCTTAAATCATTAAGTCCCCATGCTGGAGTCCAAGAAGCACTCAAGTTCCAGGTCTCCTGCCTGAACAGCCTGAGCGTGGTTCATTCTATTGATAATGGCCATCTTCTCCTCTGACAAGGGTATAGTTGTGAGATGCACTTTCCACTGGGCAACAAGCACTCAATTCAATAACTTTAGACCTCATGAACTCATAAGGTATAAATGTCCATTTATATATTTATGACCAGAAGCACTGGTCATTTTTGCTCAGGGGAAGAAACATAAAGTAAAAGCAGTTTCCTGACATGATGGGATCCAACCTCAGGTTTACTTAGGCAAGCATGTGTCATCACTGACATATGTATAGCCACTATAGTTCCTTCCAAGGAGGGGGAGAGAGGAGCAATCCCTTGTCTCTCTTGTTTGAAATCCAAAAAAATGTTGGCAGCATACTAAGTGGCATGCTCATAGGGAAGATGAGAGAGTTGAAACTTAAATCTCTTCTTTCAAAACCTAGCAGTGGGTTCAAAACCTATCTGCTTCAGTAATCATTTATGTTCAAAAGAGCCCCAGTCATGGGGACACAACATTGGGGGGTTAATTAGGAGTTTATGCTCTGATATGTCCTCTTGTAAGAGGTCAGAGCACATTATTGCCTACCAAAAGCATGCAAGGCACATACCCATCCCACATGCTACATGCTCCCAGTATAAATAGGCATAGAGAACACCAATATTTCTATAAAGTGAGGCTTTTTATACTTAGCAATACCATATATACCCTTCCTATAAACTTATATGATGGGAGTAAGTCGTTTGATGTAACAAATATTTTCTTTCAAAATTTATTTTTCATTGATGCAAAGGAACTTTTATAAAGTCAACTAAATTAATTGGAGCTCAGAGACAGAGACCACCCTTTGTCTCCTTCTGGGATGCCGAGATGGGGAGACACTCCCTTGGTTCCACAAAGATGTGACATTCCTAAAAGAGATGGGTGTGGTGGATTGCAGTTATGAAGATCTCTCTACCCCAAGGCCTGCCTCAGGGCAATTAATCTGGCCCAACAGAATATCTTCACATTTAACTATGATCTCTCTCACCCAGCTAGAGTATGAGTTTCTTGAGAGTGAAGACTGTCTTTCACCTTTCTTTGTATCCCTAGTACTTAGCACAATACCTAACATATAGTAAGCACTTAATAAATGTTTGCTGAACAACTGACTGACCATACAATAGAGAAATGTCAGCAGGAGGTCAGAAACATTCTGGTATTGAGGGAAGTGACAGAGTCTTCTGCCCTGCTGCATGGGCACAGGGCAATGATACCCTCTCTTGGATGAAGCTTTAGCTGTGCTTCCTAAAACATAAGAAAGCAGTTGATGGTCAGTCCATCAATTGGGCTAGTAAAATTATACAGAGTGTGTTAGAAAGATTATACAAGTAAATCCAGCACCAATGTATTAGGGGCCCTTCATCCCCACTCAAGCCTGATACATCCTCTAAAGTCCCAATTCCATTTGAATTCTTCAGGAGAAGCTAAAGAGAACAGACACAGAAGAAGAGGAATCATGGGCTCTTGGGAGTCGGAATCTGTACAGGTCCTTTGAATAAACTCTACGCATGTTACTATGGGACAGGCCAAATGGAAACACTAAGCATTGACCGATACATCTCATGTAATTTAACTTATATAGGAAAAACAGTAGATGGGGAAACCCAGAGGATTGCAGAAACAGCCTAGAACAGCGGTTCTCAACCTGTGGGTCATGACCCCTTTGGGAGTCAAACAGGGTCACCTAAGACCATCAGAAAACACATATTTCCAATGGTCTTAGGAACTGAGACACCACTCCTCTATCCGTCTCCAGGCAGGTCTACCCACATGCAGATATGCCCACATATGAATATTAAAGGGTCACTGCATTAGGAAGGCTGAGAACCACTGGCCTTGAAAAAGCAAGGAAGTCTGCTTGACCTTTCAGGTTCTCCAGGAATCCACATTTTCTAAGTCATCTACAGTCTTTCAGATGAGGCCCGGAACAGGCTACAGCCTAGCAGCTTCTCCCGTTGAGCCCTGATAAACCCGCAAGGCCCATGTTTCTGGTGGTCTCTAGGAGGCAGCCGGTAGCCCAGGGGTTACTGCGCCTGACGCCAGGAAGAGCGAGGTTCAAACACAACCTCACATACTTCTTAGGTGTGCAACCCTCGACAAGTCATTCAACGTTTGCCTCAGTTTTCTGTAAAATAAAGCTAATGATGGCACATTTTTCATGCAGTTTATGTGAAAGTCAAATGAAATAATATTTTCAAAAAAGCATTTAGTACACTGTGCTAAATGGCCTATAGCAGGCATATATTATATAGTCGGTATATATAGTATATACTCTAATAGTAGTGCGTAAGCATATAGAAATACTTGTTTCCCCCTTCCCTCCCTCTGCCCACAAAGATCAGACTGAGTGGAACCTTGGGCAGGCACCAGGAGGTGATCAGAATAGACAGCTCCTAGGCTTCGAGAGTTTCGGGCTCCCCAAAGCAGCCGCTCACTGCACTCTTTTTGAAAAGCAGCTGCTCACCTGAGACTGGGCCCTAGTGGCTTCTAAACAGATCACAGGGATCACACGATTACTCTTTGTCCGTAGTTAACTGTTATGGGTTGGGCAACATAAGGTGATCCCACTAACACGATGAATAGAGAACAGGAGACTTCTATTGCAAAATGGAAATGCACATTAAAAAATCACATTTGCCTCTGGTATAAGTGCCCTTTACTAAAAGGTGACAACTATTCCAAGGACAAAGACCTCCCGATCAAACCCTAGCACCCTGTCCCAATAGGCCTTCACCTATAAGGACTTGGCTCCTAAGGAATATTGTTTTGTCTAGTTCACTGATAGCTGCATCTGCTCCTAGATAGGCATATGCAATTGGACTTCAGGTGCCATTAATCCTGTAACAAGGGACTTCCTAGGGAATGGGGGTCATGGCAAGTCTTTTTAGTTGGCTGAACTTCAGGCTGCATATCTGGCAATTGAGAAAGCCTTGAGGGGTGGGACAGAGAAGACCTTCATCTACCTTGACTCCTGGGGTTTGGCCAGAGGTCTGGTCAAATGGATTGGGGTCTGAAGAGCAGAGAACTAAACAATTGAAGACTCTCCCCACTTTGAAGTCAAGATCAACTCAGGAACTTTGTCAGCACTTCCCTCTGCATATGGTTGTTTGTGGAGCACGCCAGAACCCATAAGAGAGATCATATGCTAACTGACTAGGTTGGAACCATTATAAGAACAGCAAAGGAATGAATCTATTGCCAGCGTGGCTATTGGAAGAAGTGGTAATGCCATGGCGTGCTAGGTATAGGCCCATATAATTGCAGTAATTAAGGATAAAGGAAACTGCCTACCCAACTCTTCATGCCAGTCAGAGTACTGACCTAATCCAAGGGGCTTTCAACATATCCTCAACTAACAAAATGCCACTCTCTCATCTCAGAACAAAAGGTTTGTCCCAGCTAATCAGTAGATGTATAGTTATGAACCTGACTTTCCAGGTCAGGCAGCCAACCTGCCAGAGACCATGCCTATGACAAATCTATGCCACTTTGGCAAGGGGAAAGGCTTTCCAGTCCAGCAGTTTGCAGGGAGGGGACAATCTTCAAAAACATTATCCTGATAAGAATGAACTGTTTCTGTACATTGTTCTAGCTGACCTTCTCTATTCCTTCCTTACTCTTTCCCCAGCACAGATTAGCATTGGCACATAGTAGGTGTCAATGTTTCCTCCTTCCCTCCCACTGTCCATAAAGATCAGACTGAGTGGAACCTTTGCCAGGTACCAAGAGATGACGTGAATAGGCGATTCAGGTTTCTGGAACTCCAAGCTCCCCGAAGAAGTCACTCACTATACCTCTTCTGAAGAGCAGTTGTTTGGGGGCAGAGCCGAGATGGCAGTGTAGAAGCAGAAAGGTTTCACAGCCCACACATAGCCACCTCAAATACCCATAAAATATGATTCTAAACAAATTTTAGGGCTCCAAAACTCACACAAAAATACAGAAAAATATATCTCCCGCTGAAGACTGCTCAGCAGGAAGGGCTCATCCCAGTGCTGGGAGCCAAAACCAGCCCAGCCTGAAACCTAGGCTTTGCCCCAGGGGCAGCCAGGATGAGCCACAGCCAAAGCCTTCAGAAGAGTGGATCAGAGGCAGCTGTGGCAGTTTCCAGAATTATCAAACCATAAGAAACAAGGACTAAGTGAAAGGTCAGTGGACTTCAGCTAAATTTGGGGAAGAAAAGTGGTCTGGCCAAACTGCCTCCAGGGCAAGGAAGCTGCAAAAGCTACGGCCCTGCAGCCACCTCCATGTGGCTGCTTCAGAGGTCCCAGCCTGCGGACTGCAAGGGGGCCAAGTCATCATTTAGAGGCCAAGTGCTCTTGCGTTGAGCAGCCTGGATCCAAACTGTGGTCTTGGGTGGTGGTCATGAGGTGCGTTTTCAGTGAACCAAAGCTGGTAGGGCTGCAGCAGCCTCTTAAATAGCTTCAAGCAGCTGTGAAAACCCCAGAAATTTGGGACAGAGCTTTCCCCCCTGGAAACAGAGTTTCACAGAGCTAAACAATCAAGTAATTCACTGGTAACATGAGCAGGCAAAGGAAGCAAAGTAAGAACAGTAACCAAACTCTAGAATCCTTTTTTGGGGACAAAAAGGATCAAAGTATGGAATGGGAGGAAGACAACACAGTCAGAATTTCCATACCAAAAGCTTCCAAGAAACATGAAGACTGCCTACAAGCCATAGAGAAGCTTAAGAAGGATTTTGAAAACCAAATAAGAGAAATGGAGGAAAAATTGGGAAAAGAAATGAGAATGATGCAAGAAAATCATGAAAAGCAGTTGCTCACTTGTTACTGGATGCAGTAACTTTCCCCAGTGGAATTAGTCTCAAGGGCCCTGCCCCCTCAGATGAAACAGAGTCAGAATTAAATGACTTGACCAGGGTCGTGCTGCTAGTATCTGGCGCCACATTTGAACTCAGGTCTGCCTGACTCTAAGCCTGGCACTCAATCCACTATGCCACCTAGCTACCCCTATGAATAGAGAGCGTTAAGTTTGAGAAGGTATAGAGACATGAAATTTCTGAATTCTGAAGCCACAGTGCGAGAGGAAAAAATTCTCTGGTTTGTTTCTTTCTAATGAAAATTTTGTGAAACATTAAAATATACAATACTTTTTCTTTGTATTATTTATAACTCCAAAATTATTTCATTAGATAAGAGCATAAAATGTACCTTTATATTTTTCTTTACAACTCCTCCCTGAATATAATATTTCATAGATTTAGAGGCACAAAGGGATGGGAATGTCCATATAGTTTGGGACCAAGTGAATGAATGAGTGTATATGTTTGCAACAAAAGTCTTTCAAGGAGAAACATATTTTTCCCTCTAAGCATCACAAATCTTAATGGTTCAGGACGAGCCAGTGTTTTGTTGCTATTATTTTCTTAAACCTTCATATGAAGGAGTGAAGTCTAAAGAAGGGATATAAACTGACTTTGGAGCAATAACTTTGTTTTCAGATCACAGACTCAGAACCAGAAGGGATCCTTCCTCATCTTACAGCATTAAATCACATCAGAGGTTATTTGGTAAAGTTCCTGGTGGTCTGCATGGCCACCACCTAGCTCTGCAATGCCCTCAAGGAACAAAAGGAGGGAAACAGTTGACAAAAGAAAGACAACGGATATGATTGGAAGAAAAGAAACACCACTGCTTCATGATACCCACATGGGGGTTGAAATCAGGAATCTGGGTCTAACTTGCGTTTGCCTTACCCTGATCATCCTTTCTGATCTAATCTATCTCTCAAACTTTTTCTACTCTATCATCCCTTTACAATGCCCAGACCTACCCTTCCTATCCTCAAGGGTTTGGTGACAAAGCAGAAAAGAAAGTGAAAATATCAAAAGTTTCCAACTCCTCCAATAATCTGGATGGTACACTAAGTAAGCTATCTGCCAACCCATAGACCTTGTCTCAGTTTCCTCTTTCTATCCTGGAGAGGGTGATTTCTGTTCAGGAGATGTTATGAGGATGAATGAAATTATTTTTTACTTTAAGTTGCTTTGAGCTTCTGTGAGAAGTACCATATGTATGACCTTAGACAAGTTCATTTCTCTAGGTTCAATTTTCACAAAGAGTCAGCCATGACTGAAACAATTAAACAAAAACATCATGACTCTTCACACTCATTTCCTTATTCTCAAAAGGGCAAACACCTTTTGCCAAATAAAATAACTTTTTGCTTCAATAAAAAGAAATCCCTTAGAGCAAATAGGAGGCAATATAATCAAAGTTCACTATTGTGTTGTATTATGAAAGCAAACTATTTCTCATTTTCAAGGTAAAGGCAAAGTCAGTTTCTTATCTAACGTAATATTTAATTTAAATGTTATTTTCTTCAGTTCCCCAAGTTTATTTTGATCCTATTTCCTTTCACCCCATCAATATTTCATCTTCTCAAATACACTGTCTCTCATACCCCTACTCCAATTTAAGTCAATATTTATTTTATGACAACTATGTGCAAGGCATTGACATAAGATAGACCTTTTTGAACATGATTTAGGTGACAATGATTTCATTGCTTATAGAAATAAGCAGCATCCTAAGAACTGATGAGAGACTGTAACTGCCAAAATAACCTGCCAATAGAGGAACGGTAAAAAAAAAAAAAAAAAAAAAAAAAAAAAGGAGCCAAGATGGCGGCGTAGAAGCAGCAAAGCACCACAGCTCCCATACAAATACGCTAAAAAACTCTCCACCAGACAGAAAGCACTACAGGCAGCGCAGCAGGCGGGGCTCTTCCCAGCAGTCTGCGACACCCGGCTGAAACCCCGGCCAGCTCAGGCCCTGGGGCATCGGGCGGGGAACCGCGGCTGCAGGAGAGCAGATCGGCTGCACTGGAGGCAGAGTTACCACATTTATCAGGCCAGAAGACAAAAAGGCTAAGAGAAAGGTCAGTGGATTTTGCTAACTGGGGAGGAGAGGAGCGGGTCTGGCCAAACTGCTCCCAGGGCAAGGAGGCAGCGGGAGGCGGCTGTTGCAGCACGAATGGCGGAGAGCCAC
>CM053597.1:159919288-159960608 GCA_028646575.1 Pseudocheirus occidentalis | reverse complement strand
GGAGGGGTAGAGGCAAAGTAAGAAGAAACTGGCCTTCTAGGTTTGGTGGACAAGAACAAAGGCAAAAGGACACCAGGGTGCACAGAGTGCCAGGCCTGGAGTCAGAGAAACTTGGGTTCAAATCCAGCTGCAGACATGTACTGGCTGTGGGACCCTGGGCAAGTCACTTAACTAGTTTCCTCATCTGCAAAATGGGAGTTATAACAGCACCTACTTCCGAGGGCTGTTGTAAAGATCAAATGAGCAATCTACATGGTATCGCTCTTTTCCATGTTTGGCTTTTTTTTCCTTTTTCCCATTGTCCACTCCATTGGTTACAACCCTTCTATACAACCAAACTAATGTCCAATGTGAAAGTATTTGCAGATCCTATACTTGACTGCATGCCACCGTGGAGGGGTACGGAGGGGGGGGGAAGAGTGGGAGGGGAGAAAACTTGAAACTCAAGGGACTCTGGAACTGAAAGTAGCTGTAAACTAAAAGTAAATAAATCAATTTAAGAGGGAAAAAAGAAGATGGAATGAGATGACATTTGTAGAGTGCCTAATGCGGTGCCCGGCCCATAGTGAGTGTTAGAGAAATGCCAGCTAATATCAATATCATTATTATTATTGAAAAGGCAGGAAAGTGCCCTGCCTGCATGGGGTAATAGCAAGGAACAGCGAGTCCTGGTGGAGATCAGAGGAGGCTAAAGAAAGGAAGGGATTTGAACTCTACTCTTTGGGCAATAGGGAAACAGTGTATGAATTAAGCAGAAGGATGACGGAGCAAGATCTACAAGGAAGAGAAATCTGGCCGTGAATGATATGAAGCAGAACTGAGTGTAGATAGACTGACCCGTCTGAGTGAGCGGGGACAGACAAAAGAGAATCAGAACATGAGATTCATCTCGTTGGAGAAGGGGGGGAGGAAAGATCCAAGAGAACATGGGCGTCTTAAACACAGATAAATAATGTTCACCCTCCATTCTGAAGAGGACCAAGCGACACCGTGGACGGATGTCTTGACTTCCATATAAATGGGATTTAAGTGAGGAGAGCTGCACAAAGTTGTCAGCCTCACTCTCTTCCAGGATCACCCAAATGCAACAGCTGGACAAGTCAGGAGGACTGACTCTGGCCTGGGACACCCCAGCTCTAAGCGCTCCATGCTGCCCGCCTCGGCTGCCTTCGTGGCCCATAGGACGAAGCATTCTCACCTGCCCATTCTGCCAGGGGGAGTCTTCACATGGTTGGGACAGACAGCCCCCTGACTCACTGACAGATCAGAGGCCTGTCAGTTACCCTCAGCCTGGTTTGGCCCAGCTGCCAAGATGTTTTACTGTCTTGCGGCCGCTGTGAATGCTGTGGTCTCTTGGAGCCACAGGGGAGAGTTGAGTGACCGTGAGATACCCACGGTAGGAGAGCAGCCCTGAAAAAGACTCAGCAAGCCCTCCCAACAAGGTGCTAGGCCTCCCAGAATAGCCAGTACCCCACAGATAAACAGTGAAATAGATCTGGGAAGAATAAATACACACACATACATGTTGCATGTTGCATACAAATATAGCACCACAGCTATTGTTTACATAGTTCCTCCTGTAAGCCAGTCACTATGCTAAGAGCTTTACAATTGTTATTTCATTTGAGCTTTCCAACAACCCTGGGAGGGAGGTGCCATCATTATCCCCATTTCACAGATGGTAAAACTGAGGAAAACAGAGGTCAATGACTTGCCCAAAGTCACAAAGCTAGCAGCTGAGGTTGGATTAGAACTCAGGTCTTCCTGACTCTGGGCCTAGGGCTCTATCCACTGTACCACCCAGTTTCCTCATAGTATTCCTCAAATATGACAGTTTAAGGCTTTCTACTGTTGTTGCCCTAAACTAAAACCAATCTGTTTCCTCCATTATTGATGTTTAGTCACAGTGCCACGCTCTCTGAACACAGCCTCAATTTGCTGAAAATGTTTTATTTATTTTGTTAACTATTTGCCAATTGGTGTTTTTTTTGGTTGTTATTTTTGGAAAGTGAGGCAAACTGGGTTAAGTGACTTGCCTAGGGTCACATAGTTAGTGTCTGAGGCCAGATTTGATCTCAGGAAGAAGAGTCTTCCTGACTCTTGGCCTTATGCTCTGTCCACTGCACCAACTAGCTACCACAGGGCTATGAATACATCAAGTTGTTCATATCCTTGGTACTTAGAGTCTTAATTAAAAGGATGTTCTCTAAGGGTACTGGTTTTATGGAAAAAACCCTTGACATTCAAGTAAATCAGTTATTGGTAGGAGGGGGAAAGGCAGGGCCAGCAAGTGTCAAGCGTCCGAGGTCGGTCGTATTTGAACTCAGGTCCTCCTGACTCCAGGGCTGGTGCTCTACTCTCTGTGCCACCTACCTAGCTGTCCCAAGTTTACTGAAAATAAAATCCACAATGCTTTACCAAAGAAGACGACAACAGATTAAGTTTCCTAAGGACATGAGGTATTAGAACAATCACTTTCTAATCACAACTGTGGAATTAATCACCACTGGTCTCTTTTCTCAATAAAATCTTCCCAGAAGTCTCTGCCACCACCCTTATCTAGTGCTAGGCACATTAGACAATGATTACCACTCTCTCCCCCAAGCCCAGATATCCTGGGCACTATTTCACAAAAGGAGGCAGACCAGCATACCTCTCAGGGAATAGGTGCCCTAGTTTCTCCCTCTTGGTAACCTCATTACCTCTTAGCCTGGTTTCATGTCTCTCCACCACCACTTTAAAAGACAAAACTAAGTATGAACTTTCTACTCCAACTCCCCTCCCCCATTAGGCCTTCTTTCACTCAGCTGAGAGAGAAGCCAGAAATTGAGAAGACAGTGTTTGCATGTCCACACACACTAGCTGAATGTGTGTGAATGAGTGCACTCATTTGAACTGTGGTTTGTCTTCCAAGGGGGGGTAGATCAGAGGATTAGTAAGGGGATCTAAGCAAGAGCTTTTGAGTACCTAAGGCATGCATTTGAATGAAACCCAGGTTTCTGATGCCCTTGGACACCAGGAGGTCAGGAGCTGCTAGGGCAAGCTGGCATAAAATCAGAATCATAGACTATTTGAGCCGGAGGACACCTTGGAAGGCTTAGAAATCACCCAGTCCAACCTCCTCATTTTCACAGGGAACTAAATTCTGAAAAAATCCTGTCTAAAATGCTGAGAAGACTGACAGTGACAGAAAGGATTCCTCTTGGTAGAGATCAAAGTAATTAGCCCCAGTAAAAGTGCTAACTGGACCCATGTCTTAAAGGAGTATTTATTCCATTATAGAAATGATGGGACTGAGAAGTAAGAAGGGAATTATGGTATATCAGAAAGAGCATCCTGAATTTGAATTCAGGATCCCAAATTCAGGATCTACTGCTTACTACAGTGTGACCTTGGAGAAGTCACTTTAACCTTATGCTGCCTCAATTTCCTTAGCTATACAGAGATTGTAGTATATAATGTCAAATTCAGTTCAGCATACATTAATAAGCACCTCTCAGGGCACTGGGGATAAAAAGACAAAAGTATATATTCTACTGAGAAGACACAGCATGTACAGGTAAGGAAAATAGGTAAGGGTGGGAGGGAAGGAAGAAGGAAGGAAGGAAGGGAGGAAGGAAGGAAGGAAGGAAGGAAGGAAGGAAGGAAGGAAGGAAGGAAGGAAGGAAGGAAGGAAGGCAGGAAGGCAGGAAGGAAGGCAGGAAGGAAGGAAGGAAGGAAGGAAGGAAGGAAGGAAGGAAGGAAGGAAGGAGTTTGGTTTTTTTAGGTGCTCTAAGAAAATTTGAGGAGAGAGTGCTGGAAACTGAGAGGATTAGAGAAGGCTGTACCTGAGCTGATCCTTCAAGGAAGATAAGGATTCTGAAAGGCCAAGATGAGTGTCTGTTGGAGGTAGGAGGTGCATTAAAGGCATATGTGCTTGCAAGGAGGTGGGAGACTCATTGCATGAGGAGTATAAACAAGGCTGGAAAGGTAACTTGAAGTCATGCTGTAGGACCCTGAATGCCAAGCTAAGGAATATATATTTTGTCCCAGAAGTGAGAGGAAGTCACTTAAGGGGTTTTGTACAGGGGAGTGACATAGTCAGGCTTGGACCTTAGGAAGATTTTTCTAGCAGCTGAATAAAGAGTGGATTGCAGAAAGGAGTAAGTGGAGGCAGGAAAACTTACAAAAACAAGTCTAAATGAGAGTTAATGAGGTCCTGATCAAGAGTGGTAGTTTCTTGAGTGGCAGGAAGGAGACATATATTTATCTCTAAGTGACAAGGAAGAAACAGAGCCAATGACATTTGGTAATAGATTCAAATATTAGGGGGAAGGGAGAGGGATGAGTGAAAAATGAGTCTTCAGATTGGTAAACTGGCATTTATATAGTGATTCAAGGTTTGCAAAATGGTTCACAAACATCTCATTTAAACCTCACAATAGCCCTGGGAGGTAGGTGCTATTATTGTCCGCATTTTAAAGATGCAGACAAAATCTGAATAGCATTCTTCTTGACAAAGAAAAAAGAGACAAAATAAGAGTGGAGCAGTTCTGAATTCTCTCCACCATCTGTTTATCATCATGTGTTCAATTATCACCTCTGTGCAGCTGATTCCCAGATCTTTATATTCAGCCCTAATCTCTATCCTGAATACCAGGCCACGTTACCAACTGTTTGCATCACATTTCCACCTGGATGTCTCAAAGGCTTCTCAGGCTCAACATGTCCAAATCTCATTCTATTTCTCCAACATTCATCCCTCCACCAAAAATCCCTATTTCTGTTGAAGGCACTACCATTCTTCCATTTAGCAGGATTCACAACTTTGGAATCATGCTCAACCCTTCCCTCTCCTTGACCCTATCCCTATCTAATCAGTGGGCAAGTCTTACTAATTCTCCTTCCGTAGCACCCCTGGTATCTGACCCATCCCTCCACTCCTACAGGGCACACCCCAGTCCAGCCCCTCCTCACCTAGACTATTGCAAAGCCTCCTAACTGGTGACCCTGCTTCAGTCTCTCCCCTCTCCTATCCTCCACAAAATTGACAAATTGATAATCCTAAAACACAGATCTGGCCCTGTCACTCCCCTGCTCAAAAATCTTTAGCAGCAGTAATTTAAATCCTCAGCCTGACATCTTAAGCTCTCCACTCTGGCCCTCACCCACCTTTCCATTTTAATTTTATATTAGTATCCCTTCATGCATTCTCCAGTTCAGGTTAATTAGCAAGTCATCACTCATGACATTCTATCCTCAACCTCTTTCATTTGCACAGATGGTTCCTCATGCCCAATGGACTCCAAAAAGCCTCTACCTCTTAGGAGAAGCACAGCCCAGGTGCCGTCTCCAACTCAAGTCTTTTCTTGGCTTCCCTACCTTCCCCCTTCCCCCCCACCCCCTCAACTGTTAGTGTTCTCTCTCTTTCCTAAAATTATTTTACATTTACTTGTCTACGTAAATATAAATTCCCCTGGTAAAATACAAACTCTTTGAAGACAGAGACAGTTTCATTGTTTTATATCCCTTGACCCTAGAACAGTGCCCTGCACGTAGTAGGCACATGCCAAATGTTGAATTGAATGCCACTCTTGGAATTCATCCCCCATTCCCTGACCTTACTTCTTTCCTCAGATCTGTATTGTTTCATATATCCACATGGGTCTTTTCAAATTGCTTCTCTCTTTTTGTTTAATTGTATATTTTTTTCTAATTGTTTCATCAGAATATCATTCTCAGGAGCTTCTCATCCTAAACCTGTCTTGCCTGTTGAATTTTATGCCATGGGCCAATGTGTTGATTTCTTTTACTTACCTGTATTTCTTCATTACAAGATAGGATTCTATTAATGGTGGGTGTGGGCAGCTAGGCAGTGAAGTAAATAGAAGGCTGGGACTGGAGTCACGCAGACTCATTGTCATGAATTCAAATCAGACCTCAGCCACTTCCTAGCTGTGTGACCCTGGGCCAGGCACATAAGCCTGTTTGCTTCAGTTTCTTCATCTATAAAATGACCTGGAGAAAGAAATGGCAAAGTACTTGGGCATCTTTGCCAAGAAAACCCTAAATGGGATCACAAAGAGTCAGACAAGCCTGAAAATGACTGAACAACAAACAAAAATCACCAGGAAGTGACTGTCATGCTTTAAAATGAAGCAGTCAATAAATCATTAAAAAAAAAAAATGACACCTTCCAATTCTGAGTCCTTTGAGGAGAGAACCTAACACAGAGGTTCTACTGATTTCTTTAGGTCTGCCACTAAATTTGTCTTAATCCTGAAGTATTTAATAAAGATGATTAAAAACTTAAAAAAAAACAATAGGCCCCAGGATCCAAGGATCCCAGGTGTTGTTCTTAAAATAGTTTCTTCCAAAATCTAAGGTATGATTCAGACCACGATCTGCTTTTCTTTATTCATCTGTTATAGAAGATGAAGTGCTTATTTGCCCCTTTTGAAAAATTAAGATTGAAAGGTGGCGTCAAACCCCACCATACACACTTACTACCTGTATGTTCATAGCCAATCCACTTCACCTCTTTCAAATTTGGTTTCTTTACCTGTAAAACGATGTACAACTATTTGGGGTACCTACCTAGAAGGGCTGTTACAAGGAAAGTACTTTTCCTTAAAGTACTTCATAATTTTGAGGTATTATCATTGATTTTTTTCACCTCCCTTTTTTTCCTCCATCCCTTTCTTTTCCTAAATGCCATTCCCAGAGTTCCCTCATCCAGGAAAGCATTACTTTATCTTTCATGTGGAGCAAATATTCCTCTGAACATCGTGGAGCTTCCAACAAAGCCCAGAACTGGACTGGGGATTCCTACAGGAATTCCTTTATTTCAATGGGTTTTTGTTTCCTTATCTATAAAATGAAGAAGTTGGACTAAATGATCTCAAAGGTCTCTTGCAGCTTAGATAGTATAAGATTTTATGACTCAAGCAGTCGGGGAAAAGGCACAATTAGAAGGGAATTAGGCCTTCTACACTGCCATGTAGCATTTACATAGATAGCAGGGATAGAAATGACTCTTAGTAAAGTCTATCAACAGATCATTTAAACTTGAAAAAAAATTACCATAACATTTAAATTGTTTTCACCTCATCCAGTCCTGGTTTTTCATATTTGTTAATGACTGTATATGTCAAAAGAGGGAACCCCGAGTGAACGACTGTCTGTATGTAGATTTCGTCATCCCCAGGAGCAGAGAAAAGAGGCTTCTGGAAGGAATCTGAGGTGGTGATACTTGAGGTTTATTCTACTTAGGTGGGGAAATTAACAATGAGCAACAGGCTCTAAGAGAAACTTTGGGACTTTTTTCCAAATCAAACTTTTGTTCTGCTCTGCAAAATTTAGCACTGGAGAACAAGTTCAGAGTCTGTTTCCTTCAGGGTCTTAAGTGTGGAAAAATTCCAACATATTGTCCCTAAGGGTCTCTTTTTAGATAAAGGGGTGTTGCATCAGAAGAGTCAATGAGCAAAAGTTGTCATTACTCTCCTGGAAATGGGATCTCCTCTCTAAAGGATAGCATTCTAGCCCAAGCCCATTCAACATTAAAGGATTTGTAAAGCAGGCCACAAGTTCAAAGCATATTTGGAAGACATTCAGAGTAATCACAATCATGATAATATGATATTTATATCACATTTTAAGGCGTGCAAAGCATTTTACATATGTGATCTCATTTGAACTTCACAACAATCCTGCAAGTTATTATCCCCATGTTACAGATGAGAAAAATCCACCTAAGAGTCTAAGTGATTTGCAAATGGCCCCATAGCTATTGAGTATGAGAGGTAGCATCTGAACCCAGGCCTTTTAAACTCTAAGTCCAGAACTCTTTCTTATATGCCAAGTTAGGACAGGAGATCTGAAACCTTTGCCTAGGAATGGTGAGCCACTGTAGCGAAAGGAAAAGAAAAACTGGCAATCAGAATAGGCAAAGTGTGGTTGAAAGTTTTAGAACAAATTAAAATGGAAGTTAAAATTATGTTCAGGGTGGGGCAGCTAGGTGGTGCAGTGAATGGAGCACTGGCTCTAGAGACAGGAGGAACTGAGTTCAAATTCAACCTCAGACGCTTAACACAAAACTAGCCATGTGACCTTGGACAAGTTACTTAACCCCAACTGCCCTGCCTTCCCCTTCCAAAAGTGAAAAAAAAAATAGGTCAGGAAAGTCAGAAAAAGGAATGATGTATAGATTTGGGAAAAACTTTCTTGTTGCCATTAACCTTCTGTGTGATCTTGGATAAGTCATGTTATCCTTTCTGAACTCCAGTTTCTTTATAAAATAAGGGGTCGAGGCTAGAGCAATTTTTCAAAAGTTGGGAGAGTAGGATGATCTGCAATACAAATCCATGCAGGTCAAATGAAATTAATAATATGATTACTTACATCCAGCTTCAGTTATAATTATTAATTAATTAATCAAGGTCTCTAGGTGTGACTTCTGGTGGTAACCAGACAGTTGATCACTGCTAGTTCATGTATGTTAGCTAATTATATGACTAGAATTTTATGCATTAGAAGTTATTTAGCTAAACTGATTAGATCTGAGCAAGAGTAGGTAAAGATTATATTATCTGTTCAACCTTGGACAAAACACTTAAACTCTCTTGGCCTCTGTTCCCTGCTCTTAAAAACATAAGAGTTAAACTACATGACCTCTAAGGTTTGGCTCTAAATTACAGGATCATGTGTTCTCTTTAAACTTCAGAAGTCAGAAATAGCTGGAGATCCTTTGATCATATGGGAATGACTATTTTCTTTATCATACCTTACATCTCCAAAAATTTAAGACCAGAATTGTATATCACCATTGATATTCAGGCCAAGAATGAAACCACTAGATTAGTCCATGAAATGTAGCAGGACACATGCCTCTCTGCCCTGGGTTTATAACATTGGCATTTCAATAAGTCATCTTTCTAGATCAGGGATTCACAACCTTTTTAATATCATGTAACCCTTTGACACTCTAGTAAAACTTTTGGAACTCTTCTCTGAATAATGTTTTTAAATGCGTGAAATGCATAGGCTCACAAAGGGGAATAATTACATTAAAATGGACTTGTGAATATTTTTTTATTTATTTAATTTTTTTGCTTTTTGCAAGGGGGAATGCAGGGCAATTGGGGTTAAGTGACTTGCCCAAGGTCACTTGGCTAGTTTTGCGTTAAATGTCTGAGGCCAGATTTGAACTCATGCCGTCCTAACTCCAGGGCCGGTGCTCTATTCGCTGCACCACCTAGTCACCCCTGTGAATATTTTTTAAGGTTCATGAGCTTCAGGTTAAGAACTCATGTTCTAGATTTTCCTATGGAACCAAATAAGATTGGAAGCCACAAAAGGACAGGTCACTGTAAGATTCTTGGTAAAAGAATCATGTCTACACATGTACAACCTAAATCAGATTGCTTGCTATCTTGGAGAAGGGGATGGGAAGGAGGGAGGGAGAAAAAATTTGGAACTCAAAATCTTATAAAAAATGAATGTTGAAAACTTAAAAAAAAAAAGAATCATGTCAAAAAAAAAAGAAGAAAGTCTTTTGAACAAGAGACAAGCAGTTTTTATTCAATAAACATGTATTAAGGGTCTGTTATGTGTAGGGTGATAAAGAAATGTGTCAGACACCCTTTCACCAGGGGTTGTGGGGGACAAATGAGAGCATACATAAAAAAAATGTTATACAAGGGAAAACATAATAAATATAAAGGAAATCTAGGCAAAGTGCTGCCAGACCTTTAAAGAGAACAGGTTTCAACTACAAGAGGATTCAGAGAAGATTTCATGGAAGAGGTAATAATTGAGTTGGAACTTGAATAAAGGGAGTCATTTCAAGCAAATGGAGAGGAGAAAAAAGACTCCATCACAGATATGGCGAATAGCATGATAAAAGGTACAAAAACAGGAGAAGGCAGAATGAGAAAGAGGGAAATTAAAGCATCAATCAACAGGTATTTATTAAAAACTTGTTGCTCGAGGCGGCTAGGTGGTGCAGTGAATACAGCACCAGCTCTGGAGTCAGGAAGACCTGAGTTCAAATCTGACCTCAGACACTTAACACAAAAAACTAGCCGTGTGACCTTGGGCAAGTCACTTAACCCCAACTGCCCTCCAAAACAAAAACTTGTTGCTGTTCAGTTTTTTCACACTATGACCCCATTTGGGGTTTTCTTGGCAAAGATAACGGAGGTTTACCAATTCCCTTTGCCAGCTCATTTTACAGATGAGAAACTGAGGCAAACAGAGTTGTGACTTACCCAGGGTGTGTGACGCTAGTAGTGTCTAGATAGCAGTGTCTGAGGCTAGATTTGAGCTCATGAAGATGAGTCTCCCTGACATGAGGCCTGACACTCCATCCACTGCAATGCTTCGCTATCACTATTAAAAGCTTACTAGTTCTGTTTTACTAAAGCATAGAGTATGAAAAGTAAAGAGTGTAAGATGAGGCTAAACAGGTAGATAGAAGTAAATCAATTAAATGAATGAATGAAATATTATTTATTAATTGCTTATTATATGTCAATCACTGTGCAAAATGCTAGAGTTACAACTAGAAAATAAATACAGTCAACCCCTATTTTCAAAGAACTTGCATTCTAGTGAAGGAGATAATACATTTGTTGTCTTGTAATTTCAACTGCAAGTCATATGGTATTTTGGTCCTTAGGGGACCTACCCTTATTCCCCAACACTCTCCCACAGAGCCTCCTCCCTATGCTGAGTAAGCTCCTACGGGCATCTCAGGGTAATTATGACCCTCCTGTGATACCACAAGTGTCGATGGAGAAATTCCATCCTCCCATACCCACTCCTTGCCCAATCCCCTGACTATGGCAGGGGCTCCTTGATGGACAAACTCCATAATCCAGGGCAGTGACCAGTGAGTGACAGCCTTACCCATGATTCCCCTTCTTCATTTAAGAAAGGGACAGAGTAACAGGACAAATAAATATAGCTGAGTTATGCCTATATTTTGGCTCTCATCATCTTTTCTTCACCCCCAACTCACTGCTCTTTCTAATTTCCCTGTTGCTATTCATCCTTCCAGTTCCCCAGGTTCACAATCTCAATGTCATCTTCAACTCCTCTTACATTCCACATACCCAGTCAGTTGCCAAATCTTGCCCCTTCTACTTCCATCACACCTCTTGCATCTCTCGCCTTCTTTCTGCCCGTACAGCCACCACCCTGGTTCAACCTCTAATCACTTCTCACCTTAACTGTTGCAATAACCCTCCAATTGTTGTCCCTGCCAAAGGCTCTATTCAGTCTAATCTATAATACCCAGAGATGCCAAAGAGATTTTCTGGAAAAGTAGATTTGACCACCTCATTATCCTACTTAGCAAACACCTATGGCTCCCTGTTGCCTTTTAAATATGATTTCATCTTAATTGCAGTCTCTTTAAATGTCTGCTTTGTACAGTATTATTAGTACAGTAGCACATGCATGTAATTTATCAATAGGTAAACACACATACACACACATATATATATATACACATATTGGGAGTACATGATTAATTTTTCTTTAGTGATAGTGGTGCAGGATGAAAAAAAAGGTTTGAGATCATTGGATTAGAAGTGCAGAATAAGACATATATTTTCAGACATAAGCAATGTGTTGATTTTGTTTTGCCTGACTATACTTATTTGCTATAAGGAAGAGCTTTTAGTTATTGGAGGGTGAGATGAGTTAGTAGTTGGTCACAGTGAAATTAAAAAGTATTAATAAAACATTAAAAATGCACATGAAGAAAACAAAAAAGGTCAGAAAGGAATACAAATAGGGCAGTGTTATTACTACCTTGTAACATTTAATATACACTTTTAAAAAGCAATCTGTACGGTTCATGTTATCATGTAAAAAACCTCTTTTGTTTTCCTCTGAAATGGCTGCTGATATTTAAGTTCATAATTAAAAAGAAAAAAATATATAAGTTGGTTGGTACCTGATCATGATGGGCTTTGAACAGCATGATCTGGTAGCTGCTTACCAAATAAACAATAATGATTGGAAAGCTAATACTAGAGTGAATAGGCAAGAGCCATGAAAGAATGGGTTTTCTTATTAAAAAGCCAGAAGGAGTAGGGAATTGGAAGAAACAAGAACCAGAAGAGTCTGTCAGCTACCATAATCATGCGTGTTGACTGATTAAATTCATCTGTCTTCTCATATTCCGTTGGATATATGGGGGTGGTTGGTCAGATATCCTAAACAGTTGATTTTCATAGCGCCCCTTCCCAGTCCACTTGATGAAATCACCAAAGAGCTAGTAACAGAAACATAGTATTACTGTTGTTCAGTAGCATATATACATACATTTACATTGCTTCCCCTTTATACACTGTGAAGAACTTGTCTTGGATGGAATTTGAGAACAGCTGGCTAGTGGCAAACCAAGGATAGGTCAAACTCTTCCTGACCATTAAAAAAATAGCCTCATTCTCTAGGTAGGGACAACTGAGGACAAAACAAGAAGAAAAGGGTAGGGGGCTCCCCACAGTGCCATAGATGACAGTTGCCTTGGTTACCTGTCTCTTCTGTGTACATTGCTATCAGTGTACCTTATAGCAATGTGCTCATTATCCCCATTGATGTGGTGATGTCATGAGAGGATGTGTCCCAGGATTATCATGGGAACGCTTTGGAGAAATTGTTCTTACTATGCAGCCTCAGTTGTACAAAAACAAACAAAACAAACAAACAAAAAACCCAACCCCCTGCTGCTAACTGATTATTAAAGGTGAACAGAAAAGTGAAGGTTTATAAACTATACAGTTATTCCTTGTACGTTGCTGGGGTTCGGGACACAGCACCCTTGCAATCTGGAAAATTCCTGTAAAATTTTTTGGCCCTCCCTTTGTGCCGGAAAAGATGTCTGAAATTTTTTTTTTGGTTGTTTTTTTCTTTATCATAAAATTTGGGTTAATTATTTGGTCATAAGCTCCATATCTGCTAGCCTTCACATATCTTCTGTGGCTTCTGCAAAACTCCCCCCAAATTGCCATTTAATTTCTTATGCCAACCTGTGATATATGGAAACTGAGATGGGGAAAATCATGATGTGGAAGAGATAACTTTAGTTTTAGGAGTTTAGACCCACAGAGTACCTTGAAACTGAGGCAGTGGTCACCCTCTGAGGGCACAACCTGTAAATTGGGGAGATATCCTAGAGGTGGTACTACATGTGTATCCTTCAGATCTGTTATTACTTATAAAGCAAATATTCCATTGTATCATACCATTATAAATAATGCTACTGCATGTAAACCTGTATCAAACTGCTTGTCTTCTCAATAAGAGGGGAGGAAAAAAAAAGGAGGGACAGAATTTGGAACTCAAAATTTTAAAAGGCAAATGTTTAAAAGTTTTACATTTAATTGAAAAAATAAAATATTTAAAGTGGCAAAAACAAAGAAATAAACAATGCTGCTATGAGTGTTTTTGTATGGACAAATCTTTTTTTGCTTCCTCATCAATGATATCTTTAGGGAAATCCTAGAAGTGGAACCTCTGGGTTAAAGTATATGACTAATTTTGTAGCCATATTACTTTCCAAAAAGAATGCATCAATTCAAGATCCCACCTGCAGATACTAGTTAAGTGCCTGTTTCTCCACAGCCCCTCCAGTAAAGTGGTTACCGAAGTCCTTTTAATTTACATTTTCCTCATTAATGTCGAATTCCTTCTCTATCTGACTCAAATATTTGGATCTAGTTAAATCCAACCTATGTCTTCTCTTTTGTAGCCTAAAAAGTCCCAGGGTTTTTTTGTTTTGTTTGTTTCATTTTCTGACAAATCCTAGTACAGAGTGATCTTCAGTTTGCTCCTCATATTATCCCTCTCATCTGGATTCACGTGCTTCCTAAAATGTGTTGCCCAAAACTGAACTAAGTATTATTACTGAACTAATACTGAACTAAGTGCAGACCTACAAGGACAGAGTATTTTTTTCTTTCTTTCTTTCTTTTTTTGACAGAGTATTTTTTTTTCATTTTATTATTGCATGCTGGTATAATGTCCTGAGGGCTTCCTGCAGCCACTAAGATCTGCTCTTCCTTCTGGTCCTAAACATAGCTCTCTTCACCTTCCCTAAGGTTCCACTTTCCATCATCCTGACTTTTGTCTTGCCACTGGACTTTGATGACTCTGGAGGAGAAAGTGAGGCTGACAAATTTGCAAAGCTCTGCGTCATTTAAATCCAATTCATTCAAAAGTCAGGGCATCGTGATATCACTGGTCCTCTTCCAGAACAAAGGACAAACAACAACTTTCAGTATGCAGTGGTACTCAGATTTCCAAATCATTAGCCGCTCATTAATGGACCTAGTACCCCACCACAAACTTAGACATCCCAAATGTGGCTGTCTGCCAAAGGTCTGAAAACTATGCACCATCTATCTCTTTGATGCACCTCAGTCTCAGTGCCTAACTTTGGTCTCTGGGCTCTGTCACTACTGTGGGATTTCTCTTTTGCTGGCCTCATGAGAGTGTAGCTTTGAGAGGTAAAGTAGGTAAAACCTAGGATTACACAACTTGTAAACAGCAGTACCTCCCCCTAACCCCTATAGTTTCCTTCCCTTACTACTCTGAGTTGAAATTTAATTCTTTGTTTTGGTTTCTTGACTCGGCATTTCTCACCCAAACTCACTCTTTTTGAGGACACTATATTTTGCTTTTCAACTCCAGAGCCAGATTTCTGTTTGTCAAAGATTTCCACAGTCAAGTGTAGACCCAGACTGATGCTTTAGAGACTGAGGAATGATTTTCTTCCCCTTTTTGGGTCAAAGGGAATATGTGAAAACTGAATCTATTTACACAGTGACTTAAAAGATTTACCAAAAAGCTTTCTCATTTGACTTCCATGACAAGCCAATAAGGTTGATAATGTGTTATTATGCATATTTTACAGATGTGGAGTTCAGAAAAGTTATGAAACTTGCCCAAGTTCATAGATATAGAAGGGACCTTAGAAATCATCTAGTGTAACCCTTTCATTTTATAAATAAGGAAACCAAAGTGCAGGAATTTTGACAGTTTTGTGGTCATACAAATATGTACTGGGAATGGGAATCTGAAGACCTTTCCTGACGCTTAATAAGCCTAAGGGAATTTGAAGACCTTCCCTGATACGAAGATTTTCCCTGCCCCCTAATAGGTTGAATATAATCACATGGAGCCTGTGGTGGAAGAAGTTTTCTGATGGGGGAAGCAGAGCCCACAGGAAACTGGGATTCAGAGCAGTTAGAGCTGGAGGGAGGAGAGGACACACCCAGGGAGACAGCTAGGCTTCTGAGTGTTTGTTTGTGGGAAGGCTAACTAATGGGTGGTATGGCTCTCTGCTATGTTATGGTGTCTTAACTTCTATGTTGCTATGATGGATTCAGTTTCCTGGTGTTGGGATTTGGTTTTCTCGTATCTGAATAAATGTTTTGCTTCTGTCTTCTATATGGAGAGTCTGTTATATTTTGTTATTGCAAACTATGCTTGCATATTTACAGTTGCTGTTGGTGCTGTGAATATTGTGTTGGTACTACAAAATACTAAGAAGCAAAGCTGGAATTCTGGATTATTCTAAATCCTTTGAGTCTGCGACAGTCTTCTTGTTGTTATACCCTCCAGTCTCCCCCGCACAAACCAAGTCTAAATTCTCTCTTTTTTTTTTACATTTTTTGGCAAAGATTAATTTTATTCTAATTTAATTACTTGTAGGGAAAACTATATGCTTAAGACATCTTAGCATTAGTCCAGATGTTATTGTTGTTGTTGTGCTAAACTTCATGGCCATCAACAAAGACAAATTTTCAGACACACAATCACATCCAATGGACATTTATTAGGTACCTATACATGCAAGGCAGTATAAGACAGAGTCCCTGCCCTAAAGAAGATTACATTCTACTGGGGGAATACTCATGCAAATGATCATTTGAAAAGACAGAAAAAAAAAGGAAACAAGAGAGAAGAGAGAAAAAGAGAGAAGGCAAGACTGAAACAATCATTCAATGCAAAACTGCTATTTACAATTGTTTTGGGTTTTTTTGTTTTTTTTGTTTTTTTGCTTTTTGGAGAGGGAAAGGCAAGGAAATTGGGGTTAAGTGACTTGCCCAAAGTCACCCAGCTAGTAAGTTTTAAGTTTTCGAGGCTGGATTTGAACTCAAGTCCTCCTGATTCCAGAGCCGGTGCTCTATTCACTGTGCCACCTAGTTGCCCCTTTATAATTGATTTTTAACAAATATGTTAACTTTGGCAAGTTAGCAGTATCTGGTTTGCTTCCTTTTCTATGAATTTTTTTCAAAAATGTACTTCAAAGTACATCTCCAAAGATGTAACTTTTCCAGATTTTGTTGTACATGGTTGTACGCACATATTGTTCTAACTCTACTTTCTTGAGACTGTATCACTTAGCCTCCTTCAAAGCTCATCTCATCTTCTAAGGAAAGTTCTCAAGCCAGACTTTCCAGTTGCTGCTGTGCTTTCCCCAGCATTTCATATTTATTTTGCGTATATCCTGTCTTTAATGATCTGTGTCTCCAACAGAATGTAAGTTCCTTGAAGGTAGGGAATGGATCACTTACACTGGTATCACTTATATTTTGTATTTGGGGGACAGAACACAGTGATTGTCTTTCAGTTTTCATTCCTTATTCTCCTTTCCCGGATCATTATCTATGCCATGCCTACTAACAGAGGGCATGAGCCTTTTTCTCTTCCCTCAACATTCCCATCACTATGCAGATAATGCCTAAATCCTAGTCTCTCTCCAGAGCTCTAGTCCTATATCATGAACTTCCTAATAAACATTTCAAACTCGATATCCTACAGATATGATGGACATCTTATACTCAATACTTCCAAAAAGGAACTCATTGTCTTTCCTCCCAAATCCACTCTTCTTCCAAACTCCCTTATTATTGCTCACCCCATATAACCAATCAGTGGCCAAATTTGGGGGGTATTTTGTTGTTGTTTTTTCTTTTTTTGGAGGGAGTAAGGCAAGGCAATTGGGGTTAAGTGACTTGCTCAAGGTCACACAGCTAGTAAGTGTGTCAAGGGTCTGAGGCCGGATTTAAATTCAGGTCCTCCTAATTCCAAGGTCAGTACTCTGTTCACTGCACCACTTAGCTGCGCCCCAAATCTTGTTATTTCTATCTCTACAACATTTCTTGGATGGGCTCCTTTCTCCTTACCTAACAGTTGAGGTCCTCCTTCCTTCCCACCTGACCAACTGCAATACACTTTTAGTTGGTCTCCCACTTCCAATCCATCCTATCACAGTCACCAAAACGTTTTTCTAGAGTTTACTGGGTAAGACAAGGTTCCTACACATTAAACTCCAGAGATTCTCTGCTGAAGAGAATTTGATTCTCAAATATAAACACCTCTGGCATTTTAAGCTGTTCAGAATCTGGACTCATTCCCACTGTTTTCTTCCACATTCTCTACAGTTCCACCATATTGACCTACTCCCCTTCCCCTTCTCCAATCCTTTGCACTGGATGTCCCCCAAACCTAAAATCCTCTCTTTCCACACCAACTCTTTTTGGAATCCCTGATTTCCTCCAAGACTCTGTTCAGGTGTCAGCTACAGAGGGAAGCTTTTCTTGGTACCCCCAGATGTTAGGGCCTTCCCTTCCAAGGCAACCTTATATTTGATGTGTGTATGTATATATCACCTCCCCCCCAAATATAAATTCCTTGAACACAGGGACTATTTTGCTTTTGTCTTAGTACCTCCAAAGATTTAGCCCAGTACCTGACACACAGTAGGTATTTAAAGCTTATTACCTTATTGAAGCAGATATTGGCTCATTGTAGTAAGTAGTATGGTAGAGGGAGTGCTGGGCCTGAAGTCAGGAAGACCAGAGTTCAAATCAGGCTTCTGACCATTTGCAGCTTCGAGGCCTGCACAAGTCACTTAATCTCTGTCTGCCTCCGGTTTCCTCAACTGTAAAACCAGGATCATAACAGCACCTGCCTTCCAGGGTTGTTGTGAGCATCAAATAAGGTACTATTTACACAAGGTGCCTGGCACATAGTAGGCACTTAAAAAGTCCTTGTTCCGGGTCAGCTGGGTGGCAAAGCGGACAGAGCACAGGCCCTAACTCCCATAAGTTAACTCCCTTAACTCTCCCACAAGAGAACTCCTTCCCTCAGTAGCTGACACTTCAACAGAGTCTTGGAGAAAACCAAGAATTCCAAAAAGTGTTGGTGTAGAAAGAGAGGATTTTAGGTTTGGGGGACATCCAGTGCAAAGGATTGGAGAAGGGGAAGGGGAGTAACAGTAGCAGTAACAGTAACAGAAGATAAAGCACAATCCAGAGGACCCAAGTTCAAATTTGACTTCTGACCAAACACTTAACACTTTCTAGCTCTCACTTACTTGACATACTACTGTGACCTTGGGCAAGTCACTTAACCCCAATTGCCTCATACACAAAAAATAAATAAGTGCTTGTTTTTTTCCTTCCTTTTTGGGGGGGAGGAGGAGAAGCAATGGGGGTTACTCAGGGTGACACAGTAATAAGTGTTGCTTACAGTATCAGCCTTTATACCTAGATCACGCACCCATTTAGACTTGATTCTGGTATACGGTGTTACATAACGGTCTATGCCCAGTTTCTGCCACGCTATATTCCAGTTTTCCCAGCAGTTTTTGTCAAATAGTGAGTTCTCCTGACTCCAGAACCAATGCTCTGTCCACTGAACCACTTAGCTGATTCCTCCTTTCTTCATTTTAAAGATCACAATATGGTAACCTCACCAACAAAATGGCTAGAATACCAGACAATATGGAGCAAAAGAAGGAAGAACAGGAAAAGGAGTAGGATAATACCGTGGAGAGAATTATAATTTTCATATTAATCAATATCATATTATAATGAATATACTAATACATTAGATTTTTCAGAATTGCCTCTTTTGGCTTGTGAGTCAGAAGTTTATAATGCAGTTTGAAACGATCACTCGAACTTTGACAATGCTTACAGTCACTGCCTCTGTACCTGAAGGGAAGGGAATCAAAGATTGTAGAACCTTTTCCTGTCAGAGAACTCTGGTCCTGTGACCCTTCTAGTAACGACCCCAAAGACTTGCACAATGCTGTTTCCACAGAACTTCAGGACACCTGTTCCTTAGTATTGTGGGATTTGTGGGCTGGTCATGGTAAACCACTCTGACGCTACAAATGACTGTTTGTAATCCACCTTCCCCCTTCCCTTTCCATCCTGACTTATGTATTTAATCTGTCTTCACTTCAGCAAGGTGGAATTCCTGATTCACAAATCTATTCCTCATAATGAAACTACATAATAAAAGGGCTACCTGATTACTGGCACTTTGTTTCTGGCCTGCTGTTTCATTCTGGTTCTCAGACTATGGGTTATGTTCAATTTAAATACATCCTGCATATCAGATAGTTAAATTACAATTCATAACAGTAGCAAAATTACAGTTATGAAGTAGCAACGAAAATAATTTTATGGTTGGGGGTCACCACAACATGAAGAACTGTTTTAAAGGGTGCCGGCATTAGGAAGGTTAAGAACCACTGGTAGATACTGGCTCAGTAAATCCTGTTAACAATATTAAGTGACTCTGCCCAGTCAGTCAAGTAAAAGTACAGATTACAACTAGTTCAATGGAGTCCCTGCTGATGCAAGGGAAAGGGGTGCTGTTTGTAGGGGGAGGCTTAAATGCAAAGGGACAATACCAGTAGAAGGGATGAGTACCAGCGGGTGGAAAGCAAAGTGGTAAAGGGATGGGAAACCTGGACGCAAAGAAAGGGGATGTTGGGAGTGGGAAAGGAATATGTAAGGTCATAAGGACCTTACGAGTCCATTGCCTTCATTTTATATATGAGGAAACTAAGAGCCAGAGACGTTAAGTGATCTGCCCAAGGTCACGCTGGTAGAAAGCAGTAAAGCCTAGATTCTAACTAGAATTCTGACTTTTAAACGTGAATCTTGCTAAGGGAAATTAGAAGTCTTAAATTTAAAAAAAAAAACAAAAAACCAGGAAGGCAAATTGAAGTTCAACACAGAAAGGAACTGGGGCTGAGGCTTGACATTGAAGAATGTCAAGTGAAAAGAGATCTGGGTAGTGAAAGTTTGGGCATCTCAGTTCTAAACCAAGCTGCACCAGTAGAGACAAGCTGAGGGCATCACAGCAACAATTAAATAGCCATCGCGTGGATACAGCGTTTAGCTAGTAGGAAAGCCAGTCAACGTGCAAGTACCCAAGACTTCCCAGCATCCCTGCTAGGTTGCTTTATCCCCATTCAGCAAGCAGCAAGGAACCTGAAGATACCGTGAAAACCACCTGGCTCATCAGGGGCAGAGTCCCTGAAAGGCAAACCAGAAGTTCTGGCCCCTTAGCCCCCACGGAATATTCTCTAGGAGTAAAAAAGAAAAGGCTGAGCTATCGCCGGGGTGGGGCTAAATACCTGAGGGAAGAAGTCGAGTTGGAAGCTAGGTTTAGGCAGGAATTAGCTCTGTTTCTTTTTTTCCCCGAGGAAGAAGGGTCAGCGCTCCCGTCCTTCCCACCTAGGCGCACACTTTCCCAGTCCATTCCCCCCACACTTTACCACACAGCCCTCGCCCCTGGGGCTACTTACTCCGATACAGGGGGTTCTCGTTGATCTCGCCTGATGCCACCAGCTCCAGATAGAGAGTCCAGAGTCCCACGAACACCAGGGCAAGCACCAGCAGCAGCCGGAAGCGCCTTCGCAGAAGCTTGACTGGGCGCAGCAGGAGCAAGAGCAGCGCGGGCCGGGGGCTCCCCATGGCGCTGCGCCGTGGCAGCAGCCGCCCGCGCGGACTGCTTCCCACCCAGTCCAAGCCCCCGGGCCCGGCCCAGCGCCCGAGGCGCACCGAGCCCCAGCCCAGCTTCTCAGGACGCCGCGGCCGCCAACCCCGGCAGTTCTCCAGCAGGGCGCCAGCTCATGCTCCCGGCGTTAGCCGGGGGACAGCGCTTCGGTGGTCTGCTTGGTAGGACTAGGGCCGATCGCCTGGGCTAGTTGTCTCTCCAGGAGCAGTTTGCCGGCTCCTCCCCCGACTGTCCTTAAGCTCAGCTCAGCTTGTCCTCTGCTCTACACACCCTCTCGTCTTCTCCGCCCCCCCCCCTCCCCAACACACACTCACAAACACACGGCTCCTAAAGGAGGGATCCCCGGGTGCTAGCCCTCCTCCTTTCTCCAAACCACCCCTCCCGATTCCTCCCCTTTCCTTTCCCCGAGTACCTCCCGCCCTACCTGTCCCGCCCCCTACATGCCTCCCCTCCCCCCCCCACTTTGGCACCACTCCCTGCCTCTACCCGAGTTCACAGGTGGGCTCCGCCCCCAAGAACTTGCTCTGTGGAGGAAGGAAAAGAAAGTCACTCTCTGTCAGCCACTGATGGGAAGACCAGAGAGTTGGAGCGCAGATGGAGGAATGATAATGGAGGAGGAGAAAAGTTGTAAGGTCGATGAGCTGCACCAGGAAGACTTACACTGTGGCCGGGGGTGGGGGGTGGAGGGCGGCCAGGTTGGTCACAGTTTTGCAGTTTAGGTCTCCCAGCTGGAATCCAACTAGTAGTTTTTCCTATGAGATGGAAAGAAGGGAGACATGTTGGAGAGGGCGGAAGACTCTTAAAGCTGGAGGAGACCTCATGAGATCATCTGTTCCAGACCCCTTCCTTCAGTCAGTTGTGGTATTATTATTCCTTTTATTTTTTTTAATTTAACAGATGATGTAGTTAAGTCTAAGAAATATTAAGTAATTTGTCCAAGGTTACATTTGACAAGTGGTGAAAGAAATGAGAATCTTACTGCCCAACCTTCTAGTGCACTGGTCTTGTTACTACACCACTATGCCTTTCTTATGAAAAAATAAAGTGCTGACCTAAAGGAGGTGAGGGAGAGCAGCCTGGGGCACTGAGCAGAAAAGTGGAGGATCAAAAAACATTTCTGTGCTTTTATTAAGTGAATAACATACAAATTACCTGACTGTACTGAGCATGGAGAATACAAAGAAAGTACTTGTAATAGCACAAATGAGCACTTGTAATAGTTTCTGGCATCTATCCCTTTGAATTCCCTTTGCCACTACCCTAGTCAGGCTTAGTGGCTTTCCCACTTGACTATTGCAATAGTCTACTAATTGACGCCCCTCCATTCCGTTCTATCACATACACAACTGCCAAGTTAATCTTCCTGAAATACTGATTTGAATTGCCACCCATATTGAAAAATTCTCAACTGTTTAAGATAAAAATTCAAACTCTTTAGATTGATGGTGGAGGATCTGCAAAGACTGGCTCCTCTATAACCCTCTCCAAACTCTTCTCTCAGTATTTTCCTCCACAGTAACATTTACTTTAGGAAAAAGGATATGCTTACTGGCCCCTGAATATTCCTTGTGTTGTCCATACCCTTAATCAGGAGCTCCCATGCTCTTCTCCTTTCCTCAGAGATCTAGTTCAAGCCTCTCTCTCCATACAACCCCCTTCACCTGCCCTAATATTCAATGGTTCATCTGTGCCTCCTTGTAACTCAATATTTAAATTTTCTCTGATCATTTGTTGCTCAGCATCTACTACTTTTTATTGTCATTTATCACTCCAGGCCTATGCGGGCTCTCCTTGGTGATGTCATTATTGAAAACCATGATGGCAGAACACCTGCAGTGTTGGCAGTTGTGGCGAAGCAGATAGAGCACTGGACTTGGAATCAAGAAGACTTACCTTCATGAGTTCAAATCTAGTCTCAGACAATGAGACTAGGGCAAATCTTCTCTCTGGGCCTTATCTGCAAAATGATGAACATTCTGGGCGATAACAAAGGGGCAGCTAGGTAGCATAGAGTATAGACCCTGCAGTCAGGCAGATCTGACTTTATAAAGCACCTATTAATGTGCCAGGCACCTTATTAAGTGTTTTCACAAATCTTTCCTCATTTGATCTGCACAACAACCCTGAAAGGTAGTTGCCATTATCATCCCCATTTCAATTGATGAAAACTGAGGCAAACACAGGTTAAGTGACTTGCCCAGGGTTACATTCCTAGATCTGAGGCCAGACTTGAACATGGATTTTCCTGATTCTAGGTCCAACTGCACCACCGGAAGAAGGATAGGGAATTTGCAAGAGTTTTGTGTGGGCCTGCCATTTCATTTTACCTTTTGACTTTGAAAGAAAGTCTTGATATAAACCTCTGAAAAAGTCAGCAGCTAAAAAGAAAGCTGAGAGACCTATTTACCTTCTAGCATTCATATTCTAGTCATATGACTCTGGGCAAGTCACTTAACCCTGTTTGCCTTAGTTTTTTCTGTCAAATAAGCTGGAGAAGGAAATGGCAAACCACTGAAAGTGTCTTTGACAAGAAAGCCCCAAATGGGATCACAAAGAGTGAGACTCTACTGAAAACAGCTAAACAACAAGGGTAGAGAAGTCCTTCACTACCCCCCATGTGTGTAATTTGGATCCATCTTATTGTTAGGAAGCTTTTCCTTATATAGAAACTGAAAAGTGATTGTACAAATTCTACCCAGCGCCTGTAGTCCTGCTCTAGGATGTCAAGCAAGATGCGCGATTCTTCTTCCGCACGATAACCCATCAACTATTTAAACAGTTATCCAGTTGCCCTTCTCTACATTCCCCTAGCAGAATTCCCTAGGAAAATGGCGCCTTAACATTCTAAACAAGGATACTTTTTCAGTTAATCTTCAGAGTCAAAAGGCCTCGATGTCAATAGCTCATACAAGTCAAGCCATGTCAATGGGAAGTGACCATTGCTCTTATACACAGACTCTCTCTGATACCAAGATAGGCAGATCCTGATTTCAGACTGACTGTTTTCCAGATCTAACCCTGAAGCTTGACTATCCATATTCAAGCAACCAATCAAAATGTTTTGAGCACTTACTACTAGGTTTAAAACACTGCTGGGAACACAAATAAGCATATGACATAGCTTCTGTTCTCGAAGAGTTTTCAATCTAGTTGAGGGAAAAGAATTATGTGCACATAATAACTAGTGATATGCCTATTGTGTAAATGCCAAAGGAATTGTACTGGCAATAAGGTGCACAGAATAATGTAATAAATCACTGTGGCTAGGAGATTAAGAAATCTTACAAATTGTCTTCTCCAACTGCAACTAGAGACTATGATGGTTCCTCTTCATAAAGGTTTTGTTTTTGTATTTTCTTTAGTCTTGAAAGTTTTTTGCAACTCTGGACTTTGGGACACAATTGTCCCCCTCTCCTGTACTAATATTACCCAGGGTAGAAAGAGGGAGTTCGAGACATACGTCCCCTGAAGTGTGCCTCCCATTTCCTGGCTTTACACGTTTTTATTTCAAGTCTTTATTTTTGGTTGACTGAAAATAAAGGAGCCTCCAGACTTTGGAATGTAAACCCTTTCTCAAATCAGTTAAAGAGCTCACAGTTGCTTTCACCCTAGAATGGTAGCACGTAGTATTGGAGGACCATTTTTGGAGGCTCTTGCTACTTTGATGTTTTGACTGCCCATTGCTATGGTGATTTTGCTTAGATTCTGGATCCCTTGGATCCTTTAGCTTCAGAAAATTGCTCGTTCGTTGTCAAGCCTCACAGGGTCATCTTGCACTTCTGAGCCTGAAAGGAAAAATGATACCCACTGTGATGTTTATAATGCTCTGGGCTCTAGCATAGCAAGGTTGTATCAACAATATCAACAGAAGGTGAACACACACACACACAAACACACACACACACACACACAGTCTTGACTCACAAATAAGAGACAATCCATTATAACTTCTAAAGGAAGGTCAAGTTGATGCCCCTCCCTGACTTGGGAGACAATTTGGTATTTGGAAAGAACACTTGATTTTTAAGCAGATTTCTGTGTGAATTTTGGTTCTGCTGCTTACTATCCATATGACCCTGGGCAAATCTTCTCTCTGGGCCTTATCTGCAAAATGATGAACATTCTGGGCGATAACAAAAGGGCAGCTAGGTAGCATAGAGTATAGACCCTGCAGTCAGGCAGATCTGACTTTATAAAGCACCTATTAATGTGCCAGGCACCTTATTAAGTGTTTTCACAAATCTTTCCTCATTTGATCTGCACAACAACCCTGAAAGGTAGTTGCCATTATCATCCCTGTTTCAATTGATGAAAACCAAGGCAAACACAGGTTAAGTGACTTGCCCAGGATTACATTCCTAGATCTGAGGCCAGACTTGAACATGGATTTTCCTGATTCTAGGTCCAACTGCACCACTGGAAGAAGGATAGGGAATTTGCAAGAGTTTTGTGTGGGTCTGCCATTTCATTTTACCTTTTCTTTGACTTTGAAAGAAAGCCTTGATATAAACCTCTGAAAAAGTCAGCAGCTAAAAAGAAAGCTGAGAGACCTATTTACCTTCTAGCATTCATCCAGTCTCCCTTTAATCTCACTGTGCTAATCCTGGACAGAGAGCTGAGCACTAGTACTCTTATTCCCTTTCTGCGACTACAGGAGGAAGTAAAGAAGTAGTAAGGCAGCATGTTTCTGTAGGCATACTAAAAAAATTTTTTTCCCATACATTTTCAACATGTTAAATTAACAGGTATAAAATATTGATTACCTGTTTGAAATATAAAGGGATTTAATTTTAAAATTTTTTATTAACATTGGTTTTTTTTCTCTGCTCTCTCTTCACCATAAAAAAGGTAACAAATAAAACAAATTCTCACAGTGGCTGTGTTAACAAAAATATATACATTTCATTGAGAATCTTGAGTGCATTTCCTCTCTGTCAGGAGATAAGTGGTATTCTTCATTTGTCCTTTGGTCCTCAGAGCCCCTTGGTCATTGTGTTGATCAGAGTTCTTAAGTCTTTCAATGTTGTTTGTCTTTACAATGTTTTTAAAATATTATCATTTATTTTCCTCATTCACTCTGCATCAGTTCATATAAGCCTTCTCAGGCTTCTCTGAAACCATCTCTTTTGTTTTGATGTCCTGCCACTGATATAATGGACCATGCAGACAAAGGGTTTAAGCAAGCAGTCCTTTTACTAAAATCATTCCAGTACTCTCAGGTAGAAGCAATTCTTAATGATATTTTAAAATATTTCAGAGAATAAAAACAAATAAAAATGTCCAGCAAGAAGACTTTTAAAAATACTCGTCAAGGAGGTTCCTTAGGGTCTCAAAAACTCTGTACCAAAATTTCCAAAACCACTTTTATTTTCCTCCTGACTAAAGGGCCCATACCTGAGTCCCAGGTCAGTCCACCTGAGAGAAATGTTTACCCCAACTACCCAGGTCTGCATCACAACTTGCTTGCTTATGAAAGTCTTGGCTTGAATTGTGCAATTGTTTCACACCTCACCAGCTCCTTGGCAACAACAGCATTCATATACTATAATTTGTTCAGTCATTGACAAATTGATGGGCACCCCCCTTTGATTCTGATTATTTGTGTACATATGGATCCTTTTCCCCTTTCTTTGATCTCTTTGAGGTGTAGGTCTCGTAGTGGTATATCCAAGTCATTTTAGTAACACTTTGGGACAAACGTCCAAATTGCTTTTCAGAATAGTGGAATCAATTCTTTCAAAATATCACTGATAGTGTATTAGTCTGCTTATTTACCCACAGTCCCTCTAATATTTACCATTTTCCTTGTCCATCAGACTTATCATGTCTGATAAGTATAAAGTAGATACTTAGAGTTGCCTTAATGTGCAGCTCTTTAATGATTGGTAATTTGCAACATTTTTTCACGTATTTGCAGATGGTGTGGATTTCTTCCTTTAAAAACTGCCTGTTTGCATCTTTAGGCCATTAATCAGCTGGAGACCAGCTCTTATTTTTGTAAATTTGAATCCTTTCCTTATATATCTTGGAAGTAAGTCCTTTGGCATAAAAACTTGCTGCAAAGCTATCCCTTCTATTTTTAGCTACATTCATTTTGTTTGGACACAAACTTGCTTTAGTTTTATGTAATCAGAATCATCCTTTTTCTTTTCTGTGATCCTGTATATCTCGACTGGTCGCAAATTCTTCCCCTATCTAGAGATGCAAAAGGCAATTTCTTCCTCGCTTCTCTAATTTGCAATAAACACTTTTGTATCTAAGTGATATATTCATTTGGAGCTTGCCTTGGTATATGGCATGAAGTATTCATCTAAATGTTCATTTCTGCGAGATCTCTTTCTAGTTTTTCAATGAGTTTTTATAAAATAGTGAGTTATTACCCCATTAACTATGGTGTTTGGGTTTGATCAAACTCTAGGCTATTAAGTTCCTTTGTTTCTGAATGTCGCATACTTAGTCTGCTCCACTGAATTTTAAATTTTATATTTTAATTAATTGTTTAAATTAAATTAAATTTTTAATTTTAAACAATACTATGTTGTTTCTATAATTATTGCTTTGTAGTATAGTTAGAGAGCTGGAAATTCTAGACCCTCTCCTTTCCATTCCTACTTTTTAATTGTTTTATTTGAGATTTCTTTAACTTTTATTCCTCCAGATGAATTTTTTTCTAGCTTTATAACATAATGCTTTGGTAGTTTGATTGGTATTGCACTGGGAAAGTAAATTAATTTAGGTAGCATTGTCATTTTTATGTTATGGCTGAGTCTACCCACAAGAAATTACTATTTTTCCAATTATTCAAGTCTATCTTTGCTTCCATAGTTCTTTTGTAGTTGTACCCACATAGTTCTAGTGTGTGTCTTGGTAAGAATATTCCCAACTATTTTACACACTTTATACTGGTTTTAAATGGAATCTTTGTATTTCTTTTTGCTTGGCTTTGTGGGTAACATACAGAAATGCTAACGATTTACGTGGATTTATTTTATATCCTGCTACTTTTTTGAAATTATTACTGTTTTCAATTAATTTTTTAGATGATTCTCCAGGCTTCTCTGAGTAAATCATCTTATCATCTGCAAAAAGTGCTTATTTTTGAAGAGATTCCCATCAGTTAGGGGATGACTGAACAAGTTGTGGTATATGAATGTAATGAAATACCATTGTGTTATAAGAAATGAACAGGGAGATTTCAGAAAAAACTGCAACTACTACATGAAGCTGAGTGAAGGGAGCAGAACCAAGACATTGTACACAGCAACAGCAACATTGTACGATGATCAGTTACAATAGACTTAGCTCATCTTAGCAATACAATGATCTAAGACAATTCCAAAAGACTCCTGATGGAAAATGCTGTCCTCACCCAGAGAAACAACTATGGAGTCTGAATGCAGATCAAAACATACTATTTTCACTTTTTTCATTGTTTTTTCTTTCTTATGGTTTTTCCCTTTTGTTCTGATTCTTTTTTCACAACATGTGCATAAAAATGTTTAATGTCATGGTACATGTATAACACATATCAGTTTGCATGCCACCTTGGGGAGGGAGCAAGGAAGAGAGGGAGAGAGAAAAAATTTGGAACTCAAAATCTTAGAAAAGTGAGTGTTAAAGTGAGAATGCCATAAAATTCTCTAGCACAGACTTGCTCTGTGTCCAATACAGGTGAACTTATAATAAACTTTGCTTCTCTTTGGCTAAAAAAAGGAGAATGTTGAAAACTATCTTTACATATAATTGGAAAAAATAAAAGAGTGTTAAGAGGGGAGAAAAAGTTATTATTTTGTTTCCTCTTTGCCTATTTTTCTTCCCTTGATTTCTTTTTCTTGTTTTATTACTATAGCTAACATTTGAAGTGGGAATAATGGACGTCTTTGCTTTACCCCGATCTTACTGGATCGGCCTCTGTTTATCTGCTGACTTTTCATTTTAGATCAATAATACTTATATTAAGAAAAGGTCGGTGAATAGAGCATCAGCCCTGGAGTCAGGAGGACCTGAATTAAAATTCAGCCTCAGACACTTGAAAATTACTAGCTGTGTGACCTTGAGCAAGTCACTTTACCTCAATTGCCTTGCCTTCCCCCCTCCAAAAAAAAAGGCACATTTATTCCTATGTTTCCTACTGTTTTAAACTATAATAGATATATTTTGTTAAAATGCTTTTTCTGCATGTAGTGATATATGGTCTATGATTTTTATAGTTTTCTAGAAACTGAATCAACCCTGAATTCCTGGCATAAATCCAACCTGATTTGACATATTGTCTTTTTAAAATTGTTATTGGATCCTCTTTTGCTTTTATTTAAGAATTTTGCATCAATGTTTTTTAGGGATACTGGTCTATAGTTTTATTTTTATGTTTTGACTTTCACTGGTTTAATAATGATGACAACAATAATAGCATTCATAGAATAGTTACTATGTGTCAGGCACGATGCTAAGCTCTCTATAGGTTCTATCTCATTTGATCCTCACAATAACCCTGGGAGGTAGGTGCTATTATCATTTCCATTTTTCAGTTGAGGAAACTGAGGAAAACAGAAACTAAGTGACTTGTCCAAGGTCACATGGCTAATAAGCATCAGAGGCTAGATTTGAACTCTTATTCCAGATTCCATGTCCCCCTTTCTCCACTGTGCTATCTAGTTGACTCTTTAGGTATCATGAAAAGAATTTGGTAGCATCCTTTCTTTTCCTATTTTTAAAATTAGTTTATGTAATTTGGAAATAAATTTTTCTTTGAATATTTGATGGAATTCACTCATAAATGCATCTGCCATTTATGACTCGTTCAATTTCTTTTTTTGTGCTTTGGTTATTGAAATTCTGTTTCTTATTTTGTTAACCTCAACAATTTATATTTTTGTAAATATTTATGCATTCCATTTAAGTTTTATTGGCAGATAGTTGGCTAGAATTATTTCTAATAATTTCTTTAATTTTTCCTACATTTGTTGGGAATTCTTCATTTTTCAGACTGACAATTTTTTTCTCTCTTAATAAAAAAATCAAATTACCTAGTTGTGTTCCTATTCTTAACTTTTTCCCACCCTGACCCCACACCAGTTTCTGTCTTTCCAGACTTCAAAAGTATGCCTTTGCTACTACTCTATCCTGGAATTGAGAGGCTGGGGACTCCTTACCATGGATCATACAACTTTTCTGCTTCCTTCTTACCCTACAAGGCCTGCCCCCTTCTCAAACTGACGAGTTCTTCCTGGGCCTCCATTTTATGAAGTGGTCCAGCTGCCCAGCCTTCATTCCTCTGTGGATCTCGTTTTTTGACTTTCCAGACTTCAAAATCAAGCTTCATCTCTCACCCATAATTCCCCATCAGTTTTTCAGCTCCTTCATTGGAATGCAAACTTATTGAGGGCAATACTTGTTGCATCCTAGAACTTAGCACTGTGCCTGGCACCTGATAAGTACTTAATAAATACCTGTTTCTTTCTTTCCTTTATTTGTTTTAAATCAGTTTCCTGTTTTATTTGTTAATCCAGTGACTTTATTTAACTTTCCATTTTGTTCATCTCTTCTTTGATAATCAAAATTTTGATTTTTGTTTTTAAATTAGGTTTCAAAATTTATTGGTTTTCCAGGGCCCAAATCATTGATCTGTTATTTCTTTCTTTATTGATGAAAATGTTTAGTGATATGAATTTTCCACTTAATGAATGCATCCTATTATTGGCTGCCTCCCACCAACTTGACATCTTTTAATTGTCATTACCTTTAAAGAAAGTATCTATTATTTTTATAATTTGCTCTTTAACCCACATATTCTCTAGGACTGAGTTATTTAGTCCAATTAATTTTATTCATTTATTCAATTGTTCTTTATTAAATATAGTAATCATTAAAGGATTGTTCTATATTTCAACTTTTTGCAGTTGTTTGTGAAATTTTTATGAACTATGGTCAGTATTTGTAAAGGTGCCATAACAGCTGACACAAATGTATTCCTTTCCATTCCCATTAATTAATCACCAGGGATCCATCATATATAACTTTTCTAAAATTTTCTTCAGGTTAAAATAACTTCTTTCTTAGATTTGTCTAGATCTGAAAGTGGTACAGTGAGAACCCCCATTATTATAGTTTTACCTTCTATTTCTCATTATACCACATTTAGCTTTTCCTTGAAATATTTAGATGCTATAGTGGGAATAAGTATATTAGCTTGGAATGAGCAACTCTATTTTTGTTTTAAGTTTCCATTTTGTGACTAAGTTGTTCTATAAGCTGTTTTTCTGTAATGAGATATGATATATGTGTCCCCCGAATCTTGTGAACAACAATTAGTGATGAATGTGTCCCAAATTAAGTAACCAATGAGAAACACTTGCTAATTACATTAGGAAACTAAAATTTTGATTGATCATTTTATTTTATCATGTTGTTGTTGTTGGTCGTTTTTCAGTTGTGTCCAGCTCTTTGTGATCTCTTTTGGGTTTTCATGGCAAAGATCCTGAAATGATTTACCATTTCCTTCCCCAACTCATTTTACAGATGAGGAAACTATAATTAAATAAGGTTAATGACTTGCCCAGGGTCACACAGCTAATAAGTATCTGAGTCTACATTTGAACTCAGTCTTTGCTGACTGGTGCTCTACTCGCTGTGCCTGCTAGCTGCCATATGGTTTAGGAAATTAAAATTTTGACTGATAATTTCCTTTCATCATAATCAGTCACCAATCAGAGTTTAGATGTAATTAGTAAACTTAGCCAGAACCACAAAAATACACAAGAGGTCATGGCCATAAGTCTTCACTAGGATTCCTGTTTTCTTTGCATTTGGAAATATGAGCATCCTATGTTCATGTGAGAACAATGCTGCTTGAAGGAGACTTGACAGCATGCTGCCTCTGCTGAACAGAGAGGGAACGTTGTCATGAGCACCAGTACAAAACACGCTCACTGGAATCTCTAGGAAACTGGTTAGTGATTTGCTCCTACAGGGTTTGATATTTATACTGTTTAATGTTTTTTTATTGTACGCATTAATGAGTATAAGTTTCATTAGTATAGTCATCCCTAACAAGTATATGTAATGATAAATAAGTAAATCAGCTTTACTTATATACCCAGTGTTACAGATGCTATATCATCAGTGCATATATGTTAAGTACTGGTTTTAATTCACTGTTTATGGCATCTCTTGGCATAATCTAATTTTCCTGCTCCTCTTTTTTAACCAAGACAATTTTTACTGTTGCCTTATCTGAGACGATGATTGCAACGCGTGCTTTTTTTTTTTTTAGTTTATCTGAGGCATAATAAATTTTGTTCCATCTTCTTCTTTTAACCATGTGCAAATATTTGTGTTTCAAGCATGTTTCTTCTAAACAGCGTATTGTTGGATTATACTTTCTAATCCACACTGCTGTTATCTTGTTTTGTGGGAAAGTTCATCCTATTCACATTCACAATTAGGATTGTCAATTGTGTATTTTCCTCCATCTTTTACTTTTTCCCTCTCTATGTTGTTCTTGCCTAGGAGACGATCTCTTTCAACCAAGTCTTACTCTTAAAATTCTTCATTTCTCTTAAGACTGAGTTAAAGTAGCTAACGGCCTCCACATGATCTTTCTTTCCTGGTCCTACAAGCTGTTTGTGCCCTCTCTAGCTACCTTCTAAATAACCAACTCTTGCATATTCTGATTTACATTTGTTGTCTCCTCCATCAAAATTCCCCCTTCAGACAGGAATTATTTTGGGTACATCATATGTGTTTAACAGATCCTTATTGATTGATTGAAGGTCAAGATTGAGCTAGAATGCCAAGTGGAGGGAAGAACCCAAGAGATTTCCCTAATTCTTAAAATTTTGAATAATGTTTTATATCAACCACCAGGCTACAATCCCAAACATGGTCAGCAAGGCTTTCTCTTTTGCCAAGATATTTGAGACCACATCATTTTGCAGGGTGGGAGCTTTGTACATGCACATTAAGGAGAATCTCTGGTGGCACAAATACCAAAAATAACTCGATGGGACCAGTAGATTGATGGCTTGCATATAGTGACACCTGATGGACAAATTATATATTACACTCTCTGGTTCCTTGATCAATGAAGTGATTTTCTACCTTTCTGTATGCTTACAGAAGGTAGAACACAATCTAAAGGGACTAAAAGGGAAGGTGGGCAGATTACTTAAAGAAAGGATATGAAAGTTGTTCTGACTATTTATGAGCTTGCATATGTGTTTTGCATTTTCTTTCAACTTAAATAAAACTTGTCCTTTATTTCACGTCTTGTTATCTTGAATGTTTGCTGAGAGCTAAAGGAAAGAATTGAGCCATAATCCAAACTACAGCAACTCCCTATTACTTCCAGGATAAAATGTAAGGGCCTTTATCATTTCAATATTTTTGCTACCTGGCTCCTTCCAGGGTACCCTTGAGTGGGTCTATGAGTCAGGGGTTTGTGAGAAAGCTCTGGAGGAGAATCTAGAATCACAGTTTCAGGGGCTGGGGCCCAACTGACACATTGGTTACAAAGAAAATGAAAATAATATTTTTTACCAGCCCTGTTATTTAATTAGTGTAGGGAACCGATAATGAAGAAACTCCATCTACTTATATAAATTGGCATCTAATCTTCAACTTAAAGTTTTGGAGAGATGCCTAGGGCACTGGAGGGTTAAGTGACTGGTAAGTAGTATGTTACAGTAGAAAAGATCACTGGGTTTTTAACATATGTGTTAAAATTCCTCTGGGACCCTGAACAAGATAAATCACTTTATCTCAGCTTACTCATTTATAAAATGAAAGTTAGACTAGATAGCCTCCCTTCCAACTCTAAATCTATGTTAATGATTAATTGCCTAGGACCATATAACTATTAAGTGTCAGAATCAGGACTTAAACTCAACTCTTCCCAACTCCAAGGCCAGCTCTCAATCTTTATAAAAGAACAAAAGAAAGATGATTCTGATGGTGATAATAAATGGTTTGCAAAGTATCCAAACAAAAAACCATGAATTATTAACAAAAGAAGACTCATCACTGTAAGGCAGCTATAGAAAGACTAACACTCCTTCACCAAAGAGGAGGATGAGGATTGATGTCAGTCTTAGTGCATGTGACAAGCAATTAAAAAACCTACAGAAATACTTTTGGAATAAGATGAAGGCAAGTAACAGCCACGTTATTGGATTGGATTTGATGAAGCTGATGGTGATGACAAATGGTTTGTAATGTATCCTAACCAAAAAAAAATGTAACATTAACAAAATACAGACCTGTCACTCTAAGGCAGTTATAGAAAGACTAACACTCCTTCACCAAAGAGAAGGAAGATGATTGATGTCAGTCTTAGTGCATATGACAATCAATTAAAAAAACTACAGAAATACTTTTGGAACAATATAAAGACAAACAACAGGCCTATGTCATTGGATTTGTTGAATGTGACTAAAAATGGTTTGCTTTGGAATATGAACCTATCAAACATCTAAGACCTTGAATGGAATCAAAGTGCCACCTAAGTAGAACATCTCCAGTAACGGAACCAAAAATGTGTTGACCTGATGTCAATGACTGAGTCATGTGGATGCATTTGTAGAAATAGAATGGTCTAGGATAGCTACTCAGAATCAGGTCATTCCCACTAAAAATTACAGAAATGTAATTAGGGATACTGAGTTTACTGATCAATTCAGATTGTACAAAGAAAGAATGGCATCTGTGCGACATATCACTACAGCTTGCAAAATGTTATCCCCCAACTAATTTTTAGAAAGACATAATCAGATGTCTAAAATAATATAACAGATAGAATCTTTCTATCTTTCGTAAGCTAACAAATGATCAACTCCCATGTACACACACATTCATTCTCTCTACTAATACAAAGATATCTAGATAGTATAATACATGGAATGCTGGACTTGGAGTCTGAAGACCAGTGTTCAAATCCTACTTCAGTTATTTACTGTGGATTACGTTTAGTGTAAATTAAAGTAATTTAATCTCTCCTAGTTCTAGTTTTCTTATCTAAAAAAATGGAGACAATAAAAGCACCTTCTTCACAGGATGTTATGAGGGTCAAATGAGACAAGTAAAGCATTTCACAAACCTTAACACAATATATAAATATCAGCTACTATTATTATTCTAACTCATTAAAACCTTGGTAGAGTATTTTTCAAACTTTCAAAGGTCTTTCATTATCCTTTTACACTCTTAAATAACTTTGAGGACCCCAAAGAACTTTTGCTTCTGTGGGTTATATCTATCAGTATTCACCATATTAAGATCAAAATTAGTAACATTTAAAATATCAATTCATTTAAAATAAGAATAAACCCATTATATATTAACATAAATTACATATTTTATGGAGAAAAACCTACATTTTCCAAAACAAAAAAGTAGGAAGATTGGCAAAATTTCCTTTTTTTTTCTTTCTAAATCCCTTTTACATCTGGATTAATAGAAGATACAGGGATTCTCATTTCTGTTTCTGCATTCAATCTGTCAAGATATGTTGTTTTGATTGAAGTATATGAAAAAAATCCAGCTTCACAAAAATATGTAGTTGGAAAAAGAATATTTTAATATGCAAATAACTTCTTAGTATTATTATGAAAGTTGTTTTGACTCCTTGAACTTTTTGAAAGGGTCGTGGGATTGCCCAGTAGTCCTCAGACTCTTTCTACTTTAGTAGATGGTAAGTTATTGTAACCAAAATATTCCAAAAAATTCAAAATATTCAAAATATTCAGAATCAGAGTTTATCTAGTCCAACCAGTAACTGAAAATTACCTTTCTTTATTAAATGTCCAATCATTTGTTGTTTAGCCTCAATTGGAAGATCTCCAAAGAGACAGCCTATTCCATTTCCAGATAGCTCTGTTAGGAAGTTTTTCCTAATATTGTGCTGAGTCAAGCTTACTTCCCGCAGGCAGGGCACTTCATCCTCTTTCCTCCCTCCCCCCACTTTTTGTTTTAACATTAGAGCAATATTTTACCTTCTCTGGTACCATGTCTCCTCTCCCATTTTTCATGATCTTTCAAAGATGAATGACAATGACTAAGTAATCACATCTGAAAGTGATTTCAATACACTGAAATATGATTTGCCTGGTCCAGTGACTTGAACTCATCAAGGGCAGCTAAATCATCTGTCTTGCTCCTTATCTTGGGTTCCAAACTCCTATTAGTCATTTTTGTTCTATCCTTCCTCTTTGGCAGAGAAATGAGAGACAAAGTAAGAATTAAGCAGCTCCATCTTCTCTCTGATTCTACCATAGTCCTAACTCTTCTTTGACCTTCTTCTTTTCATTAATGTAGTTTAAAAAAAAATTCTTTCTGTTTTTCAAAACTTTCCTTGTCTGCTTCAGGTCATTCTGAGGTTTAATGCTCCTGACATTATTCTTCAATGAGCTGTACTTTTATTAAGTTGGCCAGTGAGTTCCCCGTGCATTTAAAATAGTTTCTGTAAAGACAATTGCCCCCTTGACCTCCTCATTGGAATTTTCTCTGTGTCTTCAAAATGTCATTCTTGAATTCATCACACCTTTTGAGCTGACTTCCCTCATAGCATTCAAGGTCATGGAATCTTACCTATGTTTTCTATAAACCCTTTGAAATCTGATCTTGGAACATCTGGAATGCATGTTGGATGCTGTCCAGTTTCCTCTACTTCTCTTTCCTATATTCTAAGATGTAGGAGGATACTCCTCACTCCTTCCAATCTTTGCTCTTTCAACAACCATTTAGATAGCAAGAAGCAAGTATATGGGAGGGGTGAGGGGAAAGGATAGCAGAGAGACTTTTGGAGAGGGTGTGGATTGGGACTGAGAGGGAGTTGGGGGAACTCTTGGGTGAGTGGGATGGGGAGTGGGAGAGTAGGGGGACAAGATAAGGTAACAGGGATAGGGTAAAAAGAGAGGCTAAGAAAGAAAATAGTGAATAAAAATAAGATGGATGGAAATTCACAAATAGTAATCATAACTTTGAATATGAAAAGGATATTTATAGCAACTCTCTTTCTGGTAGCAAAGAACTGGAAATTGCAGGGATCACCATCAGTTGGGGAACGACTGAACAAATTGTGGTGTATGGTTGTAATGGAATACTACTGTGCTATAAGAAATGATGAACTCAATGATCTTAGAAAGGCATGGAAAGAGTTATACAAAATGGTAAAGACCAAAGTTAGAAGGACCAAGATAACATATACAGTAACAACCATATTGCTTAAGAATGACTTTGAGCTACTGAGTCATTTCAACTAATATAAATACACAAATTAAAAATAAAGGACATATGAATAAAGATGCTATCTGCATCCAGAGAAAGAACAGATAAACAGAAGTATGTACGGAATAATTTTATCTATATATACCTATTTGTGTCTAATGGTAGCCATCTCTAGGGTGGGGTAGGAGGAAGGCAAGAAATAAAAGGAAAAAAATAAACTCATGATAACTTTATTATATATTTAAAAGGAAGAGCAAGTGGTACATAATAGATCTGCAGTTTCATATGCAATCATTTTTTTTTATTACACTGTGTTATGGAAAGGCTTGTTTTATTTCATAAATTAAAAATTAAATTAAAACATTTTTTAAAGAATCAAGTATAGGAAAGTAGACTTTTTTCATCATCTCTTTCACATTTTGAAAAACAAAATTATTATTAAGGCAAGTCCAGAAATTATGAGTACAGTGTTTTTGGCAGAGATAGAGTTCCACCCAGCACATGTTTGCATAATTAGAATCTCCTCTCATTACTGTATCATGCCTCTGTACCAGATTTTTCATTCATTTCCTAAACTTCTCAATTCATTCCTATTCCTGTCCAGGTGGTCTGTAGTATACTTGGATGACTGCCTCTGTTTTTCTCTCTCTTAATCTTCATACAAATGCCCTTCACTGTGTTATTCTTTTCTGGTTCTTGGAATTCCTCATGTATATTACTTTAGAATACAAAATGTTATTCTTTCCTCCTTCCTCTCCCCCTGACACAGTTTTTCCTATTCCTTTCCTTTTAAGTAAGGCATAACCTTCCTGATCCATTTTCTAGTCACAGGTCTCACCTCCCCAAATCTCATTAATATTTCTAAGTCAACAGTACTTCTTTTTGCTCACCTTTCTTGTTACTTCTATTTTGTACACATATGTAGAGATACATGCCACCTCTTACATAAGGACCTTCTTAATTCCCCCCTCTAGGTACTAGTGCTTCACCCTCTCCTCACTAAAAAAAGTAACACCTTGTACTTCTTTAGTATAATTTCATGTGTGTACTTACATGTGTGTATGTTATTTCTCTCCTTCCCCCCAATAACCCATAAATTTCTTGAAGGCAGGGACTATTTTCTTTTTGTTTTCGTGTCTCCAATGCCTAGGCACAGTATCAGGCACATTGGTGGTACTTAATAAATGTTAACTGATTGATGTGTGAGATCACAGCTTTTAGTATTGACTTCTTGATTGTATTTTGTCTCCTGCTAATTTCTGGATCTGTTATCCCCACCACCACCATCAGCAACCACTGCTGGACAGGTTGGGGAGAGCCCTGGGAATGACAGGACTTCCCAGGGCATCAGCCCTGCTTCCCCACACCTATAATCAAAAGAAGTAATTGTTATAGCTACTGAAATGGCAGAGGCTGAAGCCCCAACTCCTTGGAAAAGAAAGTTCTCACTTCCAAAGTCCTTGGCCCTATCAAATGGTTTATAATCAGAAATTGATATGGCTTTATGACAGTTGAAGATTATTATTATCATCTGACTTGCCTTTGTACCTTAGTGACTACCAGGCCCTTCCATCTGACTTGTAAGCCTCCTCTATGGGTTGCCTCCCTCATTAGAATCACCAAGCATAGAGAGAGAAGGGAAGGAAAGGGAAGGGGAGGGAGGCAGGGAGCAAGGGGAAGGGAAGGAAGACAGAGTCTTGGAGGATACATCATTAATGGGCATGACCTAGACAAAGATTGAGTGAAAATAAAAATGAGCTGTCAGATAGGAGGAGAAGCAGGGGAGTAATGTCACAGAAACCTACAGAGGAGAATTTAAAGGGGAGGAAAGTAATTGACAGTGTTAAAGATTGTAGAGAGATCAAGAATGAGGACTGACATCAGGTTATTAGATTTGGCAATTAAGAGATTGTTGGTTGGCAAAGAATTGGAATTTGGGTAAAGATGGTGGCATAGAAGCAGGAGAACTCTGTGAGCTGCTCCCATAACCACCTCAGATACCTATAAAATATGTCTCTACACAAATTTTAGAGCTCCAGAACTCATAAAATGACAGAGCAATAAAGCTCCTGTTGAAGGCAGTCCAGCAGGCAGACAGGAAGGGTCCAACACATTGCACTGGGAGTAGAGATCAGCCCCACCATGTAGCCCCAGGGTGGCCAGGAAAAGCTGTGGCTAGAGCATTCAAGAGAGTGGATCACCAGCAGCTGTGGCAGTTTCCAGAATTATCAACCCATGAGAGCCAAGGACAAAGTGAAAGATCAGTGGAATTCAGCTAAATTTGGGGAAAAGAAATGGATCTGGCCATCTGCCCCCACGGCAAGAAGAAAGCAGAAGCAGTGGCCCTACAGCCACCTCCATGTGACTGCTTCAGAGTTTATGGCCTGCAGATTACAGGGGGGCCAAGAAATCATTCAGAGGCTAAGTGCTCTTGCCTTAATTTGCCTGGATGGGGACCTTGGTCTTGGGTGGTGGTCCTGAGGTACATGACCAATGAGCCAAAGCTAGAGGGGGCTGCAGAGACAGTGGCCTCCTAATAGCTCTGTTAGCCCCCAAAATCCCAGCAACTTGGGAAAAAGCTCTCCCCTCTTAAAGCAGAGTTCTACAGAGCCCAAAAGTCAAGTAATTGACTCGCAACATGAGCAAGCAAAAGAAGCAAAGTAAGCACAGGCATCCAACTTTAGATTGTTTTTTTTGGGAACAAAAAAGATCAAAGCATGGAAGAGGAAGAGGAGGAACACAGTCAGAACTCCTGTACCAAAAGCTTCCAAGAAAAATGTAGACTGATTACAAGCCATTGAGCAGCTTAAGAAGGATTTTGAAAACCAAATAAGAGAAGTGGAAGAAAAATTGGAGAGAGAAATGAGAATGATGTAAGAAAATCACAAAACCTGACTGAAGAAAATAACACCTTAAAAAATAGATTGACTCAAATGGCAAAAGAGGCCCAAAAGGCCAATGAGGAGTTCTTTAAAAAGAACTGGAAATTGAAGAGATGACCATCAATTGGAGTATGGATAAACAAACCATGATATATGAATGTGATGGAATACTACAGGGTTATAAGAAATGATGAGCAGGTTGGTTTTAGAAAAATATAGAAAGACTTGAATAAAATAATAAAAAGTGAAATGAGCAGAACTAGGAGAACGTTGGATACAGAAACAGCAATATTGTTCAAAGAATATCTGTGAACAACTAAACTCTTCTAAGTATTATAAATATTCAAATCAGGGGACGGAGTCAAGATGGCAGCACGGAAGCAGGAAAACTCCGTGGCTCTCCCCATAACCACTTCAAATACCTATAAAATATGACTCCAAACAAATTTTAGGGTCACAGAACCAACAAAGTGAGAGAGAAACAAATGAAGGCATCCTGGCAAGTGGATAGGAAGGGTTCATCACAGTGTGCTGGGAGCAGAGCCCAGCCTTACGTGAGCCCATGGTTTTAGCCTCAGGGCGACCCAGAGCAACCTTGGCTGGAGCATTTGGGAGAGTGGATCACCAGCAGCTATGGTGGTTTCCAGAATTATCAACCCATAAATGCCAAAGACAAAGTAAAAGGTCAGTGGAACCCTGCTAAATCTGTGGGATACAGAGTGCAGTCTGGCCTCTGCTACTGGACTGAGAAGCGGCAGTCCTGCTACTGCCTCCACATGGCTGCTTCAGAGCTCCTGGCCTGCAGATTGCAGGGGGGAAAGCAACCATTCAGAGGCTAAGCGCTCTTGCCTTAACCTGCCTGGATCAGGATTGTGGTCTTGGGTGGTGGCCCAGAGGTGTGTGACCAGTGAGCCAAAGCTAGTGGGGGCTGTAGAGATGGCACCCTCCTCATAGCTCTGGCAGCTGTGAAAACCCCAGCAATTTGGGACAAAGCTCTCCCCTCTGGAAGCAGAGTACTACTGTGGCAAAGCACTCAAAAGTCTTGCCATTGGCTGGCAAGATGAGCAAACAGAGGAAGCAAAGCAAGCAAAGCAGCCATCTAACTTTGGATTCCTTTTTTGGGGACAAAAAGGATCAAAGCATGGAACAGGAGGAAGACAAAGAAGTCAGGACTCCTGTACCAAAAGCTTCCAAGAAAAATATCCACTGGTTACAGGCTATGGAGGTGCTCATGAAAAATTTTGAAAATCAAGTAAAAGACGTGGAGGAAAAATTGAGAAGAGAAATGAGAATGGTGCAAGAAAATCATGAAAAGAGAATCAACAACCTGACTGAAGGAAATAACACCTTAAAAAAAAGACTAACTCAAATGGCAAAAGAGGCCCAAAAAGCCAATG
>CM053597.1:159896682-159918788 GCA_028646575.1 Pseudocheirus occidentalis | reverse complement strand
TTCTCTTTTATTATGTTTTTATACAATATTTGTTATTTATAAATACTTTTTCTTATTTAAAAACACATAACAAAAATACTGGGATGGCATTTTGGGGGCTGGAATGGATTAATGGCATTTCAATTAATTTCAATGGAGAAAATTCATTTGATATGCAAGCAAACTGAGTTATGAGCTCAGTAATGGAACAAATTAAACTCATAAGTCAAGGGACCACTGGATACAAAAAGTAAGTTGTGTGGAGGGAGGACCACTAACAACCAAGGGAATAAGGAAAGGTCTCTGGTAGGAAGTGACTTTCAAGAACCTTAAAGGTAGTTAAGGGATCAAAGAAGTGGAGGTGAGGAGGAAAAGCATTTGTGCATGGGCACAAAAATCAAAGATAGAATGGAATGTTATATATGTTATATAATGTTATATATGAGAAGGAACAAGTTGTCCAGTTAAGCTGGAATACAGAGTGTTTGAAAGGGAATAAAGCGTAATTAGCCTGGAAAGAGAGGCTGGAGCTAGATTATTAAGGACTTTAAATGTCAAACAAAAAAAGTTGAATTTTATCCAAGATGCAATACGGAGTCACTTAAACTGTGCAGGGGAGTGACACTGTCAGATTTATGCTAAGGACATGTCCTAAGGGAATATTTATTTGGCAATCATATGAAGGATGGCTTAGGTAAGGGCAAGGCTAAACACAAAGGAATCAATTGGGAAGCTATTGCAATAATCCAGAAAGGAGTTGATGAGGGCCTAAACAAGGATGGTTGAATTTAGAGTGGAAAGAAGGGGATGGGTATGGGAGATTGGTAACCAACAAGATATGGCAGGGACAAGGGAGGAGAGATATAAGTGAAGAGTTGAGGATGGCAGGCTGTAAACCTGGGTAGTTTGAAAAATGGAAGTGCCCTTGACAGAAATATAGGAATTAGGAGAAGGATTGGATTTAAGGGAATGCATTTTTGCTTTGGACCTGTTGAGCAAGAGATGCCTCTAGTGCCTTTAGGTGGAGCAGACAAATTAACTCAGTGGAGAGAAATGAGGGCAGGATGGGTAGATTTGTGGATCATCTACACAGAAATAACAATTGAACCTATGAGAGCTGGTGGGAGAGAGATTGACAGACAGACAGGCAGGCAGGCAAAGAGGGAGGCAAAGAGGGAGACAGAGAGATAAAAAGGGGTGGAGGACAGAGAAAGAGACAGAGAGACAGAGAGAGAGAGAGGAGACAAGAAGATCCAGAATAGAATCCTGAATTCCAGAATAGGAAGAGGGGCACAGTCGATAATCCTAACTTTGTCTCTCTCTTTTCTAGTCACTTCACTGGTCATGCCAAATCTGGTCATGTCACTCCTCTCCTCACAAATCTTCAGTGACTTCCTATAACCTCAAGGAGAAAATACAAAATTAGCACACTGACTTTAAAATATACTTTAAATGTCAGGTTAGAGATTTTGTATTGTCCTAGAGAATCAAGGTCAGATCACAAATATTTATTAAGTGCTTACTATCTGTCCACTGTGCTAAGTTCTGGGGATACAAATACAAGCTAAAGAAAGGCAATCCCTGCCCCCAACTAGCTTTCATTCAACTGGGGACACAGGGGAGGAGATAAAATATGAAATGGAACTAAAAATCAGATGGAGGGGAAGGACACTTGAGGGACTGATGTCAAAGTCCAAAAAAGTCAGGAGCAGAGCCAGGGAGGCAAAGAAGATTGGCAAGCACAGGCTCTTTCCCAAAATGGAGACCCCTGAAGGAACTCATCAATGGCAGAGGAATGTTCTAGGATGAAGAGGCTTCAAGCACTGGGGGTGGATTCGTTTCTAGGATGAGACCCCAACTGAGGCATGGCAAAAAAAAAAGTCTAGAAAGTCAGAAGCAGAACCAGGAAGGGACAGAAGGAGTCACCAAAACCTCTTAATCAAGGGAGTGACATAGTCAGACTAGTGCTTTAGGAATATCAATTTGGCAACTGTATGGAGAATGGATCAGAGAAGAGAGACAAAATAGAGTGAAAAACTAGGAGACTATTGCAATAGTTCTAGTGGGAGGGGATGGCAGCCTGAACTTTCATAGAAGATGTTTAAGTAAAGAATTGGGGATAGATTCAAGAGATATCATGGAGGCAGAATAGACACAACTTTGCAACTAATAAGGTATGAAGTAAAGGAGAGAGAAGCATTGAAGAAGCCTCTAAGGTTGTGGACTGGATGACTATGAATGATGGTGCACCCAAAAGGAACATCAAAGTTGGGTTAAGGTATATCTGTTTAGTTATGGGGAAAGGATAGGATCTGCTTGGTTCTGTTAAGTGATAAGAGCTTTATGAGATACTCAGATGAAAAATGCAGTGGGCAGTTGGCAAAGTTGGAAAGCTAGATTATTAAGAACTTTAAATGCCAAACGAAAAATTGCATTCTATTCAAGGTGCAGTGGGGATTCACTGAAACTTTGTGCAGGGGAGTGACATGGTCAGATCTATGCTAAGGACATGTCCTAAGGGAATATCCATTTGGCAATCATATAATGGATGGCTTATATAGGGGCAAGGCTGGACACAGGGGAATCAATTAGGAGGTCATTGCAATAATTCAGAGAGTTGATTAAGTTGATTAAGGTAGGCAAGTTGGCAAGAAGAATTCACTAGAAAGAAATTAAGGTTTAGATACAAGTTTAAAAGAAAGAAATTAGAAAGATGTGTGTGTGTGTGTGTGTGTGTGTGTGTGTGTGTGTGTTATTTGGGAGACATCTGCAGGGATTATCAAATTCTAGAAAGCTGATGAGATTTCTAAGGGAGACAAGAGAGCACAAGACAAAGGACCAGAAGGGATACCCATGTTAGAGACTTGGAAAAGGATAATGATCTAACAAAGGAAATTGAGAAGGACCAGTCAGGTGGGGAGGAGGAGACCCCAAAGAGAACAGTTTAAAGCTGTGTAGCATTCAAGTAGAATGAGGACTAAGGACTGAGATCACTGGTTACCTTGGAGAGAACAGTTTCAAAATCAAGTAGAAGAGTTGGAAGTCAGATTTCAAGAGCTTTAGGGAAGGAAACAAATAATTAGTATGAGAATTATCTTTTCTAGGAGTCTGGCTGTGAAATAGAATAGAGATGTAGAGTGATAGTTTGAGAGTAAAATGAAGGTTTCTAGAGTTTGGGATATGCCAGAGCCTATTTGAAGGCAGCAAGAATGGAGGCAATAGAGAGAAGACTGAAATGAAAGAGAGGGAAATCCTCAATAGGGAAATATCTCAGGGAAGGAGGGGACTGGAGTCAAAAGTACCAGTGGACAGTGTTGGCTTTGGAAAGGAGAACGACTGTCCCTTTATCAGAGAATAAGGGATAATGAAGAGTGGATCTGGGGTGTGAAGTAAGGGAGAAGAGGAAATAATAATGGGTGACCTGAATTTTGCTCATAAAATAGGAATTAACATTCTTTGCTGAGAGGTTACTGAAGAGGTTTGAAGAGCAGCCTGGATTCCATTCTCAAAAATCTTGTCATTTCTATATCCATAGCACCTCCCCCATCCCTCTTCTCTCCACTCATGCCACCACCATTCTAGTTCAGGTCTTTATCACCTCTTGCCTGGCCAATTTTAATAGTCTTATATTTGATCTCCTAAACTAATGTTTCCCCTCTCCAATTCATCCTCCATACCACCATCAAAATGATTTTTCTAAAGCACAGCTCTAACCATATCACTCTTCTGCTCCAAAAACTCCAATAGCTCCCTATTACATTTAGGATCAACTATAAATTCCTGTTTGACATTTAAAGTCATTCATAATCTAATCCCTTCCTACATCTCTAGTCTTTATTACATAACACTCCCCTCCCCACACTCTACATGACCATGAAGTGATAGTTGCCTAGTTGCTGTTTTCTCTTGTCACTGTGCCTTCTTTGTCCCTCATGCTTGGAATGTATTCCTCCCATTTAACTTCCTGGATCCCTGATTTTCTGTAAGACTCAGTTACAGTGCAACCTTGAAGCCTTTTATGATTCTCCCAAGTGGTTAATGATTTTTCTCCCAAAACTACCTTGTATTCATTTCATACATATTCCATGTATGTAGTAAAATAAGCTTATGTTGTCTCCCCAATTGAAATGTAAGCCCCCTGAGGGCAGGGACTATTTCACTTTTGTCTTTATCCCTAGCACTTAGCCTAGAGCCAAATAAGTACTTAACACGTTTATCAATTGAAGTAGACGATATGGCAGAAAGCAACTGAGAAAGAATTGAAAGGATTAAGGAAAAGAAAATTATGAAGGTGATTTGTATGACTTTGGAACTGTGAAGAAGGTCGGAGATTGAACATGGGAAGGAGAAATTTGGACGAGCACGAGAAAAATTTGATTTTCAATTTGTTCTTTTTTTCAATTGCATGCCCAATTCATTGACCTCCATTTTCTCTATTTTATTCATGTATGCATTCAGGGTTATAAACCTTCCCCTAAGAACTGCCTTTGCTGCATCCTACAAGTTTTGGTATGATGTCTCATTATTGTCATTCTCTTGAATGAAGTTACTGTTTGTTTCTATAATTTCTTAACCCACTCATTCTTTAGGATTAAATTATTCAGTTTCCAATTAGTTTTTTTTGTCTATCTTTCCATGGCTCTTTATTGCATATAATTTTTATTGCATCATGATCTGAGAATGATGCATTTAATATTTCTGCTTTTCTGCACTGAATTGTGAGGTTTTTATGCCCTAGTGCAGATGAAGAAAATTTGAAGAGGGAGAGTGGCTCAAGCTGAGGGAGGAGAAAGATTGAGGACTCAAGGGAAAAGACAAAATAATTTGTGAAGAAAATTAAGTTAAAGAAGGTAAGAAGAGGCCCTGGATCCACTCTTACCTGCCTAACTGCTCCTTCTCACACTCCTTTGCTGGATACTCATCTACATCACCCACAGTGGTGGCATCTGGCACTCTATCCTGGGCCCTTGTCACTCTCCCCTCTATACCATTTTGCTCAGCTCCCACAGATCAAATCAGTTTATCCTGCCTTAACTTCAAGCCTGACCTCTCTCTCACCTCTCCAACTACCTATTTATTAGACATCTTGAAATGGATATCTTAAACTCAACACATACAAATCTGAAGCTATTATTTCTTTCCCTAAACTCTCTCTTCTTCCTAGTTTTCCTAGCACTGTTAAAGGTACCATCATCATCCTTCCTCTCACCTAGGTTCACAATGGAGATGCTGTCTCTAATTCCTACAGGCAGTAGGTTACAGTGGATAGGGAGCTGGGTCTGGAGTCAGGAAGACCTGAGTTTAAATCTGACCTCAGACACTTATTAGATGTGTGACCCTGAAGTCGTTTAACCTATGTCTGCCTCAGCTCTCATAAAATGGGTTAGCCCAGCCCTACCTCCCAAGGTTGTTGTGAAAGCTAAATAGCATTTGTAAGATGCTTAACATGGTGCCTGCCACATTACAGGTGCCTAGGTAATGTTTCCTTCCTTCCTTCCTCACTCTCTCTCATACTGCCCTTCCCATATCCAATCAGTTACCATGTCCTGTCATTCTATCTTTGTGACATCTCTCATACTTGCCTCTTTGCCTTCTGATGCTGCCACCACCATGGTCCAGGTCCTCATTCTTTCATGCCTGAACTATTGCTATATGCTATTCTTTACCATCTCTCATCCATCTTCCATTCATTTGTGTCCAGGTTCAATCATGTCACTCCTTTGTTCAATAAAACTCCAGTGGCTCACTATTACCTCCAGGATCAAATATAAATTCCTGTTTGTTTGTTTGTTTGTTTGCTTTTTGGAGGGGGGAAGGCAGGGCAATTGGGGTTAAGTGACTTGCCCAAGGTCACACAGCTAGTGTTAAGTGTCTGAGACTGGATTTGAACTTGGGTTCTTCTGACTCCAGGGCTAGTGCTCTATTCACTGCACCACCTAGCCACCCCTGTTTGGTTTTTAAAACTCTTTATAATATGGCTTTTCTACCTTTCCATTCTTCTTAGACTTTACTCTTTTCCATGTATTCTATGATCCAGAAACCAGATATCTGTCAAGTGGATGAGAGCTACCTAAGAGCCTGCCAAGATGTTAGTCATGTACTAAAGAGGTGAGTTATAATCACCCACATAAAGTTTGAAAGTCAATGACTGAGACTTTCACTAAGTATGGAAAGATAGCAAATATAGCAGTGATTTTTATTGAGTTTATGACGTTTGTACTTCCGCCATGTTCAAACGATTACTACGTACACTTATAATGCCACCTTGCCTTACTGATAGAATAGAATAAAAGGTGAAAGGGCACACAGAAAGAGAGAGAGAGACAGAGAGACAGAGAGAGAGACAGAGAGAGAGAGACAGAGAGAGACAGAGAGAGACAGAGACAGAGACAGAGAGACAGAGAGAGACAGAGACAGAGAGACAGAGAGAGACAGAGAGAGAGAGAAAAGGGGCTTCAAGAAAGAAATGAAAAGATTTTAAAGAATAGAAGAGAAATATGACCTATGTTTGATAGTGGGAGAATGTAATAGAGATCAAATTGAATACTTGGAGCAAAAAAAAAAACACATTTAAGGCTCTTCCTAAAGGAGGAAAAATCTGGATGCTTTAAGGAATAAGCAATTACTTTTCCTCCAAAGTATAATAAAGCAGACTCACATATGCTGTCAGGTAAAATATCATCCATTAAGGGTCAGAGAAATAAGGAAAGAGTAGTGGTGGTTGGTTACTACCTGCTGAGGGATACTGCTGTCAACTCATTAACAAAATTAAAGCACACTCTTTTTCTTGTTAATGCATCTGAGATGAAATGGAGAATCTCCTGACTTTTCAAAATGGATGACTAGGGAAGATAGTGAAGTAAGTCCCAAATCTCCAGGCTCTACAAATTTTCTTCATAAAAAGATCAGAATATCACCTCAGAGTGAACCTAGAGCAGCAGAAATAAAGGAAAATCAGGGTTAAAGTAGTTGTCCTCCTAAGACAACTTGAGAGGACCTCTGGAAAGACTCTGACTTCGAGGGGCAGAGGTTAGGCCTGATTGAAGGATAACACCTCCAGACAGACTCTGCTGAAACAATAAACAAGCCTTGGGTGCAAACAACCAGCCCTATAGGCTGTGGGGGTCCAGAGGCAGCCTCAGTCTCAGGAACTTTCACCTCATGAAAGTGAGAGTGGGACAGCTAAGCAGGGGAAGATTAAAGGACGCTCTGCTGTCTTGAAATGACAGGTCAAGTTGTGTGGACCAGACACAGACCAGGCTGTGGTTGTGGGCAAGAAGAAAGCCTGGTGAGTGTGGCAGTAGAGAGGTGGGGACCCCACTGGCTGTGGGCACTTGCAGGAGAGCACACTCCCTGGTTTGGGTCCCAGAAAGGAGAGCTGAAGTTTGCAGCCATTGGAGAACCCTAACTAATCTATTTCTTTAATACCATCCTAATTAAATTACTAAAAAATAATTTTACTAAGTTAGAAAAAAATAATAAAATTCATTTGGAAGAACAAAAGGTCAAGGATTTTAAAGGAACTAATGAAACAAAATGTAAAGGAAGGAGATTCAGCAGTATCAGACCTTAAGCTATATTATAAGGCAATAAATATCAAAACTATCTGGAACTGGCTAAGGAACTGAAAGAGAGATCAATAGAACAGAGCAGACATAATACACAGTAGTAAAAGACTATAGTAAGCTTGTTCTTGACAGATGTAAAGAGTTAATTTTGGGGGATAAAAATTAATTGTTTGGCAAAAACTATTGGGAAAGCTCAAAAGCAGTCTGGCAGAAATTGGGCATAGACCAATATATAAGGTAAAAATGGATACATGACCTAGATATTAAGGGAGATATCTTAGAATTAGAAGAACGTGGAACACATTACCTATCAGACTCCTAGACAGAATAATATATGAAGAAACAAGAGATAGAGATTAGTGTGAGGTGTAAAAATGATCATTTCAATTATATTAAATTAAAAAGTTCTTATGCCACTGTAGACAAGATTAGAAGGAAAGCAGAAAGTTGGGGGGGGGTTAGAAACTTCCATAGATAGTCTCTCAGATAAAGGTCTCATTTTTCAAATATATGAAGAATGTCATCAATTTTATAAGAATATGAGTTATTCCCTAATTGATAAATGGTCAAAGGACGTGAATAGGTAGTTTTTTGATGAAGAAACCAAAACTATATACAGTCATATGGAAAAAATACTTTAAATCATTATTGATTAGAGAAATATGCAAATTAAAATAATTTTGAGCTATCATCTTACACCTATCAGATTGGTAAAAATGACAGATGCCCTTCAGTTGGGGAATGGTTGAACAAGTTGTGGTATATGATCGTGATGGAATACTGTTGTGATATAAGAAATGATGAACTGGTTGATTTTTAGAAAAACATGAAAAAACTTGGACCTATGAAGGAAGATGCTATCTACCTCCAGAGAAAGAACTGACAAATAGAATTATGTATAGTATTGTCTTACATATACATATATATGTATATGTATATATGTGTCTGTGTATTCTTGTTTAATTGTAGCTTTCTCTAGAGCAGGGTGGGGAGGGAGGGAGAAAAATAATTAAAGGTGAACAGCGGAGAACAAAAGCAAATTTGGAAGGAAGTACAGAAAAGCTGGGTAGCTTTGAAAACAATGTGTAGTATTTATTACACAGGTTTTAAAATAAAAAGTAAACCATTTGAAATGACAATATATTGTTTTGTATTGCATCCTCTCTTTATGTTCTGCTGTGTACATGAAATTTTTTCCTTATCTTGTTTTGTATTTAAGTTTTAAATAAATGAAAAAGTTTCCTAAAATGTGTGACTAATATTCACTTCCTGTTATATGGGTGGGGATAATCAATAGTGCCAGAGAATCTAGAAAATATTGCCAAATATAATGAAGTCTGCAGCAAAAAACTGGAAATAATGGGGATAAAGGTGGTATTTTTATCATGACCACTCATTGAAGGAAAGGGAGCAAAATAAAAACAAATTTGGTAAGTGAAAAGCTAGTTAAGAAGACGGAGTCTGGGAAAAGAATTTTGATTTCAGGACAACAGCTTAAAAAATTGTTCCTACCAGATATGGAATGAGCTTTAAAAGGGCTGCTAAAAATGAATTTTCTTGGAATCTTACAAACCTAATCAAAGGGCTTACAAAAAAGAGGAATGGAGAGGAGGAAAACAGATTTAGTATGTCCACCAAGATATAGTTATGTGAAAATTATTTAGGACAAAGTAAAATAATTATATTTATTGATTCTCTCCAATGAAGAGAAACTAATTCCTCAGATGAAAATGACAGGAATTTTGAGGAGACTTGTCTTCTTCCTACTCCTGTGTCCAGAATAATAATATAGTCCCTATTTGAGCTGAGGTCAGGACAGAACTTCCCTTGCTGATGAATGAATTAGTTAATTAATAGCAATCATTTATTAAGTGTGCATTAGTATTGGGGATAGGAATATAAAAGTAGGGTAGTCCTTTTTCTCAAGTTCACATTATAATGGAGGAGACAACAGAAACAGAAGACTTCAGCTGTAAGCCAGATGGAAGGATCCCATTATCCTTAAGGTGCATCAGTGAAGCAGATGGTAATGCATCTTCTTTGATATCATCTCACTAATAAAACCATGTGTTTCTAACGTTGAACCATTTGGCAGTACCAAGGATTTGGTAGTTATCCCCTGACTCTGCTCTGAAGGGCCTTAGTTCTTCCTAGAAACTCCATTTTCTGGAAGGTCCCAGACCAGCCATTCCCCAATTCTCCAGACTTAGTCACCACACCCCCATGAAGGTACCACCTCCTGGTCTACACCCACCTTCTCCAATCTCTTTTTATGGGATATCTTTCCTTAATTGAAGATAAGCTCTGTGGGCAAAGATTGTTTTTCAGAACTTAGCACAGTATGTGGCAGACGGCGCTTAATAAATCCTTGTTGATTGACTATTGAGAATTTTCTGGGCCTGTTACCTGTTGTTGGTATTTGGAGAGTAATGGGGTGGGTGGTCAAGGTGGTACTGATGGATTGACTCATCTGACATGTGCTTCTTCCTTCTCCCTCAGGATGTCTTGCTACTTCAGCTAGGTTGGCTTTTGTATCCCATGGGTGGCAATTGATGAAGTTGGCTTCCCTTAATGTTGGCTTTGGGAGCTGAACCAGAAGCAGGGCCAGTGGCCTGGGGGGTTGCCTCTGTTCCTGAGGGCTTTGGGCTTACTTGTCATTAGTGAAATGGTGTTGGCAAGGGTGGTGGGCCTCTTCTCCAAATGGTATGCCTTCTCAGATGATGGCTGTTGGAGCACATCTTGAAACAAGGTGGTGGTCTGGGAGATATTGTTATTCTGAAGACTCTAGGGCTTTGGGTCCTGAGCTATCTCCAGTATAAGCATGGGTAAATTATCTATCTGTTCTGTCTTGGGGTGCACCTAAGTCAGATCAGTCCCACAATAGTCTATATGTTAGATATTGGAACAAAAGGAAACTAATAATATGACATTCAACAGTTGACAAAAGAAAAGTTATTTAGAAGGCTAAGAAGGCTGTTAAACAAGGATATGTATTAAGAACATCCTGAGCTGATTCAGCAAAGTGAAGCTCCTTTGCCTTAGTTGCCCATCGTGGTCCATCAAGCATGAGGGTCTCTAGACCCCCTCATGATAATTTTGTACTCAGGTACCCAGGAAGTAATGTCATCAGCCTGAGCCTTTACTCTCCTGTTAGTGAGGGGATTCAAGTAGCAAGATTCAAGTTTTAAATATGGTTTGAATATATTTTAAGAAAAAACTTGCCCAATTTCCATGGGGGTAGAGGTTAGGACATTGCTCTCACCACTCTACCCCTTGCTTGTAAGGTCCTTGCTGTCTTCTGAAGGACCTTCTACCACTTAAATGATTTTAGGGTTGTTACTAGTCAACCCTGACCAGGTCAAGAAGCCTGATATAGATGGGGAAAAAACCCTAAAACAGAAACATTGTTAAAATAAAACAACATAACAGTTTCTTAGAAGAATTACTGACTATGGGTGAACAGAGACCAGAAATCCCAGGCTTCTCTCCTCACCCCTTTAGAAAGAGTAGTCTTGGGTCTAGAGGGGTGGGGAACCTGCAGCCTTGAGGTCACATGTGGCCTTCTAGATCCTTGGGTGCAGCCTTTTGATTGAGAACAAGTTTTACAGAACAAATCCTTTTATTAAGGGTATTTGTTCTATGAAATTTGAATTCAGTCAAAGGGTCACACTTGAAGAATGTGACCTAGATGACCTAGATGATCAGGTCCATGTGGTAGGTGTACTAATTTTTTTTCAGTTTACAGTTAACTTTTCAAAGTTAAGAGGTGACTCTAAGTAGGAGCAGCATTAGAAATACTGGAGCCACCATAAAGATGATGACACCTTCTGTATTGTCATCAATACTCAATTGTTCTATGTTCTAACCATTTCCAGCTAGAACCTTCTCCTCCCTGAGAGCCCTGTGGTGGAGAGGTGGTGTGGTAAAACAAAATGTTTTACCCTGGGCCATCTCCAGTTGTCTTGATCTATATCTGGCCACTGGACCCAGCTGGCTCTGGAGGACAAAGTGAGACCTGAGAATTGCACAGCCCTCCCTCACTTAAATCAAATTCACTTGCAAAGTCATAGCATCATCTTCCTAATGTCACGTTCCTCTTTGAGAACAAAGGACAAACACCAACCCATTCTTCTATAGAAGCTAAGTAGATATTTTAACTTACTCTTTGCAGCCAGTGAGCAAATCACCTTCCAACGATACCTCCTTGTGGTCAGTCCTCTAAGCCCTCCCTGGAGAAGCGCACTATGACCATTTGGCATTACAATGGCAGTAATGCAGAGAGGCCAGTCAGTTCAACATTATACTAAGCAACAAGCTACCGTGGGTCTGCCTTTTGTCACAGCCCATGCCAGTGCCAACTCTTCTGCCACTGATGCTGAGATCTGCTCTGTCATCCACTGTGACTAAGAGTCGCATCTCACCACTTAGTGGGAGCTACCATGGTCGGGATTCCAGGTCTTGGTTGGCTGCCTGTTGGCCATAAACACAAGGGCCCACGTCTGTGTTTGCTGCCCCTAATCCATCATCACTGGAACCTGCATCTGTGACCATTCCTTCTCTCTTCCAGGGTCAACAGTCAGTACAACTGCCACTTAGTACTGAGACAGAAAAGAACACTAACATAGGTCTGAGCACTACTGGATTGCCAGTTCCACAGCCTGATTCTACCTCCTTAAGACAAGCTTGACATCATGAATCACAAGGCTGCAACAAAGACTAGGAAGGTTCAATTCAGGATCATCAAACTCTGTTCAAGGAAAGACAAAAAGTGGAACAGAAAAACACAAGATCTGGTACTCTTCTATGTCAGTACATGTGCTATACCCATCATTTGCAAGTAGTGAGAGAGATGAATGGAGAGAGAAAATAGGGAAGAAAAAGAGGGAAAGACAAAGTAAGAGAGAGAGAGAAATATATGGAGAGAGAGACAGAAACAGAGAGAGAGGGAGAGACAGAGACAGAAAGGGAGGGGGAGAGAGGTAGAGAGGAAGAGAAAAGAGAGGAGAGGGAGGGAGAGAGAGAACACAATTTAGACATGAAAGTGAAAACTTTTTAAATTGATGTAGCACCCTGTTTGTCCTCAGCAAAATAAATGGGGTACAGTTGACTCTTTTGTCCACATACCCAATTCCAAAATGATCTCAGAGTTCCTTGGAGAGAACTCGGTATTTTCTCTTCAAGGGCCTCCCACAATAGCTTGAATTAAAGAACCAGAACAAAGTTCATGCAACAAAATTCCAGTTGGTTTCTCAAATGCCAAATTTAAAACACAAAATAAATATCAAAGCATTCCTTCAGCACAGTTGTTAAGAGGATCCTAAGATTTCTGGGACCTGCCTTAGTTTGTATTCTCTCTCTACTGTAGTTCCTCATGGTACCCCTCACTGATTTGGCTATGTCCACATATATTTACAGTACTGAAGTCTGCTTGTTTGACTTCAAAGTGCCATGAAGATATAAAAGTGTTTAGACGATTGTCACACAGAAGCACTACAATGGTTCTACATGGTTAATTGATACTCATAGGCATTCATGGAATAGGAGAGTACAGATAGAAAGAAGTAATTCAGTCAAGGATAGCATAGCCTATGGTCTCCTTCATTCTCACCATCCCATAGCTCCAGTTAAAGGTCCAGTGCTGCTAAAGGACTGGGTTTCTGTGGGATTTTCAAACAAAGGGCCTTCTCTTGCAGCTACCACGTCATGCCTGGGGAGATGGGATCCCTGAACGGGTGGCAAAAGGATTCTCTAACAATTAGCTAAAAAGTCCTACTTAGAATGAGAAGGTAGAATTATAACGGAGCCTCATCACCAGGCTTTCAGAAGAGTTTCAGAAGTCAAGTTTGAGAATTGGGTTAAGCAATTAAGTTAAGCCTTAAGCATGCCAGCAAATCGACACTGTACAACAGAAGCCAGACCTAAGAAAAATGAGGCTGTAGATTCCTATTTATATGGTCATTTACAGAAAAACAACCCACCTTCTTTCTATAGTGTTCCAGGAGGCAATTAGGTTTTGATGACCATTAGCAAAGGCATCCAGTCCCAGCAAGTCCAGAGCACATCTCATTCTTCTCGTTTTCAACCTCCCAAAAGTCAGTTTTTCCTAGCTACTAAGAAATTAAACTGAGTTCTAAGGAAGTCCTCTAGCAGAACTTAAATGAGGCTTAAATGACCAAATTAGAAGGTCTGGGGACAAGACAAAAGTTGGGCCTTAAAGACCAATTACCCTAATTATCTTCAAAGTATAGTCCTTAAGGACCCAGAAACCATTTACTTCGGTTTCTCCTTACCAAATGGACACAGGCAATGTACTCCAGTTTCTCAAAGGAACCAATATTCCTGGAGGCTTCACCAAAAGCACTATCAGAAGCACGAAGATCAATGTCAGCTCACCTTCCTCTGCACTGCCCACTCCCTACTTCGACAAGATTATTATATTTCTATTTTGTATAACTACACCAATTGTTCTGGGTTAGGTCTAACTTGGGCCAGTTCTTTGGTGGTATATATTCCATACTGAACAACATTTGATATTGGACCAAAATGAGACACAAATAGGTCATTCAACAGTTAACAATAAGAGATGTACATAACCACAACAGGATACACAAGGATAAGCAGTGAAGAAACCCCCAAGTTTATTCAGCTGAGAAACTTCCTTGTCCAAGTTTCACATAATGGTCTGATAAATGTCACAGAATACCTGGAGTTCCTCATGGTTCTTTAGTTCTCAGCTGCCCAAGAATTGATGTTGATAGACTGAGACTTTAATCTTCTGAGTTGGTCAGGTCATGAGGATGATTTCAATATATTTTTAAAAATATTTTATTTTTCCCAATTACATGCAAAAAAATTTTTAGCATGCATTTTTAAAAATTTTGAGTTCCAAATTCTCTTCCATCTTTCTTCCCCTTCTTCCTCATCGAGAAGGCAAGCAATTTGATATATAGGTTATACATGTGGAGCCATGCAAAACATATTTCAATATTAGCCATGTTGTGAAAGAAAACAGACAAAAAAGAAAAAAGCAAGAAAAATAAAGCAAAAAAAAGTTTGCTTTGAGCTGCATTCTGACTCCATCAGTTCTTTTTCAGAATTGTCTGGATCATTGTATTACATTGTATTATAATTTTTGTATGATGATCCCAATTGATCATCATACAATATTGCTGTTACTGTGTACAATGTTCTCCTGGTTCTGCTCACTTCATGTTGCATCAGTTCATATGAATTTCCACGTTTTTCTGAAAGCATCCTGCTTGTCATTTCTTATAGCATAGTAGCATTCCATTACAATCATGTACCATAACTTGTTTAACCATTCAGTTGATGGGAATCCTCTCAATTTCCAATTCTTTGCCACCACAAAAAGAGCTGCTATGATATATAATATAATATGCTAATAATATAATATATATATATGATTTTGTACATGTATGTCCTTTTCCTTTTATTAAAATCTCTTTGAGATACAGACTATGAGTGGTATTGCTGCATCAAAGGGTATGCATAGTTTTATAATTCTTTGGGCATAGTTCCAAATTGCTCTCCAGAATGGTTGGATCAGTTCAACTCCACCAACAGTGCATTACTGTCCCAATTTTTTTCACATTGCTTTCAACATTTGTCATTTTTCTTTTCTGTCATATAAGCCAATCTGATAGGTGTAGAGTGGTACTTCACAGTTTGTTTCAACTTGAATCTCTCTAAGCAACAGTGATTTAGAGCATTTTTTCCCCTTAAGATAGCTTTGAAATCTTCATCTGAAAGTTGCCTGTTCATTTGACCCTTTATCAATTAGGGAATGACTTATAGTCTTATAAATTTGATTTAGTTCTCTGTGTATTTAAGAAATGAAGCCTTTATCAGAAACACTGGCTGTGAAATTTTTTCCAGTTATGATTATTATGTATTTTCCTCCACCTTAGTTTCCCTGTTTATCTTCCTTTCCTTTTTCCCTTCTCAAGTGTTTTGCCTCTATCACCTCCCCAAATCTGTCCTCCCTTCTATCAGCTCCCTCCCCTTTTCTTATTCCTTTCCCTTCCTACTTCTCTGTATGGTAAAATAGATTTCTATACCCAACTCAGTGGATATGTGATTTCCTTTTTGAACTAATTCTGATGAAAGGTTCAAGTGATATCTGCAATACCCCATTCCCGCTTCTGCAAACTTTCCCTCCACTGTAAAAGCTTTTGTGCCTCTTTATGTGAGACAATTTACCCCATTCTACCTTTCCCTTCACCATTCTCCCAGAGGATCCCTCTTTCTCACCCCTTTTATTGTTTTAGATATTGTCCCATCATAGTCAACTCACACCCACATCCTCTATGTATACTGGTTGTAACTGCCCTAATGATAAAATTCTTAGGAGTTACAAGTACAATCTTCCCGTGTAGGAATGGAAAGTTTAACCTTATTTAATTCCTTATAATTTCTCTTTTCTGTTTATGGTTTTATGCTTCTCAAGTCTTATATTTGAAAGTCAAATTTTCTATTCGGCTCTGTTCTTTTCATCAGGAATGCTTAACAGTCTTTTATTTTACTAAAGGTCCATTTTTCCCCCTGATATATCACATTCAGTTTTCCTAGGGGATTCTCGGTTGTAATCCTAGCTCCTTTGCCTTCTGGAATATCATATTCCAGGTTCTCTGATACTTTAATGTAGAAGCTGCTAAATCTTGTATTACACTGACCATAGTCTACATAGCTCTACAACATTTGAATTATTTTCATTTTTCTTCCTTGACCTGGAATTTGGTTATACAATCTTCCTGGGAGTTTTCATTTTAGTATCTTTTTCAGGAGGTGATTGGTAGATTCTCTCAATTTCTATTTTATTCTCTGCTTCAAGGATATCAGAGCAGTTTTCCTTCTTAATTTTTTGAAATATAACATTTTGGCTCTTTTTCTGATCACAGCTTCCAGATAGTTCAATAATTCTTAAAATTTTCTCTCCTCAATCTATTTTCCAGGTCAGTTGTTTTTCCAATTAAATAGTTCACATTTTCTTCTATTTATTTCATCCTTTTGATTTTGTTTATTTCTAAATGTCTCATGAACTCATTAGCTTCCTCTTTTTGGTCAATTCTGTTTTTTAAGGTGTCCTTTTCTTCAGTATTTATGTGTGTGTGTGTGTGTGTCTGCATGTGTGTGCTTCTTTTACAAGGCTGTTGATTCTTTTTATAATTTTTCTAGCATCATTCTCATTTATTTTCCAAATTTTTCCTCTACCTATCTTGATTTTTAAAAAATGTGGAGACCTGAGATCAATTCACATTCTTCTTTGAGATAGCATGTGGCTGCTTTGACTTTGATGTCTTCTTCTGAGTTTTTTACCCTGATCTTCCCTATCACCGTAGTAACTTTCTATAGTCAGGTTCTTTTTTTGTTTGTTCATTTTTCCTATTTATTGACTATTAACTTTATGTTAAAGTTGGGCTAAGCCCTAAGGGTGGAGGGGACACTGTACCAAGTTTCAGGTCTTTCTTGCTATTTTCAGAGCTAGGTTGGGTGGTGGCAGGATGGATGAGGGAGAGGTCTATTGGTTTTTGGTGCTTCTAAGATTGTATGCTCTAAGGAAAGGCGTGGTTACTGTTCTCCTGGCCTGTGGTTTGGTCTTTATCTAGGAAGTACCTTGTTCCCTTGTAGCTACCAAAGCTAGCACTCTTCCTGGTTCTAGACTTTGACCAAGTTCCCTGCCTTCCTGCAGCTACAATTGCTAGCACTTAACTGTCTTGGAATTGAGACCAGGGTTACTACTCTCCCATGAGCAAACTCTTTTCTGCTCCCCTATGAGCACTAGTACTGTGAGTCCTTTTGACCCTGGGACTGTGACCTGGAACTGCATTTGGGCAGTTCCTAACAAGATCCTAAACCCAGTGCCAGCAAAGGCTCCCTTGCAATCTCCCAAAGCTGCTGCTGCTACCAATGCAGCTGCCCCCAACATGCAACCTATGTTGCCTGAGGTCAATTACCACTCTGAGACAGACCTTTCCTGTGCACCTCCTAAGTTGTCTTGTACTGGAAAATTATTTTACCCAAACTTTTGTTAGTTCTGTTGCTCTAGAATTCAAGGGTAATTTCAGAGCACTCAGCTCAGTGCTTCTTTGCTCCAATATCTTGGCTCTGCCTCTTTTCTCATTTCAGTCCCTTTCTTTATCCCCTCACTCATTCTCCTTTGGGCCTTCTTCTTTCTGAGAGACTATAGGTTATACATGTGTAGCTGAAGTTGCTTAATCTGACAGGCCTTTTTAAACACTTCTGGAGCCACAGAGCTCTCCTTCACCATGTGGTCAGCCTGGCTGGAATAGTTATTGAATGTCTACATAATCTATAATTTCTCCAAGGCACTTCATTATACATCTTAACAATCCTCCCAGAAACCATCTTCCTAGTGCTCTCCATGTAGCAGAGCAGTAGCAGAGCAAGGTAATGAGATCTTTGCATGAACCAGATATTCTCTACATTTTGAATGTAATTTTTCTTTCTCTTCATCCTGAGTTTTGTTGTAGAAAAGATGTTTATGTCAGTTTATTTTGCATCCTATTACCTACTGAAATTATTGTTTCAATTAATTTTTACTTGAATATCTCAGGTCCTCTAAGTAGACTATGGTATCATCTGCAAAAATTGATAGTTTTGTTTACTCTTTGTGTAAGCTTATTTCCTCAATTTTTCTTGTCCTATTGTATAGCTACCATTTTTAGTACTATATAAAATAACAGTGGTGATAATTGACATCCTTGCTTTATTCTTAATTTTATTAGAAAGTCCCCTAGCTATATACCTATATGCACACACACACACACCCACACACAAAGGGTAAAGAAAAAGGTTTTACATATGTATAAATGTTATACTATACATACATATTCACATAATAAATCTTTCCTTTTCGCCTTTTCTCATCTACTACATATACACTTACGCATATATGTAAATACTCCTATGTAAATATATAAATATATACATCTGTGTGTTTTATGTGTGCACACACTTTTCCTTTCTCCTTAGCCTGCAACACTCAAATGTCTTCTGCCATCATTGTATCCTTCCACTCTCTTACCTTCAATCTCTCCTTATTGCTTACAAACATGCCCATGTTTCCTCGGTTCTCAAAAAAACCCTTACTTGATCTGTCTATCCTTGCTATGCTAGGTATCATTCCATTTTTCCTCCCTTTTGTGACTAAACTCCTTGAGAAGTCCGTCTCCTTCCTTTCCCCTCATTCTCTTAACTGTTAGCATTTCTAATACTATATGAATTAATAAATAGTGATAAGTGACATTCTTGCTTTACCCTCAATCTTATTTTTAAAATGCTCTAGCTTGTATTAGTTACATATAAGCTTCATCTTCACCCTTTTCCCTCAACTCACATTACCCAGAGGTCTTCTGCCATGATCTGTGCCTTCATCCCTGTCTCACATGAAGAGGTGGTCCTTCCTTTTCCACAGGAAGGGAAACCCTTCTACATGCACAAGTGATCCCGTTCTCAGTTCTCAAAAAAAAGGACCAAAACTATGATACAATAACAGTTATGTGATAAGCCCTTTAGAAATATTATCCCATTTGGTCCTCACAAAAACTCTGGGAAATAAGTGCTATTATCATTTTCATTTTACAGTTGAGGAAACCAAGGCAAACAGGTTAAGTAACTTGCCCAAGGTCACATAATGTCCAAAGTGGGATTTTGAATTCAGGTCTTCCTTCAGGAACCTGTTCCAGGTTCAATGATCTAAGAACCACCTAGATGTCAAATCATATGATTTTTAATTTGTTTATTATAACATGGTCTATTGTGTTTAAAGTTTTCCTCACATTGAGCCAATTTCACACTCCTGTTTTAAATCCAGTTTATTCATGTCTAATCTTTCTAATGTTGCTGACGCCTCTTTGATAATCTTATTGAATTCACTTCAATAAACAACAAGCATATGGGTTTATATATTTCTTTCTGTTTTATCTCTAATTTAGGAATCAAGATCCCATTTGTATCATAAGTGAAACTTGGTAGGATTCTTTATTTTCCTATTTTTACCAACAGTCCCTCTAATACTGGAATAAATTTTTAAAAATGTTTTACAAAATTCATTTGTAAGTTCATCTGGTCTTAGGTTTTCCCCCACCTTGGAATTTCCTTTATGGTTTATTCAACTGTTTTTTCCTGAGGCTGGATTATTGAAATTCTCTAATTTTTATTCTGTTAATCTTGGTATTTTATATTTTCTTAAATATTTATGCATTTAATTTATTGATTTTTGTTGGCATATAACTGGACAAAATTATTTCTAATAATTTCTTACATTATGAATTTTCTGTTATCATTTTTGATACTGAGACTTTGGTCTTCTCTCTTTTAAAATCAGACTAGCTAACAGTTTACCCATTTTATTTTTTAAAAAATAGACCCTACTTTCATTTCTTTTTTCAGTTTTGTTAATCTTTTTAAATTTCCAATTTTGCCTATTTCTTTCTTTATGTTTAGAATTTCTATTTTGGTTTTACTTTGGGTTCTTTAATTTGTTGTTTTTCTTTTTTTAAGATGCATGCATAATTCATTCATCTGTCCTTTCTTTTGTTGATGAAAGGATTTGAAGCCATACATTTTCCTCCCAGGACTTCTTTGGTTGGATCCCACAAGTTTTAATACATTGTTTTCACTTTATTTTATAAATTTATTTATTGTTTTTATGTTTTTGACTTGTCAAACTTTTAGAATTAATCTACACTTAAATTTGAATCCTTTCTTCAAAATTCTTTTACAAATTATAGTTGGTTTTTCTGTGGTCAGTAAAGGATGTGTTTAATAGTTCTGCTTTTCTGCATTTGCTTATGAAGTGTCTTTGTCCAAGAATTTTGGTGACTTTATATGTAGCTAAAAATGTGTATTCTCCTTTCTATTACTATTTAGTGACTGGCAAAGATCTATCATATTTAACTTTTCTAAAGTGCTTACTATACAATTTAATGTTTATAAATTAAGAACTTACTTTATTGTTTTTTGTTGCCTCTCAGTATAATAAAGTTTCCCTATTTATCTCTTTGAATAATATCTATTTTTGCTGTTTCCTTGCTGGGATCATAACTGCTACCCTTGCTAGTGTGTAGGATAATGGATTTTGCTCCAGCCTCTTATTTTTGAGTCTGTGAGAATTTTTAAGCTTCACGTTTCCTGTAAACATGCTCTCAAATGCATTCTGCTATCCTTCTCCACTTTATGGGTGAATTAACACCACTCACATTCACTGTAAATTCTATTCTGAATATGTTCCTCAATTCATAAAGGAACCGGTGGCTGACAATTAAATTCAATAATGAATAAACTCAATAATGGAAATATTGGGGAGAAGTAATGATTTTCTCTGAGTCTGTGATAGATGAAAGGAAGTCTTGCCATAGTCTAATGTAGCACTTCTTAAACTATGGTTTGCACCCCATATGGCTGCATAACTGAATGTGGGGGGGTTGCAAAAACTTTGGCAACAGTGAAAGGTTTCTGAATGCGCAATGATCAAAAATTAAGTCAAAATCAAATATGTAATGAATCCAAAGTGTTTCATTGTAGCCTTGGTTCTGAACATACAACATGCACACTTTGTACTGCACATGCCATGCCAACAAACACTGCCAGAACCACCTTGGCTCAGATTTGAGACTATCATCTTTAATAAATGGTAAAATTCTATGTACACCAAAGAATTGTTTCAAAATAAATTTGGGGGGGCGGAGCCAAGATGGCGGCATAGAAGCAGCAAAGTTTCACAGCTCCCACACAGCCACCTAAAATACCCATAAAATACGACTCTAAACAAATTTTAGGGCTCCCAAACTCACAAAAATACAGAAAACTCATCTCTTGCTGAAGGCAGTTCAGCAGGTGGGCTTCATCACGGCAGGCTGGAAGTGAGGCCAGCCCAGCACAAAACCGCAGCCAGGCCCCAGGGCGGTCAGGAGGAGCTGTAGCTTGAGTCTACAGGAGACTGGATCTGCAGCATCTGGGGCATTCTCCACATTTATCAAGCCATGAAAAATAAGGCTTAGAGAAAGGTCAATGGAATTCAAGCTTTCAAGCTAAATTTGGGGGAGGAAAAGCATCTGGCCGAACTGCTCCCAGAGCAAGGAAGCAGCTGGATCGGCTGTAAGCAGCAACTGCCTCCACTGGGCTGCTTCAGAGCTCCTGGCCAGCAGATTAGAGGGGGGCCGAGATGATTGATCAGGACCAAGGGCTCTTGAGTTAAGTGGCCTGGATCCAGATCGTGGTCTTCGGTGGTGGTTCTGGGGTGCACTTTCAGCAAGCCAAAGCTGGTGGGGGCTGCAGCACCCACCTAATAGCTCCAGCAGCTGTGAAAACCCTAGCAATTTGGGACAGAGCTTTCCCCTTCTGGAAGAAGAGTTCCACAGAGCTAAAAAATCAAGCAATTAATTGACTGGCTAACATAAGGAAAAGAAAGCAAAGTAAGAACAGCAATAAAACTCAAGAATCCTTTTTTGTGGACAAAAAGGGTCAAAGCATGGAATGGGAGGAAGACAACACAGTCAGAACTCCCACACCAAATGC
>CM053597.1:159861432-159886712 GCA_028646575.1 Pseudocheirus occidentalis | reverse complement strand
TGCTCTCCAGAATGATTGGATCAGTTCACAGCTCCACCAAGAATGCATTAGTGTTCCAATTTTTCCACATCCTCTCCAGCATTTATCATTTTCCTGTTTTTCATCTTAGCCAATCTGATTGGTAAGATGTGTTACCTCCGAGTTATTTTGATCTGCATTTCTCTAATCACTAGTGATTTAGAACATCTTTTCATATGCTTATAGATATCTTTAATTTCATCTTCTGAAAACTGCCTGTTAATATCCTTTGACCATTTATCAATTGGAGAATTTGACTCAATTCTTTGTATATTTTAGAAATGAGGCCTTTATCAGAAACACTGGTTGTAAAAATTCTTTCCCAATTTCCCACTTCCTTCTTAATCTTGGTAACATTGGATTTGTTTATACAGAACCTTTTCAATTTAACGTAATCAAAATTATCCATTTTGTACTTTATAATGCTCTCTAACTCTTGTTTCATCATGAAGTCTTCCCCTCTCCATAGGTCTGACAGGTAGACTATTCCTTGCTTTCTCAGACTGCTTAAAGTATCAGCCTTTATACCTAGATCATACACTCATTTCAACTTTATTTTGGTGTACAGTGTTAGATATTGGTCTATGTCCAATTTCTGCCATACTATGTTCCAGTTTTCCTAGGAGTTTTTGTCAAATAGTGCTTACTTATCCCCAAAACTGGGGTCTTTGGGTTTATCAAATAGTAAATTACTATACTCATTGGCTGCTGAGTCTCATGTACCCAATCTATTCCACTGATCCACTGCTCCATTCTTCAGCCAGTACCAAGTAGTTTTGATGACTGCTTCTTCATAAGACAGATTAAAATCTGGTATGGGTATGCCACCTTCCCTAGCATTTCTTTTCATTAACTGCCTTGATATTCTGGACCTTTTGTTCTTCCAAATTAATTTTGTTACCACTTTTTTCTAGCTCTACAAAGTAATTTTTTGGTAGACTGATTGGCATGGCACTAAATATGTAATTTAATTTAGGTAAAATTGTCATTATATTAGCTTGACCCAGCCATGAACAACTGATGTTTTTCCAATTAGTTAGATCGGACTTTATTTGTGTGAAAAGCATTTTATAATTGTATTCATATAAGTCCTGGGTTTGCTTTGACATGTAGATTCCCAAGTATTTTATAATGTCTACAGTAACTTTAAATGAGATTTCTCTTTCAATCTCCTGTTGTTGGATTTCGTTAGAGATATATAGGAATGCCAAGGACTTACATGGGTTTATTTTATATCTTGCAACTTTGCCAAATTTGTTTTATTATCTCAAGTAGTTTTTCACTTGATTCTCTAAGTATAACATTATATCATTTGCAAAGAGCGATAGCTTAGTCTTTTCTTTGCCTAATTTGATTCCTTTGATTTCTTTTTCTTCTCTTATTGCTACTGCTAACATTTCTAGTAACAAACTGAAGAAGAGGGGCGATAGTGGACATTCTTGTTTCACCCCTGATCTTATTGGAAATGCTTCTAGCTTATCCCCATTACATATAATACTTGCTGCTGGTTTTAGATGATACTTATTATTTTAAGGAAGACTCCATTTATTCTTATACTTCCTAGTGTTTTTAATAGGAATGGATATTGTATTTTGTCAAAAGCCTTTTCTGTGTCTTTTGAGATAATCATATAGTTTCTGCTAATTTTGTTGTTGATGTGATCAATTATACTGATAGTTTTCCTGATACTGAATCACCCTTGCATTCCTGGAATAAATTCTACCTGATCAGAGTCTATTATTCTCATGATGAGTTGCTGTAGTCTTTTTGCTAATATTTTATTTACAATTTTTCCATTTATATTTATAAGGGAAATTGATCTGCAACTTTCTGTTTTGTCTCTTCCTGATTTAGGTATCAGTACCATATTTGTGTCATAAAAAGAATTTGGTAGGACTCCTCCAATTTTCCTGAACGGTTTGTAAACTATTGGAGTCAATTGTTCTTTAAATGTCTGACAGAATTCACTAGTAAAGCCCTGGAGATTTTTCCTAGGGAGTTCACTGATGGCTTGTTTAAGTTCTTTTTCTGAGGTGGCGTTATTTAAGTAGTTTACTTCCTCTTCAGTTATTCTGGGCAACTTATATTTTTGTAAATATTCATCCATTTCACTAATATTGTCAAATTTAAATGCATACAATTGGGCAAAATAATTCCTATTTATTGTTTTAATTTCCTCTTCATTGGAGGTAGGTTCACCCTTTTCATTTTTGATACTCATAATTTGGTTTTCTTCTTTCTTTATCATATTGACTAAAAGTCTATCAATTTTATTGGGTTTTTCATAATACCAGCTCTTGGTTTTATTTATTAATTCAACAGTTTTCTTAAATTTGATTTTATTAATCTCTCCATTGGTTTTCATTATTTCTAATTTAGTATTTAATTGGGGACTCCCAATTTGTTCTTTTCTAGCATTTTCAGTTACATGCCCAATTTATTGACCTCCTTTTTCTCTATTTTATTCATGTATGCGTTCAGGGATATAAAACTTCCCCTAAGAACTGCTTTTGCTGCATCCCACAAGTTTTGGTATGTTGTCTCATTATTGTCATTCTCTTGAATAAAGGTGCTTATTATTTGTATAATTCCTTGCTTGACCCACTCATTTTTTAGGATTAAGTTATTTAGTTTCTAAATAGTTTTTAGTCTATCCTTCCATGGCCCCTTATTACATATAATTTTTATTGCATCATGATTTGAGAAGGATGCATTTGGTATTTCAGCCTTTCTGCACTGAATTGTGAGGTTTTTATGCCCTAGTACATGGTCAATTTTTGTATATGTGCCATATACCACTGAGAAGAAGGTATATTCCTTTTTATCCCCATTCCATTTTATACAGATGTCTACCACATGTCTTTTCTAAGATTCTATTTACCTCTTTAACTTCTTTCTTGTTTATTTTGAGGTTAGATTTGTCAAGTTCAGAGAGGGGGAGATTGAAGTTCCCCACTAGTACAGTTTTGCTATCAATTTCTTCCTCTAACATTCTTAGCTTCTTTAGGAATCTGGAGGCTGTACCACTTGGTGCATAACTGTTTAGTAATGATATTGCTTCATTTTCAATGGTGCCTTTTAGCAGGATATAGTTCCCTTCCTTATCTCTTTTAATTAGATCTATTCTTGCTTTCGCTTTGTCTGAGGTGAGGATTGCTAACTCTGCTTTTTTTTTTTTTACTTTAGCTGAGGCATGATATATTTTATTTTACTCCAGCCTTTTACCTTTACCCTGTGTTTAACACATGTGTTTCCTGTAAACAGTATACTGTAGGATTATGGTTTTTAATCCATTCTGCCATCTGCCTGTTTTATGGGAGAATTCACCCCATTCACATTCACAATTATGATTACTATCTGTATCTTTCCCTCCATTCTATTCCCTCCCCTTTTTATGCTTTCATTTTTCCCCTTCTCCTTTCCCCTCCTTAGAGTTTTCCTTTCGACTTCTGCCTCCCTCAGTATTCCCTTATCAGCCTCCCTCCCCTTTTCTACCCTTCCCCTTACTACTTCTTCCCTCCCTTCCAACCCCCACCTTTCTTAGCCCTTCCCCCCTCCTACTGCTTATAGGGTCAGATATTTCTATACTTAATGTAGTATGTTATTTCTTCCTTAAATCAAGATTGATGAGAATAGATTTCATGCAATGCTCCTCTCCCTCCTCTCTTTCCCTCTATCATGGTAAGTTTTATGTCTCTTCTTAAAAAAATTCTATACTTAACTGATTGTTATTCTCTCCTTGAACCAGAGCCAATGAAGGAAAAGCTCATAAAATGCTCATCTCCTTCCCTTCTTTCCCTCTACTATAGTGTTTTTAATGCCTCTTTTGTGTGGCATATTTTACCCTTTTGTGCTTCATTCTTTCCTCTTCTGCTGCTGTAGTCCCTTTGCAGCCCTTAATAACGTTTATCATCATTTTGTGTAATTTATACCCACCCCCTCTATTTATTTATATCCCTTTTAAATGTCGCCATAGGTATAGAATTCATGAGATTAACAGGTATCAGTTTCCCATATAGAGATGGAATCAGTTTGCTCTTATTAAATAACAAGGTGTGTGTGTGTGTGTGTGTGTGTGTGTGTGTGTGTGTGTGTGTTTTCCTTATTTACCTTTCTATGTCTTTCTTGAGTCTTGTAACTGGAAGTTGAGTTTTCCATTGAGCTCTGTTTTTTTCATCAGGAAGATCTGGAATTGTTACGTCACTAAATGTCCATCTCCTTGCCTGGTAGATTATGCTCAGTTTCGCTGCATAGGTGATCCTTGGTTGTAACCCAAGCTCCTTTGCCTTGAGAAAAATCATATTCCAGTCCCTCTGATCTTTCAATGTAGAAGCTGCCAGATCCTGTGCAATCCTTACTGTGGTTCTGTGATACCTGGATTTTTTCTTTCTGGCTCCTTGGAGTATTTTCTCCTTTACCTAACAGTTCTGGAATTTGGCCACAACATTTCACAGACTTTTCCATTCGGGATCTCTTTCATGAGGTGTCCAGTGGATTCTCTTAATTTCTATTTTACCCTCTGGTTCTAGGATCTTAGGGCAGTTTTCCTTGATGAGCTCTTGGAAGATATTGTCCAGCCTCATGCTTTCATCATGATTTTCTGGTAGACCAATAATTCTCAGATTATCTCTCCTGGATCTGTTTTCCAGGTCAGTTATTTTTCCATTGAGATATTTTACCTCTTTTTATAATTTTTCAGTCTTGATGTTTTGTTTGACTGATTCTTGGTACTTCAGAGTCATTAACTTCAATTTGGTTGATTCCAATTTTTAGCGAATTATTTTCCTCAGTTTTTGAAGCTCAGATTTCATTTTTAGTTCACACGTTTTTCTTTTAAAGGAGCTGTTTTCTTCATTGTAATGTTTTTCTAATTTTGCAATTTTGATTTTAAAAGAATTATTGATTTTATCTTCTACCTCTCTAATTTGGTTTTCAAAGCTCTTGTTGATATCATCTAAAAATACTTTCTGTGCTTGAGACCAGTTTTTATTCCCTGTAGAGGCTTCAGCTGTGGGTGTGGAGTCAATGCTGTTTCCTTCTGAATATGGTTCCTCCCTCTCACAATAATAGGATTCTAGAGTCTTTGTCTTTGCAGTCTGATTTCTACCCATTTTGAGGCAGGGCCTTAGCCATGCCCTTCCTCTGGGGTTCACAAGCCTTTATTGTTTAAAATTTTGCTCTGGGGCAATAATTACTTTGTTTTCAGGATCAGAGGAGGGGATTGGAGCAACAGGGGTTCACTCTGCCATCCTGGTCCTTGGAAGTTTAGATAGGGGCTTTTTAAGTTTCCAGGCTATGGATTGGTAGTCCCAGGAGTAACTGCTGCCCCTGCCAAGAGCCCTGCATTTATCTCTTAGCCAGTTCTATCAGATTCCCACCCTGTGGTGATAGGCCTGGGAATGGCTTGTGGTTGCTGATCAATTTGCGGTCATGTTGACCAGGCTTTGTCTGGGCCTCCACATGCTGTGCAGCCGGGGCCTCTCCATGCATTGCCCCGGCATCGTTTCAAAAGAGATTTTTAAAAGACAAAATAGATCATTTCAAGTTTATCTGGGGTACTTGGCACACAGTAAGATTGCTGACTTGATTTATTGATTTATCAAATTAAAATCCTTTCCCACAGAAAACAAATCAATAATAGAAGAAATATTCTTGATTGGGAGAAAAAAAACTATTTGCATCAAATATCTATAAACTACATCCAAAATTTATAGGAAACTGACACAAGATGCATAATACTACAGTTCATTTACCAATAGATAAGTGGGCAACAAATATAAAGGGGCAATTTTCAAAATAAGCGATGCACACTCAATACCCCTATCAAAAATGCTCCAAATCCCTAATAAGAGAATACAAATTTAAAACAATACAGATATTATGTTACATCCATCAAACTGGCAGATAATAGAAAATGGAAATATTCAATGTCAGAGGGTCTTTGGAAGACAGGCATACTGACGCATTATTGGTAGAGCTATGAATTGGCCTAATCATTCTAGAAAAGAGTAAGTAACTTTGCTCACATAACTCCAAAATTATTCATACTGATTAACGATCCCAATACTATGTTTGTATCCCAAGGTCTCAAATGTTCCAAAATATTCAAAGCAGCACTATTTGTAGTATCAAAAAGCTATAAATAAATTATATGTCCTATCAGCTGGGGAACTGCTGAACAAACTGAAGTTGATAAATCTTAAGGAATATTACTGTTCCATAGCTAAAGATGAATACAAAGAATTAAAATAAATATGTAAATATTTATATATGAATTGATGCAGTATTTTTTTAAAAACCAGACCCAAAATTATTTTGTAAACTCAACAAAAATTTGAATATGATGGAAGAAAAAATAAGATGATACAATTAGAACTAGTTTTCTAGTTTTCTAAATGGTTTTAGTTTCTAAATAGTTTTGTGTCACCTTTTACTTAAAAATTGTTATTTTTAATATAGTTATAAGTCAACATGCCTACTAGTTTAGTTTTGCTTTCTTCACTTTTGCATTTTTTGTCCTTTCGAACTGTATTATGTTCCCTATAATTGTCATTTTAGATAATACAATATTCCATTTATAGACCACAAACTACTAGACATAGAAACTGTTTCTAATTTTTCCCTATAACAAATTAAGTAGCTTGACTAGACAGTCTTATAAAAAAAAGATATCTTAAGACATAGTTCTAATAGTAGAATTGCTAGATCAAAGGGAGTAATCAATACTTCTTATTACACAAATGAATATAGATAGAAGCCCTGTAGCCTGGTAGAAATGTCCCCCTGACCCTGGCTCAAAAGAATAAGGTAACAGAATTTGTTTCTAGTTGTAGCTTAGCAGATAAGCGTGTACTCAAGATTAAAAAAAAAAAAAGAGATGGCCTGAATGTAGGCTAGATGGGATATAGCCCATAATTTTCAGGGTCTTAAATACTCACGTTGATGACCCAACCTGACCACATAATTAATTCCTTAACCTCTTCAACTTCAAGGGCCTCCTTCCTCCAGTTCCACAATAGTCCCACACTTAAATGGTCAAACATTACCCTCATCATAACTGTACTCCCTCAAGGATTTTGAACTCTTGAGATTTCCCTCTTTATCCACAACCTCCCATCCTTCCTTCAACCTTATTAACTATCTGTTAAAGTGAAATGATTAAGTTTTCATTGTCAACTTATTAAATATCTGTTAAAGTGAAATGATTAAGTTTTCATTGTCAACTTATTCCCTTTTTTTCTAACTCCCTGACTCTGCCAAAACATTTGTCAATTTCAAATTGTCATACATTTTTATGTTTTAAACAAACTAAGGAAAAAAAGTCCAATACTGTATTTGTGTAAAACAAATTATCAAAAGTGTTTTTTAATCTTTATCTGTTAGCAAAATAATTTAGCACATTTCAAAATCTTTTTACAAATGAGAACATTGTTATATTACCTCTTCTTGCCAATATCTACTCTTTGCATAAGTATATTTATTTCTTTTTCCTTAGAAATGCCATGGAACATTAATTGAATTTATTGTTAGTTCCTGACCATTTTTTCCCCAAAGTTATATGGTATTTTAATTTTTAAAATTATCTTTTAAGGGTTTCTACCCCCATTCCTCTTAGTAATATCTTTAAATCTGAAATATTTTCTGTTCTATCATCCAAGTTATCAGTGAAAATATTTGGATCATTATTAATAGCCATGTGAAAAAATGCTTCAAGTCACTAACAGTAAGAGAAATTCCTAGTGATACCTCTACTAGGCTTATACTCCAAAGAGATCAAAGAGTGTGGAAAAGGACTCACATGAATATAGATAGCAATATTTTTTTGTTATAGGAAAGAACTGGAAACTAAGTGGATATCCATCAGTTAGAGAATGACTGAACAAATTACAATACAGGAATGTAATGAAATACATATACATACATTGTAAATGTTTTATTACAATATAAATATTAAAATAAAGAAGGTGACAGATTATGAAAAACCTAAGCTTATGTAAATTGATACAGAATGAAGCAAGCAGAAACTGAAGAAAAATGTATATACCAACTTATATGGTAAAGGAAAACAACTCTGACCACTGCAATGACTAATATGATCCCAGAACACTAATGATGAATCATGTTTCCTACCTCCTGACAGAGAGGTAATAGATTAGAGGTACAGAATGAGATTTATATTTTAAGACAAAATAAACAAAATAGTATTTCATTTATTCTCAGAACAAATTCATTTTTAGTCTTACTTTTACTGATTCTAACTTGAACTTTTTTTCATTTTAAGAAGTGAAATGTATTTGAAGATGAATAATTTTGACTATTGCTTCACAAATAACCCACAGTTTGGGAAATTCTGTTCTTCACTATTCTTACCAATTTCCTACATCAGCTAAAAGTCACACTGATACATTCATATCAGAATATCATTTAATTCCCCAACACTTAAAACTGAAGATATACTTTTACATTCTGAAGGGAGCTTCCTTCTCAAAATTTCTTAACATTTTGTCTTTCCCACTTGTCTCTGAGGAAGAAGTAATCCTACTCTCACTAAAGCTAATTTTTCTATCTATGCATCTGATCCCATCTCCAGATAGCCTTCTATTTCAGAAGGGCAAAGATGATAAAACAATGCTGATGATAATGCCAGAGTCACTTCAAATTTTGAGGTAGGAAGTGAAGTTTAGTTTTGGCAAAATTCAGAATTCATAGTTTTAAAACTATATTTACTGATATGTGCGTGCATGAGTGTGTTTATAATGTGTAGGCTAAGATAAGATTAGTAAAATAAGGAAGATTTTAATTTTCTTCTGGGAAAAAAAATTTAATGAAGTGTGACAGAAGTTATCAACTTTTAACAATTGCAACCTTGAATGTTAATAGATTTAATTCTACAAAAAAGAAAAAAATTACTAAAATAAAACCTAATGTTACCTAAAGGCTCACACTACCATGTGTTTTTTCCATGTGCATATACATGTATGTATACACACATGCTTATTCATGCATATTTAAATATATGTTATAGCTATATCTACAGTGGCTTGACTTAAGAGTTTTGTCCTTATGCTTTCTCTAACTACTCGTCACACAGTCATGAATCCAGAGTTAGTTCTCTCTTGTTGTGACAGGCCCCAACCAAGTCCTATTGTTACCTATGCTACTGGCTTACTTCCTTACGAGATCCCAGCTCCAGATTACATGCAACACAAAAGCTTACACAGAGACAACACTAATGTACCTAGGATAAAAAGGGGAGAGGTTATATGGGTAAAAATCTTTGTATCAAAATTCTCTGATAAGGGTCTGGAATTTAAACGATATATATATACACATACATATATATGTACACATATACACACATACATATAAAACTAATAATAATATGCAATAATAATAGTCTTTCCCAAATAGAAAAAGATTATAAACAATTCTCAAAAGAATTGCAAAATATTCACAACCCCAAGGAAGAATGCTCTAAATCACCAAAAATAAGACAAATACAAATCAAAACAATGGTAGGGATTCACATCATATCCTGAAAATTGGCAAAGATAACAAAAATGGCAAGACTCAATGTTGGAAGGGTTGTAGAATGATAGGCATGCTAACACATTGCTGGTGAAGCTGTAAGATGGTATTACCACTGTACTAACATGGTACTACTATGGAAAGCAATTTGGAATTGTACAAATAAGGGGACTAAGATATCTATACCCTCTGAACTAGAGATTTATTAATGAGCTTATACTAAAGGAACTTACTGATAAAAAGAAAGTCCTCATTTACACCAAAATATTTATAGCAGCACTTTTTGTGATAGTAAAGAATTGGAAAAAAAAAGAATTGGAAACAAAGTAGATGTCCATCAATTGGGGAATGACTAAAATTGTGGCATATGAATATAATGGAATATTACTGTGCAATAAGAAATTAAAATATATACAACATGTAAGTCAAAAGAACCACATACCAAAAAAACAAAAGTGAATAACAAAATTATAAAGATCAAGCAGGAAGAGAAAGAGACATGAGAAGACACTTCTAACCTACTCCTTCATGAAGGTGGGGGGTTCACAGGTATTACATACATTGCATAAGTTTTTGGATGTTTTTTCAATATATGTTTCCCTGCACATTTTAAAAAAAATGCTATTTGTTACTTGGGAAGACTCTCCACAAGTTGGAGGAGAAACACTAGGGAGAACTATGATGATGTAAGGAACAGAAAACATCAATAAAATCTTAAAAAAAAAAAAGAACAGCTGCATGGCTTCTCAGGTGCTGCTCTGGGCCTGGCTTCTCTGTGGTCTGGGTATGGGCTGCACAGGTACTATATGGTTTTGGAGGCTGCCTGGGAACTGGTCTAATCTTGTTTTCAGCAGTGCCTAAGGCATGGAGTTGCTCCCCATTCTGTGCTGGGAACTAGCCTGGCCTTGTTTTACTCTGAGGTTAGGAGGAGAGACCTGTACTGAGCATTATCTTTCAGAAGTTGGGGAATGGGGTACCCAGGCTTCATGCTGAACGCTGGCCTGGACCTGTCTTCAGCAGTGGTTGCCTGATGCTACATATTGCTCTGACCCTTTCCCTTGCTGTAGAAGCAGGGGTTAGTGTATTTTTTCCCCCTTCTTCCCAGGTTTATCTCTCTAAGAGCTTCTGCAGTATTCTGGTAATCTTTTCTTGCAATCCTAGACTGCATGAAGGCACTGTTATTCATTGGTTTTCTTTATCATTATTCCTTTTGGTGCATTTTTAGAGCTTTACAGATAAAAACCAGTAAGGATCAATGCTTAAAGGGCTGTGGAGAATCAAGAACAATACTGGTAACAGTATGCATTGGTACAATCTTTTTGGAAAGCAATATAGCAATATATAATCAGTTATAAAACTATTCCTAACTTTTGACTCACTATGTTGACAAGACTATCTACAAAAATATTCAGATCAGCATTATCCATAATGATCCCAAACTCTAAACAACACAACGTCCAAATATTAAAGGATGACCAAACAAATACTTTATGAAAGTAGTAAATTATTACTGCACTTCAAGAAATGGCAAATATAAAGAATGCAAACATATATGAAGTGATGCAAAATGAAAAAATTTAAACATAAACAACAATACACACACTGGATACAATTTATGTAAATAATAACAAAATCCAGAAAAATACAACATCAGTTTCCTCATTTGCAAAATGGGAATATTAACAGAACTACCTTCCAGGGTTGTTGTAAGGATCAAATGCAAGAATCCTGTAAAGAGCTTAGCATAGTACCTGGAACACAGTAAGTACTATACAGATAATGATAATGATAACGGTGATGGTGATGATTACTGGAAATGCAAACTAATAGGAAGATTCTCTTCTTAGCTTAATAATCATGTTAAATTCATTGATGATAACTGAGTTTATAATAAATAATTTTTTAAAAAAGAAATTTTAGTGAGTAAATTTAAAAGACAAAACAAAGTACTACTCCATATAGAAAACAACACATTAATTTCATTACTGTAAGAGAGGGTTATAAGCAAAAATTCTAAATGAAACTGAAAAGGTAGAATATCACCTTTAAGGTTGATGCTAAGAAGTGGAACTATGTCCAGGTCCCCTCAATGTAATACATAGTAAGCATTTGGTAATTGCTTTTTCTTCATTTCATTTATTCCTTCAATTCCTTCACTCATCCATTGGGACTGCTATTGCCAATTTTTATACGTACTGTCACTGAGAGGCAGTGTGGCACAGAGGATGAAAAGTTGGCTTCAAAGCCAGGAAGACCTGGGTTCCAGTCTCACCTCTGACACATGCTGGCTAGACTATCCAAGTTGCACAGAATGTGCTGATCTGCATTGGTCAAGGGAAGTTCCTCCCCTAGGAGTTTGCTATGCCAATAAAATCAAGGTCCAGGCCCTATCCCTACTGACACTCAGACAATATCTCTTTTCTGAATTTTTTCAACACTCCCCAAAAGTGCACACGTTCTACAAGAGGGGATGAATTCCACTGAATGGACAGAAAGGCAGTTACCTGAATATACTGATCTTGCTCCTGTTGAAGCTCTTGCACAGCTGGCAGGAGACTGTCGACTGTCCGTTGCTGACAATGTTCCTCATTATACGGTACTCCTTGCTCCAGCTGCTTTTGGTATTGCCTCAATTTCAAAAGTAAATGATCCTTTTCAGTCACCCATTCCTTCTCTTTGTCTTGATTGTCAAATTTGAGATGTAGGAAGTCCTTGGTGCTCTCATAGAGAAACTCCTGGGTTCGTTGGAGACTGACAAAGGGATAGATGAGGAAGTGAGTTCCTTTCCCTATATGCTCCCATTTTATATCTGACACATAAGATGTGACTTCAAACTCAGCAGGAACATGTAGGCATTTCTATTTAAGAACAATGTCCTGGAGAGCTCAAGGGGGCTCCCAGAGCCTACACCTCATCATGCCTAACTAGGTTTGGGGGCTACAAGGAGAAAAACAAAGTCTCCCTCTTGTAATTGAATAGTATATACTTTGTATTTACTTGTGTAGAAATTTTATCTATACTCCACATCTCCTCCCAGTAGACTGGAATCTCTTGGAGGACAGGAACACTTTTTTTTTTTTTTAGCTCAAATAAGAGTCCCTTCAAATAACATCCAATTATGAAACTGTCACTCAAGAATTGTATATTCTGTTGAACTGGGAACAAAAGTCAAGACTGTTCACATTTTCTTGGAGGAAGAAAGAGAAGAACTTTCTAGGAAGATCACTACTGATGAGTCTAGAATATAGGTTTAGTTTCAAAACCGAAGATCTAGACAACAGAAAAAACAGACATCTCTTGCTTCAACCAACTCAAGAACATGGATGCACTCAGAAAATTTATCCTCCAAGTCAAATTCCCAAAGAGAACATCTGTAAACATGACCTTTCTAAGGAGGAGCTTTCATTACCAAATGCAATCAAATCTGACCTATGGTCAGGGCCAGATAAACCTCATCAGGAAGATGGTCCATGGAAGAGCCCCTCCATAGAAGAGAGGAGTATGCCTTCAACCACTGAGGTTACTCACTCAGGATATAACATTTCCCAAGACCATCACTTAATCTCCTCCCAAACCATGAGATAGATCATCAACTGAACGTCTGCTTTGTACCCTGACCAGGCCAGTGTTCCAGGAAAACTCCAGCCAGTGTGCATCTTCCTAGGCCTTGCAGGGAACCCAAAGGCCAAAGAACCAAGGCATGCATACCTCCTTTTATGGAAGAGTGAAGCCACCATTTCATTGTCAGCAGCAGGGATGGACAACAGGACAGTTGTCCTCACACTATCACCCACTAACTTTTCAAATGTGCACAGGAGCCCCCATGTCAGCTGCAACAGCCATACCCCCAAAAGCCACCAGCCATGCTGCCCTTGGTTCCTCAGACTCCCACCTTCCAGGTACAGCAACTGATGTTTTCTCCACATCAGTCACCACAAGAGCATCAAAGTAAGACACAGCCACCCCCACTGATAAAGGCACAAAGAGCAACCAAATGAATTGTCCCCTTCTTCTAACCAGCAAGAACAATTGCAGCCTAGCAATCTATGCAAGAGAACTGTTGGGCTTGGACCTACAATGCTTCTCCCTGATGGACATCTGCCTGCCCACCCAAGAGATCTGGATACCACCTTGAAAAATCTGGATGACATTCTCAGAGGTCTGACTTTTCCTCAGGGACATATGACTGCTCAGATACTAGATGATATGCACAAGCAGCTCAATGACTTACTGACTGTCAAATGAATGATTCATTCTTGAAGAATATAAGGAATTTTGTATCTTGTGGTGTGATCTAGTACTACAATAGTGCCTGTGACTCTTAAGCCATCCTGGGATAGATGTTTCTTTCAGGGCTTGTAAACTCACTTATAAAGTAGAAAAGAATAAAAGGATGTATTAGAAAAAAAAAAAGAACAATGTCCTACCTTAGTGGCTCTTTAGTTTACAAAGTGCTTTTACACACATTTTCTGATCACCATAACAACTCTAAGGAAGCAGAGCAAGTACTATTCCCATTCTTAAAGAAAATGGAAGTTTGGAAAGGTTTAAATGCCTGACTTGCCCAAAGCCGTTATGGTGGAGCTAGAACGAGACCTAGGGCCGATGCTTGGCCCAGTGCACTTCCCACTCCACCACGCTTCTATTATGTTGGGTTTAAGTGCCCTGGAACACTAGATAGCAGCATTTCAATTTCCTCAGCTGTGATGTCCATAATACAGGAACAGGGAAAATATAACAGCTCTGTGAGTATGTACCAGTTCATTTAAAAAAAAGTATTTCCTGTTGCTCACATCAAGGGCTAGAAAGAATATATATAACTGGTACAAGTATGTAAAGATTGGATTAAAAAGTTCTCAGAAACTTTAAATTATTGGCCCCATTAAATCTGTCACTTTAAAATAAAAAATCCTTTTTTTTTTCTCTAGTCTTATACTCTTATGGTCATAAGATAAAGGTGAAACAGAGAATCAAAGAAATATATAGAACTGTATCAAGAAACCAGTAACAGCTCTAGAAGAGTCAGAATGATATATTTGGCTAATCACTCCTGCTTTGCCTAAAGGTTTCCTCCTGTCAGCTGATTTCAGCCAATAATAAATTAATGTGAATAACTTCAGCAAGGATCTTATTGCTGCTCAACAATCACAGTGCCCTATTTATCATTCCTTCATCCCACTCCCACCTACAGCATTTGATGTAGCCCCCTATTTCACTACTCAAATCTTCTGATTAAGGCTTCTTCCCTTCTCCCTGTTGCTATTCCTCAAAATTTTTCAGCATCATCATGCTGAAAAATGCTCTCTTTCTTTCCTCAAATTAAAGAAGCATCCTTACTAATGTGAATCACTCTCCCCATATCCTATATCCAATTGCCCTCTACCTTTTCCAGCATCTTATTCCTGCAATCAACCCTGCTCAGGCATTAATTTAATGATCATAAGTAATACTTTACATCAGTACTATCCTGGTAAATCAACAGTTACTTTATAACTGTCTATATTCAAATATTGAAATTCATCCTATAAGTTGTCCTATATCTTATGATCCTTCCATCCATTGTTCCTCTTATGTGCTTACAGCTAGTGGGTTCTTTGTTCTTCTGGTTTTGCTTTCGTCACTCTACATTACTGCATAAAGGTGTTCCCCTACTTCTTCATATTTTTTTGCCAGTTTTAATTGCATTATAGTACCTAATAAATATAATGTGTCTAACTGTTCTTATTATCAGACACGCTGATTGCTTTTACTTTTTTTTCCTAATTACAAATAATACTGCTATGAACATCTCAAGAGGTAGTTGCTGTTTTTTTAGGGCAATTTTTCAGCGCATATTCCCAGTAATGGAAATACTGGGCCAAGGAATATGATTATTTTGATAAATTTTGCTATATACTGCCACATTAACTTCCAAAAGATTCTACAAGATTCCAATCTCATCAGCAATGAATGAGTGGACCTATTTCTCCACAATCCCAATATTACTTAATTTCATTGCTCTTGATTATTATTCAACATGATAGTATGAGGTGGTACTATATTTTAATCCACATCTCTAAGATTGTTCAGACTGACTCTTTTTTTCAAGAGAATCGAATGTCTTTCCAAATTTTTAAAAAATTACATTTATTTTTAGTTTTCAACATTCACTTCCATAAGTTTTAAATTTTCTCTCCCTCCCTCCCCAAGACAGCTTGCAATCTGATATGAGCTCTACACATATATTCCTATTAAACATATTTTCATATTAGTCACATTGCATAGAAGAAATATAATGAATAGGAAAAACCACAAGGAAGAAAAAAACAAAATAAAACAAAACAAAAAAGAAAACAGTCTGCTTTGTTCTGCATTCCAAGTCCATAGTTCTTTCTTTGGATATGGCTGTCATTTTCCATCATTTCACTATTCCTCTGGCATTGTTTTAGGTCCTTGCATTGCTGAGAAGGGCTAAGTCTATCAAAATCAGTCCCATGGCTGTTACTATGTACAATGTTCTCCTGGGTCTGCTCCCCTGACTCATATAAGTTCATATAAGTCTTTCCAGGTTTCTCTGAAGTCTGCCTATTCATCATTTCTTATAGCACAATTGTAGTCCATTACATTCACATACCACGATTTATTTAGCCATTCCCCAATCAATGATCATCTCCTCAATTTCCAGTTCTTGGTTACCACCAAAAGAGCTGCTATAAATATTTTTGTACATTGGGTCCTTTTACCATTTTTATGATCTCTCTGGGATACAGCCCTAGAAGTGGTATTGCTGGGTCAAAGGGTACGTACAGTTTTACAGCCCTTTGGGGCAGAGTTCCAAATTGCTCTCCAGATTGGTTGCATCCGCTCACAGCTCTACCAACAATGAATTAGTGTTCCAACTTTCCCACATCTTCTCCAACATTTATCATTTTCCTATTTTGCCATGTTAGCCAATCTGATAGATGTGATGTGGTACCTCAGAGTTGATTTGCATCTCTCTTTGATTTGCATCTCTCTAATCAATAGTGATTCAGAGCATTTTTTCATATGACTATAGATAGTTTTAATTTCTTCCTCTGAAAACTGTCTATTCGTATTCTTTGACCATTTATCAACTGTAGTCTTGCAAATTTGATTCAGTTCTCTATATATTTTAGAAATAATCCTTTATCAGATGTCTTTCCTTTTTTGAAATGATCTTTTCATATACTTTGACCATAATAAACTAGGTCACAGACTTGGGTAATTTTGAGGTTTTTTAAATATCTTAGATGTCAGGATTTGCTCTTATTAAGCACCCCTGCTCCTGGCACTGTTCTAAACACTTTACAAATATTATCTCATTTGGTCTTCACAACAAATCCTGGGAGACAGGTGCTATTATTATCTCCATTTTACAGCTGAAAAAACTGAGGCAGGCTTGCCCAGGGTGACATAACTAGTGCCTGAAGTTCAACTTGCTCAGGTCTTCCCGATTCCAGGTCTAGCATTCTATCCATCATGCCAGCTATGGAAAAGATAGCTTTTGTTGTTGTTCACTCATGTCCAATGCTTCGTGATCCCATTTGGGGTTTCCTTGGCGAAGATATTGGACTGGTTTGCCACTTCCTTCTTTAGTTCCTTTTACAGATGAGGCAAACAGGGTTAAGTGACTTGCCCAGGGTAACACAGCTAGTAAAGTCTCTGAGGCCAGATTTGAATTCAAGAAGATGAGTCTTCCTGGTTCCAAGCCCAGTGTTCTATTCACTGCACTACCTAGTTAGCTGCCTAGAAAGAATAAGGCTATATCTATAGATCTGAGAAATCATCAGTATAGTGATGATAACTGAATCCAGGGGAGCTGATGAGATCGCTAAGTGAAGCAGTATAGAGGGAGAAAGCACCCTTGAGGGAGAATCACAGTCCCAGGCAAAGAGGTTGATCAATAATATCAAAGGCTACAGAGAAGGTCAAGGCTGAGTAGATTTGACAACTGACAGATCATTATAGCTTTGAAGGGAGTAGTTTCATTTATTGTTGAGATCAGAAGCCAGACTACAGAAAATGAAGATGAGAATGAGAGGAAAGGAAGCAGAAGTACCAATTTTAGATGGCCTTCTCAAGTTTAGCCATGACAGAGAAAAGAAAGATGCTATTCAGAATGCATGCATCAAATAAGGGTTCTGAGGACGGGTACAATATGAGCATGCTTCTAAGTAGCAAGGAGGCAGTCAGTAGATGGAGCAACTGGAGATTCTTGAGAGTAGAGCTGATAGGTCAATCAGCTGAGAAATCAGAAATAGGATCACTTATGCATACTGATGGATTTGCCATAGCAAGAATGTAAGACAAGCTGTTAGTTTTTGAAATGTTAGTGAAGTTAGTGAAATGTGAGGAAAGGTTCTCAGCTGAGGGGGGTGGGGAGTTAGAACAGCAGAAGGTTTAAGAAGGAACTAAAAGGTCTGGAAAACCTGCTATGGTGAGTGAATTGATTAGGGAAGTATAAAAGGACTGCCATGCCACAGAGAGGGCCCAGTTGGAATTATGTAACATAAATGTGCAGTGGACCCAGGCAGCATGGTATCATGATTTTCTCCTGCTTTGTTTAAGCAGCATATAAGCAGAAGTAAAGGCAGTAGCTGGTAGGAGTACTCCAAGACTTAAGCAGAGCAAGATCAGCCATAGGAGGTGGTAAGAGACTCAAGACAGAATGGAGACCTAAATTGGGCGTGAGTGATAGGGTGATAGTGATAGGTCTGGGGAAAAAAGTGGCCAGATAAAGGAATCTTGGAATTCATGAATATGGAAGTACAACACTTGTGGGTGATGGCAAGTTCCAGGGTACAAACATTTCTGGGTGTAGCTGAGGTGGAGCGGAAGAGTAAGTCATGGGAAACAAGTAAGCTGAAGAAGTGGAAAGCCAAGTGTTTGAGGATGTACCAGTAAGTCTAGTATGAAGGCATTTAGTTAGGGTAGAAAGAAATATAGTGATCAAGACACTAAACTCATTGAGGAAAGGAGAGTGTTCTGAAGGTTGATAGCTATAAGCTATCAGAATTTTAATGGGATGATAAATATGGACTAAATGAACCTTAAAGGAGGAGGTTTCTGAGTGAGAATGGTAGAGGGACAGTCTGGAAGTGGCAATGAGAAATGAGGGAGAACTTATATAAGGATAATGTTCTCCTGACTCTGAGGTTAGTTCTCTATGGACTACATATATACCATACATATAACACTTGTAGTCTATCACACAATTTAGCAATTAATCATACACTCTCTTATAATATGTGCTAATTAATTACTTCATGTGGCTTACTTTTCCCTCTCAGTCAGACTGCTAAGTTCCTTGAAGGTAGAGACCACGTTTTATACTACTTTTGTATCTTCCACTAGATTTTTTTCTAAGCTTTGAAAATTTTTTTTTAAGTTCACAAATTTGTTTTTACATCACATACAGCTAAACAACTTACAATTCAATTATCCATTCCACTAGCTTCTCAGTTTTACCACTTCTAGGCACATAGCTACGGATTAAAAGCAAACATAGCACAATAAAGACATAGCAAGTCCTTTGAGATTTAGAAAAGGATAAAAATTGTACCTATCTTTAAAAATCTTTAAAGAGAAAACCCCATAAGTTATAAATTATTTCTGAGGTATTAGGGCCAATACCTCAGAAAACATTAAAAGAAAACAATTTGGGGCCGCTAGGTGACACAGTGAACACAGCACCGGCCCTGGAGTCAGGAGGACTTGAGTTCAGATGCGGCCTTGGACACTTGACACACTTACTAGCCCATGTGACTTTAGGCAAGTCACTTAACCCCAACTGCCCCTCCAAAAAGCAAAAAAGCAAAAAAAAGAAAACAATTTGTAAACACCTTCAAGAATCAAAGACATAATAAAGCAATCAACATAGTTCTGTGAAAAGTAAATTACGCAAAATTAAGCTTCCTTTTGTAAGAGAGCAACAGGCCTAACAGAGAAAATGAAAGATAAACTGATGTAAACAAGAATATCGATCTCTTCACAAAGGCATTAACTATAATTTATGGAAGTATGATCTTAAAAACTGTGACTATTACTGCACAAGTGGCTCAAAAAATCCCCAACAACCAGTAAGTTGCACCCTACAGAGATTAATCCTGAGATCTATTCTGTTTAGTATCTTTATGGATTAACAAGAAAAAGAAACTGAATATGTTTAAATATGTAAGATCAAATTGAGGATGGGTATTAATACTCAAAAGTTGAAGCTAGAATCCAAATGACCATGCAAATTGGAAAAATAGTGACAAAAGTAACTGAAATTGAAGATAACTTGTAAACGGAGGCACTCTACCTAGGTCCCACAGTCCTACTCCAGCAAAAATCTGAAGTGTACACCAGAATAACAATCAAGAAACCCAAAGAGAATTTACAGTAAAGCACCCGCTCTGAGCCCCAAGCTACACAAATCAGTGAGAAGTTTATGTGCAAGAGGAAAGGGGGTCACCAGCAAAGTCAACACAAGCACATAGCCCAGTCACTCAGTGACAAGAAGCAACAGAAGTAAAGGGCCCCCCAAAAAAAGATTTATGGAAGCCATAAAGCCTAGAGAGCGCTAGGGATCAAAGGAACTCTGAAGCACTAGCACTTTGTCCTAAAATACAACAGAATAAGAGTTCTTCATTTTTATTTGCATCATGGGTCCAGCATATAGACCCCAAATCAGAATTTTTTTTAATTTTTTTTTTTTTTTTTTGCTTTTTGGAGGGGAAAGCAGGCTAATTGGGGTTAAGTGACTTGCCCAAGTTCACACAGCTAGTACATGTTAAGCGTCTGAGGCTGAATTTAAACTCAGGTCCTCCTGACTCCAGAGCTGCTGCTCTATTCACTGCACCACCTAGCTACCCCCAGAATATTTTTAAAAGCATAAAAATGTGTGTAGGATTGCAAAGGAAGCCAATTATACTGAAATGCATAAAACAATTTTTTTTAATGATCAGGATATTTATTTCAACTTTTAAGCCAGCATGGTGAAATAAATTTAAACTCCACCTTTAATGTAGTAGTGATATGCTTACTGTACTTGGAAAGAGGAAAATTACAATATCCTAAAGATTATGGGAGACAGCAATAGGATTACTAGGTCTGTATCCCAAAGAGATCACAAAAAAGGAAAAAGGACCCACATGTACAAAAATATTTATAGCAATTCTTTTTGTGGTGACAAAGAATTAGAAATTGAGGGGATGCCCATCAACTGGGGAATAGTCAAACAAATTGTGACATATGAACGTAATCAAATATTACTGTTCCATAAGAAATGATGAGTAAGTAGATTTCAGAAAAACTTGGAAAGACTTACATGAACTGAGTGAAGTGAGTAGAACCAGGAGAGCATTGTACACAGTAACAGCAACATTGTGTGATGACCAACTTTGACAGACTTAGCAATGCAATAACCTAAGACAATTCCAAGGGTCTCAATTGAAAATGCCATCCACATCCAGAAAAAGAACTACGGAGTCTGAATGTAGATCAGAGCAAACTATTTTTTCCCCCTTTCTCATGGTTTTTCCCTTTTGTTCTGATTCTTCTTTCACAACATGACTAATGTAGAAATATGTTTAATATGATTATACACATATAGCCTATATCAGATTGCATGTCATCTTGAGGAATTTGGAACTCAAAATCTTGTAAAAGTGAATGTTGAAAACTATCTTTGCATGTAATTGGAAAAAATAAATACTATTAAGTGGGGGGAAAACAAAGAAAAAAGGACTGGGAAAAAGAGTAAAGTTTCAGCATAGTCATAAATGAAGTTTAGAGAATTTTGTCTCTAGAGTGGGGCTATATGTTTATGAGTTTGTGTGCAGAGGAGACAATTTCTGCAATAATTTCATTCCTCTCTAACAAAACACAAAACTACCTCTAGGTCAACAGAAGCAAGTTTTAAATAGGCAAAAAGAGCAAGTATAAGACAGTATGGTTATATACTGAGTAATTCCTACAGCCCAGAACAAGTCATCAGGGAAGTTACTAATGCATATGGAATAAAGGATGGATAAAAACTGCTTTCCTAGACCATTTTTGACATGAGATACCTAATACTAGAGAGGGTACCTGTGGCCTGCAAGAAAAGGGTAAAACTGGGGCTTCTAGGTGGTGCAGTGGATGGAGCACCAGCCCTGAAGTCAGAAAGACCTGAGTTCAAAACCAGCCTCTGACTAGACACTTGACACTTATTATCTGTGTAATCCTGGGCAAGTGCAGGATTACAAGTGCACTTATCCCCAATTGCCTCACCAAAAATAAAAGGGTGAAATTAAAAGTATTCTGTTCTCTGTGATTGGAGGCTTAATGGAGTTTCAGAAGGAACATAATAGAAATTGGACTCTGAATCTGATGCATTCCTCTAAGGGAATTAATTTAATTAAGCTAAGGCCTTCAATCCTGTAGCTAACTTAAGATAACATTTCACATATTTAAAGTCTGTGATAAACACTCCTATTCTGCATTAACCTGGATATGGTACATTCATTTCACACCACGACAAAACTTCAAAACTAAAGAAAAATATTCTGAGTCTTAAAGCAACAGTATTTATAGGAAGCAGATCTTCAAATTCCAATATACCTGTTTCTAGCACAGAAAGAGGAATTCTAGTCAAGAGGACTGTTTACTATATACACAGAAGACCAGAAATGAAAACTCCTGAGTGCTGACATCCTGGAGCAATCAAGGCACAGCTCTATTAAGCAAATAAGTTATAATATTGTCAGGCTTTTGAAAAATAAGAGTATTTGTGCCATAACAGCACAAGCTATCTTGGACAATAAAAACAGTCTCATGATACCTTACATTAGGAAAAAACATACCAATACTTGGCACAAAGAAGTGTGGACTCATTGCTATGAAAAGGTCTCCAGGGGTGAGGAACCTGTTGACTCAAGGCCACATGTGGCCCTCTAGGTCCTCAAGCCCATAGAACAAATTCCCTTAAGAAAAAGGATTTGTTCTATAAAACTTGGATTCATTCAAAAGGCTCCACCCAAGGACCTAGAGGACCACATGTGGTCTCAAAGCCGCAGGTCCCACACCTGGCTAAACTTTCATACCAAGAAAAACTATAGTCTGTGAATACAACATCCATGATTCCCAATGTAGTAAAGAGTCCTGAGAACTGGGAGCTCTGAGATACGAACTCTGATACTGGCTTAGCAAAGAGGACCTTTTGGAAGTCACACAACACTCTGGTACTTCAGTGTCCCCTTCTATACAATTTGGAAAAAGAACAACTATCTTCCATGTCACACCCAAGAGTGTGAAAATGATATAACAGAAATGGTTCTTAAAAGAAAAAAGTAACATAAAAAACCCACAAGATATAAACTATTCAAAAATCCAGGATTTCTCTATATCTGTAGCAAAAATTTATTTTCTCTCGGGGATTTACAGAAGCCTAGTCAACAAACCACTCCGAATTTGGCAGAAGTAAGAATGTTAGGATGAAAGAGGGAATACAATCTTTCTGACATAAAAACTTTTTAAAATTTTGTTTGAATTATTATTGAAAATCCTTATTAATCCATATATCCCATGAATATCATATCCTGTTTGACGATTTACAATCTTGTAGTGCCTCAGGGTCATCATACCGAATCATTCTTGAACAATCATATAGTCATAAGAGAAGGGGTTAAATATGTACTGACCCTACCACCTACCCAGTATTGTTTTTTTCAAATTCAAATAAATTCCTGATAACAGCTTTTCTTGTCTTTTACTTCTTCGACTTAGAAATTGACTGCAGCAAAAAAAGTTCTGGTTAATCAAGATGTATATTGTAATATATATTATATGCATATAATAAAAATACTTGGGTAGGTATCTATAAAAGTTTGACATCATATACAGAGGGACACAATGATAAATTTCCCTGTGTGTCCTGGTCTTTTCTCAGCTTCTTTCTGACATCTTATTTTACTTGCAAATGTTATCTGTTAGCCAGCAGCATTAGTCCATGATTTTTCAATGATACCAAATCCCATAAAATTACAAAATGTTAGAAATGAAAGGAACCCTGAAAATTCTCACATTCAACCACTCTTTCATTTTACAAATGAATAAATAAACCTAAAGAAGCAATGAGCTGCCAAAGGTCAGTGAGAAGCAGAGGCAGGATTTCAATACGAGCCTCCTGACTCCCAGTCCAGTATTCTTTTTGCTATCTCAGGCTGCTGCTACCTTAAAATTTTCTGCCTGGAAACTTTTGGTTTCATTTTTTGAAAAAATGAGACTTTAATGAATACAGTTGCCAAAAGCAGGATAGAGTCTCACAGATTTTACAAGTGTAAGCAGTTTTCGTTTATGCCTGGATTAACAATACGGACTTTCAAAGCACTTGGACAGCTTTTACAATTTTATCAGGAGGACTACTGAGACAGTTAATGGCTTACCTCTAGAAGCACTAAAAGTAACACTTCTAGAGAGAGGTGCACTTTTTGCCTTATAGTAAATGGGAATAACACTTGTTAGTAAGGGTCACTTCCAAAATTACACACAAATAGTTTATAAACATCACTGTCTCCCAAATATTTCTAAAGTTCCCACCTAGGTGAGACTACCAGCACCATCTTCATAACTGGGTGGTTTCTAGGGTTGAGGATTCAAGAAAAAACTTTAAAAGAACCAACAACAAAAGATCACCTTTAAACGCACAAATGTATGTTCCCAATAGTGTATAATCAAATAGACTGACATTTAGTAACTACTTTTTCATATAAGTTTGCCAGTATGCCATAGAATTTTTTTATTTAATCTGTATTACTGCCTCACAGAGACAAAAAGCAGAATTAGTACTGGTTTATAGTTGGTCTGGAGATCTAGTATTATATTCATATTTTCCCTTAATTTTTTCAGAAAAGCTTATGTGCTGCTTTCTATAGTATCTTCCAAATTTACTTCCACAAGTTAGCAAAGAGGCCTGTTTTTTGTGTGATGATGATCCCTAAGCCAGCAATGTTTTCAAAGACTTGTAAGACTTCCATGGCAGGAATACTCAGAGGCAAGTTATGTTGTTTTCAAATAACAAAAGGGTGGAAAAAGGAGGAAAAATAAAGCTTCTCATGCCTGGTCTGGTGGGAATCTTCACCGACAGGTAGGAGGCTCTCTTCATCCTTCTAGGCAACTGATGCATGTAAATGTTGGGCTTGTTTTAGCCATTCTAACTGGGGGACTTGCCCTGCGATTGCCTTAGCTAGATCTAGAGTGTCACAAATTCTCCTACAGTCACATTAAAGAAAAGCTGCCAGAGGCTGTTGAGTTCAGATAGATAGGTGTTGCAAAGATAAAGACAAGAAAGATTTTTACATTCCTCCAGTCAATGCAGCAGATGAGCAAACAGCACTGGTATCAATTAACTGCTGTTCCAAGGAAAAATGCAATGACATAACTGAAATTCTCACCAACATTCTGGAAGAGACTTTCTATGGTATCAAAGCCTCGAATTAAATTCAGAGTCCCACGTAAGAGACTAAGAATAAATACCACAGTTCCTGGCAGAGTCAGTGGCTCCAATCACTGGTGAGCAAAAGAAATCTAATGAGCACTTTCACATTCCACAGAAAATGAAGAGGTGAGGGGGGGCGGAGCCAAGATGGCGGCGTAGAAGCAGCAAAGCACCACAGCTCCCACACAAACACACTAAAAAACTCAGAAAATGGGACGCTAAACAGATTTTCAAGCTCCAAAACTCTCCACAAGACAGAAAGCACTACAGGCAG